>CAUVYK010000166.1:10000-445000 GCA_963556175.1 Tipula confusa | reverse complement strand
TTGTGGCGATACAACCATTCTATGTTCCATAATAGCCTTCCAGAAGGGCACCATTATCTCTTTAGCAGGGATCGCGCCCTGTATTGAGCCTTCTATGATCGATCTAATGCAACGTCCCTGGTGCTTCTGAAAATTCCTTTGGGTACGTGCGTATTCGAACCTCCTCTTTTGTCTTCTACTCAAAGTAATACTAGGAGTAGAAGTACTGGTAATCTTTACAGATCGTGGATGGTTCGGAAATACATTAGATAGATATGAGGTCAGCTCTGTGAGTATTAACTCTTTGCTAGACCTTGCGGCTTGTTTCGCTATGGAAATTAGATGGTCAGGTTGTAGGCTAGCATTATTGATGTTTAAGAGCGCGGATGTTAAATGCTCCAGTAATTCATTTGATACCGCAGGAGTCACTGCTACAGTTTGTAACCGTGAACGTTCCTCGATTTCAGTAATAAACTGACGGACCATATTTCTATAGTCCGCTTTTTGCCTAGCCTTTTTGATCGCTTCGACGGACCTATTCGGGAATAAGTCTACGAGTCGAATATTCATGTAACGCTTACCCTCTATGGTAAGTTGCGCTTCTGATAAAGCAACAAGTGATGTCTCTTCTTTAGACCAACGCACTTTGACATCGTTATTATTTATTTCTCTTTCTGCGTCGACTTCGTCAGGATGGGCTTTACGCCTATGCACACCTAAACCGATCTTAGTGGTGAAGGCTCTATTGCAGCTTTGACACACAAAACTCATGACGGGTGGAGTTGAGATTGATCTCCTTATTTGTTGGTGGTCACGAGCTGAGGCTCGTGACCGAGTAATCCGAGGCTCGTTAATTAAATTTGTACCAACAATTGACGTCAATTGGGCTGGTAACCCAATTGACCAAAGCCTTCTTCTATTAGCCGATCAATACAAGTATTTCTCGTTACCGGCGGGCACCACGAGGAGGAAGAAGATAGAGGCACGTCTATAATCCCGTTAAGAGAGTTATAGTTACTCCCGCCGTTTACCCGCGCTTGCTTGAATTTCTTCACGTTGACATTCAGAGCACTGGGCAGAAATCACATTGTGTCATCACCCGCTAGGGCCATCACAATGCTTTGTTTTAATTAGACAGTCGGATTCCCCTGGTCCGTGCCAGTTCTGAATTAATTGTTAAATGATGGTCGTTTAAGGATAAAAATATTTAACCTCATATTTAGCAAGACTATTCCGCAATGGCGACTTGGCGTATTCCTTCGAATCTGAGGATAGTACATATAATACCTCCACTCAAATGAAAAAATACTATCAGTCATATTATTACATCCTAATCAAGCCCGAGCCATCTCAATTTTCAGAGCCAATCCTTATCCCGAAGTTACGGATCTAATTTGCCGACTTCCCTTACCTACATTAATCTATCGACTAGAGACTCTTCATCTTGGAGACCAGCTGCGGATATCGGTACGGTCTGTTGAGAATTTGCGTAACCCTTCCATAGATTTTCAAGGTCCGAAGGGAGAATACCGACACAACAGTAAATGTCATGCTCTTCTAGACTTTTTACCATATCTCTCTGCGAAAGACTTCCATGGTAGTATGCCTATGAAACAGAAAAGAAAACTCTTTCGGTATATCCCGACGGCGTTTCTACGGCAATTCCTGTTACCAGGATGAATATTCATCATTACATGTTAACATCCAATCTTAAAAGCGTACACTCAACAGGTTACGGAATTGGAACCGTATTCCCTTTCGCTCTCAATGAATAATTTTAATTTTTATAAATAATAAATAATATTCTAGTTTACGACAGCTTTCGCATAGAGCATAGGACCGACTAACTCGTGATCAATCACTGTTCACACGAAACCCTTCTCCACATCAGTCCTCCAAGATCTCATTCGATTATTTGCTACTACCACCAAGATCTGTGCCAATGACAGCTCCATGCAGGCTTACACCAAACACTTCAATGTATATCATTGTACCCTCCTACTCGATATGACTTGATTTCAATAGTATAATTAAATTTGCCATATCGGTTTTGTACAGGCATATGACTTGAGCGCCATCCGTTTTAAGGGCTAGTTGCTTCGGCAGGTGAGTTGTTACACACTCCTTAGCGGGTTACAACTTCCATGTCCACCGTCCTAATTTTTTATATTTTGATAGTAGTTTAAAATAAATATATCCATTAGAAAAAAACAAATTTGTAAACTAAACTATTAAAATCTTTTTGATACACAATTCACGCACTGATCTAGAGCTGTTGATTAGGTTATCAAACATTCGAATCAATCAATAATTTTTATTTTTATTTTAATTTTAAATATTTTCTTTGTAGTTTAAAATAAATTTATAACATTAGATAAAACCAATTATTAAACTAAGCTATTAAAATCTTTTGATACTTAATTCACTAACTAATCTAGACCTGTTGATTGGGATATCAAACATTCGAATCGATCAATAATTTTTATTTTTATTCTAATTTTTAATATTTTCATAATAGTTTTAATAAATGTTTCCATTAGAAAAAAACAAATTTGTAAACTAAACTATTAAAATCTTTTGATACACAATTCACTCTCTGATCTAGAGCTAGTGATTGGGATATCAAACATTCAAATCGTTCAATAATTTTTATTTTTATTATAATTTTTAATATATTCATAGAAGTTTAAAATAAATGTATCGATTAGAAAAAAACAAATTTGTAAACTAAATTAAAAAAATCATTTAATACACAAAACATTCGCATTGATCAATAATATTAATTTTTATTCTAATTTATAATATTTTCATAGTAGTTTAAAATAAATGTATCCATTAGAAAAAAACAAATTTGTAAACTTAACTATTAAAACCTTTTGAAACACAATTAACTCGCTAATCTGGAGCCGGTGAGTGGGATATGAAACATTTGAATCGACCAATAATTTTGATTTTTATTCAAGTTTTTAATATGTTCACAGTAGCTTAAAATTAATGTATCCATTAGAAAAAACAAATTTGTAAACTAAACTATTAAAATCTTTTGATACACAATTCACTTACTAATCTAGGGCTGGTGATTGGGATATCAAACATTCGAATCGATCAATAATTTTGATTTTTATTCTAATTTTTAATATTTTCATAGTAGTTTAAAATAAATGTATCCATTAGAAAAAAACTAATTTGTAAACTATACTATTCAAATCTTTTGCAACACAATTCACTCACTGATCTAGAGCTGGTGTTGGGATATCAAACATTCGAATCGATCAATAATTTTGATTTTTATTCTAATTTTTAATATTTTCATAGTAGTTTAAAATAAATGTATCCATTAGAAAAAAACTAATTTGTAAACTATACTATTCAAATCTTTTGCAACACAATTCACTCACTGATCTAGAGCTGGTGATTGGGATATCAAACATTCGAATCGATCAATAATTTTTATTTTTAGTATAATTTTTAATATTTTCATAGTAGTTTAAAATAAATGTATCCATTAGAAAAAAACAAATTTGTAAACAAAACTATTCAAATCTTGACACATAATGCTTTCACTTATCTAGACCTGGTGATTGGGATATCAAATATTCAAATCGATCAATATTTTTTATTTTTATTTTAATTTTTAATATTTTCATAGTAGTTTAAAATAAATGTTTCGATTAGAAAAAAACAAATTTGTAAACTAAACTATCCAAATCTTTTGAAACACAATTCACGCACTGATATAGAGCTGGTGATTGGGATATCAAACATTCGCATTGATCAATAGTTTTTATTTTTATTCTAATTTTTAATATTTTCATAGTAGTTTAAAATAAATGTATCCATTAGAAAAAAACTAATTTGTAAACTATACTATTCAAATCTTTTGCAACACAATTCACTCACTGATCTAGAGCTGGTGATTGGGATATCAAACATTCGAATCGATCAATAATTTTGATTTTTATTCTAATTTTTAATATTTTCATAGTAGTTTAAAATAAATGTATCGATTAGAAAGAAACAAATTTGTAAATTAAACTAATAAAATCTTTTGATACGCAATTCACTCACTTATCTCACCCTGGTGATTGAAATATCAAACATTCGAATCGATCAATAATTTGTATTTTTATTCTAATTTTTAATAATTTCATAATAGTTTAAAATAAATGTATCCATTAGAAAAAAACAAATTTGTAAACTAAACTATTCAAATCTTTTGATACACAATTCACTCACTTATCTCAAGCTGGTGACTGGGATATCAAACATTCGAATCGATCTATAATTTTTATTTTATTCTAATTTTAAATATGTTCATAGTAGTTTTAATAAATGTATCAATTAGAAAAAAAAAACAAATTTGTAAACTAAAATATTAAAAAAATTTTAGACAAAATTTTCACAGCTTTAGAGCTTTTGATTGGGATATCAAACATTCGAATTGATCAAAAATTTTGATTTTTATTCAACTTCTTAATATTTTCATAGTAGTTTAAAATAAATGTATCCATTAAAAAAACACAAATTTGTAAACTAAACTATTAAAATCTTTTGATATGCAATTCACTCACTGATCTACAGATGGTGATTGAAATATCAAACATTTGAATCTATCAATAATTTTGATTTTTATTCAACTTTTTATTATGTTCATAGTAGTTTAAAATAAATGTATCCAATATGAAAAAACAAGCGTGTAAACTAAAATATTAAAATCTTTTGATACGCAATTCACTGGCTGATCTAGACTTGGTTATTGGGATATCAAACTTTCGAATCGATCAATAATATTTATTTTTTTCTAAATTTTAATATTTTCATAGAAGTTTTAAAATAAATGTGTCCATTAGAAAAAAAAATTGTAAATTAAACTATCAAATCTTTTGAAACACAATTCACTCACTGATCCAGATCTGGTGATTGGGATATCAAACATTCGTATTGATCAATAATTTTTACTTTAATTCTAATTTTTAATGTTTTCATAGGAGTTTAAAATAAATGTATCCATTAGAAAAAAACAAATTTGTATACTAAACTATTAAAATCTTTTGATACACATTTGACTCACTGATGTAGAGCTGGTGATTGGGATATCAAACATTCGAATCTATCGATAATTGTTATTGTTATTCTAATTTTAAATATTTTCATAGTAGTTTAAAATAAATGTATCGATTAGAAAAAAACAAATTTGTTAACTAAAATATTAAAATCTTTTGATACACAATTCACTCACTGATCTAGAGCTGGTGATCGGGATATCATTCATTTGAGTCGATCAGTAATTTTTAAATTTATTCTAATTTAAAATATTTTCATAATAGTTTAAAATAAATGTATCGATTAGGAAAAAACAAATTTGTAAACTAAAATATTAAAATCTTTTGATACAAAATTCACTCACTGATCTTGAGCTGGTGATTGGGATATCAAACATTCTAATCGATAAATAATTTTTATTTTTATTTTAATTTTAAATATTTTCATAGTAGTTTAAAATAAATGTATCCATTAGAAAAAAACAAATATGTAAACTAAACTATTAAAATCTTTTTAAACAAAATTCACTCACTGTTTTAGAGGTGGTGATTGAGATATCAAATATTCAAATCGATCCATAATTTTTATTTTTATTCTAATTTTTATATTATTGCGTGAGAATACCATTCTGTCACTGTAAAATAAAAATTTTTCAATAAAATTTTTTTATTATAACAATAAAGAAAGTTTTACTTCTTTGCTGGAAATAATTTTTAATTTTTGTATATAAAACTAGAAGTATTGAATTCTTTGTTTTTATTAAAACAAGGTTTCCTTATTTCGTTTTATTAAAATTAAAAAAAAATAATCTAATTTTTAATATTTTCATAGTAGTTTAAAATAAATTTATCAATTAGAAAAAACAAATTTGTAAACTAAGCTATTAAAATCGTTTGATACACAATTCACTCGCTGATCTAGAGCTGGTGATTGAGGTATCAAACATTCGAATCGATCTATAATTTTTATTTCTATTCTAATTTTTTATATTTTCATAGTAGTTTAAAATAAATTTATCCATTAGAAAAAAACAAATTTGTAAACTCAACTATTAAAATCTTTTGATAAACAATTAACGCACTGATCTAGAGCTGTTGATTAGGATATCAAACATTCGAATCTATCAATAATTTTTATTTTTATTCTAATTTTAAATATTTTCATTGTAGTTTAAAATAAATTTATAACATTAGATAAAACCAATTATTAAACTAAGCTATTAAAATCTTTTGATACTCGATTCACTAACTAATCTAGACCTAAAGATTGGGATATCAAACATTCGAATCGATCTATAATTTTTATTTTTATTCTAATTTTTAATATTTTCATAATAGTTTTAATAAATGTATCCATTAGAAAAAAACAAATTTGTAAACTAAACCATTAAAATCTTTTGATACACAATTCACTCTCTGATCTAAAACTGGTGATTGGGATATCAAACATTCAAATCGTTCAATAATTTTTATTTTTATTATAATTTTTAATATATTCATAGAAGTTTAAAATAAATGTATCGATTAGAAAAAAACAAATTTGTAAACTAAATTAAAAAAATCATTTAATACACAAAACATTCGCATTGATCAATAATATTAATTTTTATTCTAATTTATAATATTTTTATAGTAGTTTAAAATAAATGTATCCATTAAAAAAAAACAAATTTGAAAACTTAAATATTAAAATCTTTTGATACACAATTCGCTCACTGATCTAGAGCTGGTGATTAGGATATCAAACATTTGAATCGATTAGTGATTTTTATATGTAATTAATTTTTAATATTTTCATAGTAGTTTAAAATAAATGTATCGATTAGGAAAAAACAAATTTGTAAACTAAAATATTATAATCTTTTGATACACAATTCACTCACTGATCTAGAGCTGGTGACTGGGATATCAAATATTCAAATCGTTGAATAATTTTTATTTTTATTCTGATTTTAATTATTTTTATAGAAGTTTAAAATAAATGTATCCATTAGAAAAAAACAAATTAGTAAACTAAAATATTAAAATCTTTTGATACAAAATTAACTTACTGATCTAGAGCTGGTGATTGGGATATCAAATATTCGAATCGATATTTAATTTTTATGTTATTCTGATTTTTAATATTTTCACAGCAGTTTAAAATAAATGTATCCATTAGAAGAAAACAAATTTGTAAACAAAACTATCCAAATCTTATGACACATAATTCACTCACTTATCTAGACCTGGTGATTGGGATATCAAACATTCGAAACGATCAATAATTCTTATTTTTATTTTAATTTTTAATATTTTCATAGTAGTTTAAAATAAATGTGTCCATTAGAAAAAAACAAATTTGTAAACTAAACTATTAAAATCTTTTTAAACACAATTTACTCACTGTTTTAGAGATGGTGATTGGGGTATCAAATATTCAAATCGATCCATAATTTTTATTTTTATTTTAATTTTAAATATTTTCATAGAAGTTTAAAATAAATGTATCCATTAGAAAAAAAACAAATTTGTAAACTATAACTATACTATATACAACAAATTTATAAACTAAACTATTCAAATCTTTTGAAACACAATTCACTCACTTATTTCAAGCTGGTGATTGAAATATCAAACATTTGAATCGACCAATAATTTTGATTTTTATTCAAGTTTTTAATCTGTTCACAGTAGTTTAAAATAAATGTATCCATTAGAAAAAACAAATTTGTAAACTAAACTATTAAAATCTTTTGATACACAATTCACTTACTAATCTAAAGCTGGTGATTGGGTATCAAACATTCGAATCGATTAATAATTTTGATTTTTATTCTAATTTTTAATATTTTCATAGTAGTTTAAAATAAATGTATCCATTAGAAAAAAACAAATTTGTAAACAAAACTATTTAAATCTTGACACATAATTCTCCCACTTATTTAGACCTGGTGATTGGGATATCAAACATTCGAAACGATCAATAATTTTTATTTTTATTTTATTTTTTAATATTTTCATAGTAGTTTAAAATAAATGTATCCATTAGAAAAAAACAAATTTGTAAACTAAACTATTAAAATCTTTTGATACACAATTTACTCACTGTTTTAAAGCTGGTGATTGGGGTATCAAATATTCAAATCGATCAATATTTTTTATTTATATTTTAATTTTTAATATTTTCATAGTAGTTTAAAATAAATGTTTCGATTAGAAAAAAACAAATTTGTAAACTAAACTATCCAAATCTTTTGAAACACAATTCACTCACTGATAAAGAGCTGGTGATTGGGATATCAAACATTCGATTCGATCAATAATTTTGATTTTTATTCTAATTTTTAATATTTTCATAGTAGTTTAAAATAAAAGAATCGATTAGAAAGAAACAAATTTGTTAATTAAACTAATAAAATATTTTGATACGCAATTCACTCACTTATCTCAAGCTGGTGATTGAAATATCAAACATTCGAATCGATCAATAATTTGTATTTTTATTCTAATTTTTAATATTTTCATAGTAGTTTAAAATAAATGTATCCATTAGAAAAAAACAAATTTGTAAACTAAACTATTCAAATCTTTTGAAACACAATTCACTCACTTATCTGAAGCTGGTGATTGGAATATCAAACATTTGAATCGATCAATAATTTCGATTTTAATTCAACTTTTTAATATCTTCATAGTTGTTTAAAATAAATGTATTCATAAGAAAAAACAAATTTGTAAACTAAACTATTAAAATCTTTTTAAACACAATTTACTCACTGTTTAAGAGGTGGTGATTGGGGTATCAAATATTCAAATCGATCCATAATTTTTATTTTTATTTTAATTTTAAATATTTTCATAGAAGTTTAAAATAAATGTATCCATTAAAAAAAAAACAAATTTGTAAACTATACTATTCAAATCTTTTGAAACACAATTCATTCACTGATCTAGAGCTATCGATTGGGATGTCAAACATTCGAATAGATAAATAATTTTTATTTTTATTCTAATTTTTAATATTTTTATAGTAGTTTAAAATAAATGTATCGATTTGGAAAAAACAAATTTGTAAAATAAACTATTCAAATCTTTTGATACGCAATTTACTCGCTTATCTCAATCTGGTGATTGAAATATCAAACATTTGAATCGATCAATAATTTTGATTTTTATTCAACTTTTTAATATATTCATAGTAGTTGAAAATAAATGTATCGATTAGGAAAAAACAAATTTGTAAACTAAACTATTCAAATCTTGTGATACACAATTCACTCACTTATCTCAGGCTGGTGATTGAAATATCAAACATTCGAATCGATCAATAATTTTTATTTTAATTCTGGTTTTTAATATTTTCAAAGTTGTTTAAAATAAATGTATACATTAGAAAAAAACAAATTTATAAACTAAACTATTCAAATCTTTTGATACACAATTCACTCACTTATTTCAAGCTGGTGATTGAAATATCAAACATTTGAATCGACCAATAATTTTGATTTTTATTCAAGTTTTTAATATGTTCACAGTAGTTTAAAATAAATGTATCCATTAGAAAAAACAAATTTATAAACTAAACTAGTCAAATCTTTCGATACACAATTCACTCACTGATCTAGACCTGGTGATTGGGATATTTAAAATTCAAATCGATCAATAATTTTTATTTTTATTTTAATTTTTATTATTTTCATAGCAGTTTAAAATAAAGGTATCGATTAGAAAAAACAAATTTGTAAAAGAAAATATTAAAATCTTTTTAACAAAATTCACTCACTGATCTAGAGCTGGTGACTGGGATATCAGACATTCAGATCGATCAGTAATTTTTATTTTTGTTCTAATTTTAAATATTTTCATAGAAGTTTAAAATAAATTTATTCTTTAGAAAAAAACAAATTTGTAAACTTAACTATTAAAATCTTTTGATACTCAATTCACTAACTAATCTAGACCTGGTGATTGGGATATCAAACATTTGAATCGATCAATAATTTTTATTTTTATTCTAATTATTAATATTTTTATAGTAGTTTATAATAAATGTATCCATTAGAAAAAAATAAATTTGTAAACTAAACTATTAAAATCTTTTGATACACGATTCACTCTCTGATCTAGAGCTGGTGATTGGGATACCAAACATTCGAATCGATCAATAATTTTGATTTTTATTCATTTCTTATTATATTCATAGTAGTTTAAAATAAATGTATCTATTAGAAGAAACCAAATTTGTAAACTAAATTAAAAAAATCTTTTAATACACAAAACATTCGCATTGATCAATTATTTTTATTTTTATTCAATTTTTTAATATGTTCATAGTAGTTTAAAATAAATTTATCCATTAAAAAAAATAAATTTGTAAACTAAACTATTAAAATCTTTTGATACACGATTCACTCTCTGATCTAGAGCTGGTGATTGGGATATCAAACATTCGAATCGATCAATAATTTTGATTTTTATTCATTTCTTATTATATTCATAGCAGTTTAAAATAAAGGTATCGATTAGAAAAAACAAATTTGTAAAAGAAAATTTTAAAATCTTTTTAACAAAATTCACTCACTGATCTTGAGCTGGTGATTGGGATATCAAACATAAGAAACGATCAAAATTTTTTTTAATTCTAATTTTTAATAGTTTCATGGAAGTTTAAAATAAATGTATTCATTAGAAAAAAACAAATTTGTAAACTAAAATATTAAAATCTTTTGATACACAATTCATTTACTAATCTAGAGCTGGTGATTGGGATATCAAACATTCGCATTGATCAAAAATTTGTATTTTTATTCTAATTTTAAATATTTTTATAGTAGTTTAAAATAAATGTATCCATTAGAAAAAAACAAATTTGTAAACTTAACTATTAAAATCTTTTGATACTCAATTCACTAACTAATCTAAACCTGGTGAATGGGATATCAAACATTCGAGTCGATCAATAATTTTTATTTTTATTCTAATTTTTAATATTTTCATAGTTGTTTAAAATAAATGTATCGATTAGGAAAAAGCAAATTTGTAAAGTAAAATATTATAATCTTTTGATACACAATTCACTCACTGATCTAGAGCTGGTGATTGGAATATCAAATATTCGAATCGATCAGTAATTTTTATTTTTATTCTAATTTTTAATATTTTCATAGTAGTTTAAAATAAATGTATCCATTAGAAAAAAACAAATTTGTAAACTAAACTATTAAAATCTTTTGATGTAAAATTCACTCACCTATTTCAAGCTAGTGATTGAAATATCAAACATTTGAATCGATCAATAATTTGGATTTTTATTCAACTTTTTAATATGTTCACAGTAGTTTAAAATAAATTTATCCATTAGAAAAAACAAATTTGTAAACTAAACTATTAAAATCTTTTGATACACAAATTACTTTTTTATCTAGAGCTGGTGATTGAGATAACATACATTCGAATCGATCAATAATTTTTATTTTTATTCTCATTTTTAATATTTTCATAGTAGTTTAAAATAAATGTATCCATTAAAAAAACAAATTTGTAAACTAAACTATTAAAATCTTTTAATACACAATTCACTCACTGATCTTTTAAATATTAAAATCTTTTGATACAATATTTACTCGCTGATCTTGAGCTGGTGATTGAGATATCAAACATTCGCATTGATCAAAAATTTGTATTTTTATTCTTATTTTTAATATTTCCATAGAAGTTTAAAATAAATTTATTCATTAGAAAAAAACAAATTTGTAAACTAAATTATTCAAATCATTTGATAAACAATTCACTCACTAATCAAGAATTGGTGATTGGGGTATCAAACATTCGAAACGATTAATAATTTTTATTTTTATTCTAATTTTTAATATTTTCATAGTAGCTTAAAATTAAGGTTTTCTTTAGAAAAAAACATATTTGTAAACTAAACTATTAAAATCTTTTGATTCACAATTCACTCACAAATCTAGAGCTGGTGATTAGGATATCAAACATTCGCATTGATCCAAAATTTGTATTTTTATTCTAACTTTTAATATTTTCCTTGTTGTTTAAAATAAATTTATCCGTTAGAAAAAAACAAATTTGTAAACTAAACTTTTAAAATTTTTTGATAAACAATTCAATCACTGATCTAGAGCTGGTGATTGGGATATGAAACATTAGTAACGATCAATATTTTTTTTTTATTCTAATTTAAAATATTTTCATAGTAGTTTAAAATAAATTTACCCATTAGAAAAAAATAAATTTGTAAACTTAACTTTTAAAATCTTTTGATACACAATTCACTCACTGATCTAGAGCTGGTGAATGGGATATCAAACATTCGAATCGATCAATAATTTTTATTTTTATTATAATTTTTAATATTTTCATAGAAGTTTAAAATAAATGTATCCATTAGAAAAAAAACAAATTTGTAAACTTAACTATTAAAATGTTTTGATACTCAATTCACTAACTAATCTAAACCTGGTGATTGGGATATCAAACATTCGAATCGATCAATAATTTTTATTTTTATTCTAATTTTTAATATGTTCATAGTTGTTTAAAATAAATGCATCGATTAGGAAAAAACAAATTTGTAAACTAAACTATTCAAATCTTAGGTACGACATTCACTCACTTATCTAAAGCTGGTGATTGAAGTATCAAACATTTGAATCGATCAATAATTTTTATTTTTATTCTAATTTTTAATATTTTCATAGTAGTTTAAAATAATTGTATCCATTAGAAAAAAACAAATTTGTAAACTAAACTATTCAAATCTTTTGGTACACAATTCACTCACCTATCTCAAGCTGGTGATTGAAATATCAAACATTTAAATCGATCAATAATTTTTATTTTTATTCAACTTTTTAATATGTTCATAGTAGTTTAAAATAAATGTATCGATTAGGAAAAAACAAATTTGTAAACTAAACTATTCAAATGTTTTGGTACGCAATTCACTCACTTATCTCAAGCTGGTGATTGAAATATCAAACATTTGAATCGATCAATAATTTTTGGTTTAATTTTGCTTTTTAATATTTTCATAGTGGTTTAAAATAAATGTATCCATTAGAAAAAAACAAATTTATAAACTAAACTAGTCAAATCTTTCGATACACAATTCACTCGCTGATCTAGACCTGGTGATTGGGATATTTAAAATTCGAATCGATCAATAATTTTTATTTTTATTTTAATTTTTTTTTATTTTCATAGCAGTTTAAAATAAAGGTATCGATTAGAAAAAACAAATTTGTAAAAGAAAATATTAAAATCTTTTTAACAAAATTCACTCACTGATCTAGAGCTGGTGACTGAGATATCAAACATTTGGATCGATCAGTAATTTTTATTTTTGTTCTAATTTTAAATATTTTCATAGTAGTTTAAAATAATATTATTCTTTAAAAAAAACAAATTTGTAAACTTAACTATTAAAATCTTTTGATAAACAATTCACTAACTAATCTAGACCTGGTGATTGGGATATCAAACATTCGAATAGATCAATAATTTTTATTTTTATTCTAATTTTTAATATTTTCATAGTATTTATAATAAATGTATCCATTAGAATTTTTCATTAGTATTTTTATAATAAATGTATCCATTAGAAAAAAACAAATTTGTAAACTAAACTATTAAAATCTTTTGATACACAATTCACTCTCTGATCTAGAGCTGGTGATTGGGATATCAAACATTCGAATCGATCAATAATTTTGATTTTTATTCATTTCTTAATATATTCATAGTAGTTTAAAATAAATGTATCTATTAGAAGAAACCAAATTTGTAAACTAAATTAAAAAAATCTTTTAATACACAAATCAATCGCATTGATCAATAATTTTTATTTTTATTCAACTTTTTAGTATGTTCATAGTAGTTTAAAATAAATGTATTGATTAGGAAAAAACAAATTTGTAAACTAAACTATTCAAATTTTTTGATACGCAATTCACTCACTTATCTCAAGCTGGTGATTGAAATATCAAACATTCGAATCGATCAATAATTTTAATTTTTATTTTAATTTTTAATATTTTCATAGTGGTTTAAAATAAATGTATCCATTAGAAAAAAACAAATTTATAAACTAAACTATTCAAATATTTCGATACACAATTCACTTACTGATCTAGTCCTGGTGATTGGGATATTTAACATTCGAATCGATCAATAAATTTTATTTTTGTTCTAATTTTTAATATTTTCATAGTAGTTTAAAATAAATGTATCCATTAGAAAAAAACAAATTTGTAAACTAAACTATTAAAATCTTTTGATGTACAATTCACTCACTTATTTCAAGCTGGTGATTGAAATATCAAACATTTGAATCGATCAATAATTTTGATTTTTATTCAAATTTTTAATATGTTCACAGTAGTTTAAAATAAATGTATCCATTAGAAAAAACAAATTTGTAAACTAAACTATTAAAATCTTTTGATACATAATTCACTAACTAATCTAGAGCTGGTGATTGGGCTATCAAACATTCGAATCGATCAATAATTTTTATTTTTATTCTAATTTTTAATATTTTCATAGTAGTTTAAAATAAATTTATTCATTAGAAAAAAACAAATTTGTAAACTAAACTATTCAAATCTTTTGATAAACAATTCACTCACTGATCTAGAGCTGGTGATTGGGGTATCAAACATTCGAAACGATTAATAATTTTTATTTTTATTATACTTTTTAATATTTTCATAGTAGTTTAAAATTAAGGTTTTCTTTAGAAAAAAACATATTTGTAAACTAGACTATTAAAATCTTTTGATACACAATTCACTCACAAATCTAGAGCTGGAGATAAGGATATCAAACATTCGCATTGATCAAAAACTTGTATTTTTATTTTAACTTTTAATATTTTCCTTGTGGTTTAAAATAAATTTATTCATTAGAAAAAAACAAATTTGTAAACTAAACTATTCAAATCTTTTGATAAACAATTCACTCACTGATCTAGAGCTGGTGATTGAGATATCTAATATTAGAAACGATCAATAATTTTTTTTTTATTCTAATTTTTAATATTTTCATAGTAGTTTAAAATAAAGGTTTTCTTTAGAAAAAAACATATTTGTAAACTAGACTATTAAAATCTTTTGATACACAATTCACTCACAAATCTAGAGGTGGAGATAAGGATATCAAACATTCGCATTGATCAAAAACTTGTATTTTTATTCTAACTTTTAATATTTTCCTTGTGGTTTAAAATAAATTTATCCTTTAGAAAAAAACAAATTTGTAAACTAAACTATTCAAATCTTTTGATAAACAATTCACTCACTGATCTAGAGCTGGTGATTGGGATATCAAACATTAGAAACGATTAATAATTTTTATTTTTATTATAATTTTTAATATTTTCATAGTAGTTTAAAATTAAGGTTTTCTTTAGAAAAAAACATATTTGTAAACTAGACTATTAAAATCTTTTAATTCACAATTCACGCACTGATCTTTTAAATATTAAAATCTGCTGATACAATATTTACTCACTGATCCTGAGCTGGTGATTGGGATATCAAACATTCGCATTGATCAAAAATTTGTATTTTTATTCTAATTTTTAATATTTTCATAGTAGTTTAAAATAAATTTATTCATTAGAAAAAAACAAATTTGTAAACTAAACTATTCAAATCTTTTGATAAACAATTCACTCACTGATCTAGAGCTGGTGATTGGGGTATCAAACATTCGAAACGATTAATAATCTTTATTTTTATTATAATTTTTAATATTTTCATAGTAGTTTAAAATTAAGGTTTTCTTTAGAAAAAAACATATTTGTAAACTAGACTTTTAAAATCTTTTGATACACAATTCACTCACAAATCTAGAGCTGGAGATAAGGATATCAAACATTCGCATTGATCAAAAACTTGTATTTTTATTCTAACTTTTAATATTTTCCTTGTGGTTTAAAATAAATTTATCCGTTAGAAAAAAACAAATTTGTAAACTAAACTATTAAAATTTTTTGATAAACAATTCACTCACTGATCTAGAGCTGGTGATTGGGATATCAAACATTAGAAACGATCAATAATTTTTTTTTTTATTCTAATTTTTAATATTTTTATAGTAGTTTAAAATAAGTTTATCCATTAGAAAAAACAAATTTGTAAACTTAACTTTTAAAATCTTTTGATACACAATGCACTCTAATCCAGAGCTGGTGAACAGGATATCAAACATTCGAATCGATCAATAATTTTTATTTTTATCATAATTTTTAATATGTTCATAGAAGTTTAAAATAAATGTATCCATTAGAAAAAAACAAATTTGTAAACTAAACTATTCAAATCTTTTGATACACAATTCACTCACTGATCTAGAGCTTGCGATTGGGATATCAAACATTCGCATTGATCAAAAATTTGTATTTTTATTTTAATTTTTAATATTTTCATAGAAGTTTAAAATAAATGTATCGATTAGAAAAAACAAATTTGTAAACTAAACTATTCAAATCTTTTGATACACAATTCACTCACTGATATAGACCTGGTGATTGAGATATGAAACATTCGAATCGATCAATAATTTTAATTTTTATTTTAACTTTTAATATTTTCCTAGTTGTTTAAAATAAATGTATCCATTAGAAAAACACAAATTTGTAAAGTAAACTATTCAAAACTTTTGATACACAGTTCACTCTCTGATCAAGAGCTGGTGATTGGGATATCAAACATTCGCATTGATCAATAATTTTTTTTTATTCTAATTTGTAATATTTTCATAGTTGTTAAACATAAATGTATCCATTAGAAGAAAACAAATATGTAAACTAAACTATTAAAATGTTTTGATACACAATTCACTCACTGATATAGAGCTGGTTATTGGGATATCAAACATTTGCATTGATCAATAATTTTTATTTTTATTCTAATTTTAAATATTTTCATAGAAGTTTAAAATAAATGTATCCATTAGAAAAAAACAAATTTGTAAACTCTACTATTCAAATTTTTTGATACACTATTCACTCACTGATCTAGAGCTGGTGATTGGGATATCAAACATTCGAATCGATAAATAATTTTTATTGTTATTCTAATTTTAAATATTTTCATAGTAGTTTAAATTAATGTATCTATTAGAAAAAAATAAATTTGTAAACTAAGCTTTTAAAATCTTTTGATACACAATTCACTTACTTATCTACAGCTGATGATTGAAATATCAAACATTCGAATCTATCAATAATTTTTATTTTAATTCTAATTTTTAATATTTTCATAGTAGTTTAGAATTAAGGTTTTCTTTAAAAAAAACATATTTGTAAACTGAACTATTCAAATCTTTTGATACACAATTCACTCACTAATCTAGAGCTGGTGATTGGGATATCAAACATTCGCATTTATCAAATTTTTGTATTTTTATTCTTACTTTTAATATTTTCCTTGTTGTTTAAAATAAATTTATCCGTTAGAAAAAAACAAATTTGTAAACTTAGCTATTAAAATTTTTTGATAAACAATTCACTCACTGAAAATGTATCCATTAGAAAAAAACAAATTTGGAAACTCTACAATTCAAATTTTTTGATACACTATTCACTCACTGATATAGAGCTGGTGATTGGGATATCAAACATTCGAATCGATAAATAATTTTTATTGTTATTCTAATTTTTAATATTTTCATAGTAGTTGAAAATAAATGTATCCATTAAAAAAAAAAAAAAAATTGTAAACTAAACTATTAAAATCTTTTGATACACAATTCACTTACTTATCTACAGCTGGTGATTGAAATATCAAACAATCTAATCTATCAATAATTTTTATTTTTATTCTAATTTTTAATATTTTCATAGTTGTTTAAAATAAATGTATCGATTAGAAAAAAACAAATTTGTAAACGAAAATATCAAAATCTTTAAATACACTTTTCATTCTCTGATCTAGAGCTGGTGATTGGGATGTCAAACATTTGAATCGATCACTAATTTTTATATGTATTCTAATATTTAATATTTTCATAGTGGTTTAAAATAAATGTATCCATTAGAAAAAAACAAATTTGTAAACTTAAATATTAAAATCTTTTGAAACAATATTTACTCACTGATCTTGAGCTGGTGATTGGGATTTTAAACATTCGCATTGATCAAAAATTTGTATTTTTATTTTAATTTTTAATATTTTCATAGTAGTTTAAAATAAATGTATCTATTAGAAAAAAAAAGTTCTAAACTAAACTATTAAAATCTTTTGATACACAATTCACTCTTTGTTTTAGAGTTGGTGACTGGGATATCAAATATTCAAATCAATCAATAATTTTTATTTTTATTCTTATTTTTAATATTTTCATAGTAGTTTGAAATAAATTTATCCATTAGAAAAAACCAATTTGTAAACTAAACTATTAAAATCTTTTGATACACAATTCACTCAATGATCTAGAGCTGGTGATTGATTAATCAAACATTTGAATCGATCAATAATTGTTATTTTTATTCTAATTTTTAATATTTGCATAGTAGTTTTAAATTAGGGTTTCCTTTAGAAAAAAACAAATTTGTAAACTAAACTATTAAAATCATTTGATACACAATTCACTCACTAATCTAGAGCTGGTGATTGGGCTATCAAACATTCGCATTGATCAAAAATTTGTATTTTTATTCTAACTTTGAATATTTTCCTAGTTGTTTAAAATAAATTTATCCGTTAGAAAAAAACAAATTTGTAAACTAAACTATTAAAATCTTTTGTTAAACAATTCACTCACTAATCTAGAGCTGATGATTGAGATATCTAATATTAGAAACGATCAATAATTTTTTTTTATTCTAATTTTTAATATTTTCATAGTAGTTTAAAATAAATTTATCCATTAGAAAAAAACAAATTTGTTAACTAAACTTTTAAAATCTTTTGATACACAATTCACTCACTGATCTAGAGCTGGTGATTGAGTAATCAAACATTTGAATCGATCAATAATTTTTATTTTTATTCTAATTTTTAATATTTTCATAGTAGTTTTAAATTAAGGTTTCCTTTAGAAAAAAACAAATTTGTAAACTAAACTATTAAAATCATTTGATACACAAGTCACTCTCTGATCTAGAGCTGGTGAATGGGATATCAAACGTTCGAATCGATCAATAATTTTTATGTTTATTCTAATTTTTAATATTTTCATAGAAGTTTAAAATAAATGTATCGATTAGAAAAAAACAAATTTGTAAACTAAACTTTTCAAATCTTTTGATACACAATTCACTCGCTGATCTAGAGCTTGTGATTGGGATATCAAACATTCGCATTGATCAAAAATTTTTATTTTTATTCTAATTTTTAATATTTTCATAGAAGTTTAAAATAAATGTATCCATTAGAAAAACACAAATTTGTAAACTAAACTTTTAAATTCTTTTGGTACACAATTCACTGACTGATCAAGGGCCGATCATTGAGATATCAAACATTCGCATTGATCAATTATTTTTTTTTTTCTAATTTTTAATATTTTCATAGTAGTTTAAAATAAATGTATCCATTAGAAAAAAACAAATTTGTAAACTAAACTATTAAAATCTTTTGATACACAATTCACTCAATGATCTGGAACTGGTGATTGAGATATCAAACATTAGAAACGATCAATTATTGTTTTTTATTCTAATTTTTAATATTTTCAAAGTAGTTTAAAATAAATGTGTCCAATAGGAAAAAACAAATTTGTAAACTAAACTATTAAAATCTTTTGATACATAATTCACTTACTGATCTAGTTCTTGTGATTGGGATATCAAACATTCACATTGATCAAAAATTTGTATTTTAATTCTAATTTTTAATATTTTCATAGTAGTTTAAAATAAATGTTTCCATTAGAAAAAAACAAATTTGTAAACTAAACTATTCAAATCTTTTGATACACAATTCACTCGCTGATCTAGAGCTTGTGATTGGGATATCAAACATTCGCATTGATCAAAAATTTGTATTTTTATTCTAATTTTTAATATTTTCATAGTAGTTTAAAATAAATGTATCCATTAGAAAAACACAAATTTGTAAACTAAACTTTTAAAATCTTTTGATACACAATTCACTCACTGATCAAAGGCTGATCATTGGGATATCAAACATTCGCATTGATCAATAATTTTTTTTTATTCTAATTTTTAATATTTTCATAGTAGTTTAAAAAAAATGTATCCATTAGAAAAAAACAAATTTGTAAACTAAACTATTAAAATCTTTTGGTACACAATTCACCCACTGATCTAGAGCTGGTGATTGGGATATCAAACATTCAAATCGATCAGTAATTTTTTTTTGTTCTAATTTAAAATATTTTCATAGTTGTTTAAAATAAATGTGTTCATTAGAAAAAAACAAATTTGTAAACTAAACTAATAAAATCTTTTGATACACAATTCACTCACTGATCTAGAGCTGGTGATTGGGATATAAAACATTAGCATCGATCTTCGACTATTAAAATCTTTTTAGCATCGACTATTAAAATCTTTTGATACACAATTCACTCACTGATCTGGAGCTGGTGATTGGGATATCAAACATTCGCATTGATCAAAAATTTGTATTTTTATTCGAATTTTTATTATTTTCATAGTAGTTTAAAATAAATGTATCCATTAGAAAAAAACAAATTTGTAAACTAAACTATTAAAATCTTTTGATACATAATTCTCTCACTGATCTTGAGCTGGTGATTGGGATATCAAACATTAGAAACGATCAATAATTTTTTTTAATTCTAATTTTTAATATTTTCATATTAGTTTAAAATAAATGTACCCATTAGAAAAAAACAAATTGGTAAACTTAACTAATAAAATCTTTTGATACATAATTTACTCACTGATATAGAGCTGGTGATTGGGATATCAAACATTCGAATCGATCAATAATTTTTATTTTTATTCTAATTTTTAATATTTTCATAGAAGTTTAAAATAAATGTATCCGTTAAAAAATACAAATTTCTGAACGAAACTATTAAAATCTTTTGATACACAATTCACTCTCTATTTTAGAGGTGGTGACTGGGATATCAAATATTCAAATCGATCAATAATTTTTATTATAATTCTTATTTTAAATATTTTCATTGTAGTTTAAAATAAATTTATCCATTAGAAAAAACAAATTTGTAAACTAAACTATTCAAGTCTTTTGATACACAATTCACTCACTGATCTAGAGCTTGTGATTGGGATATCAAACATTCGCATTGATCAAAAATTTGTATTTTAATTCTAATTTTTAATATTTTCATAGAAGTTTGGAATAAATGTATCGATTAGAAAAAAACAAATTTGTAAACTAAACTATTCAAATCTTTTGATACACAATTCACTCACTGATCTAAAGCTGTTGATTGGGGTATCAAATATTCGAAACGATTAATAATTTTTATTTTTATTCTAATTTTTAATATTTTCATAGTAGTTTAAAATTAAGGTTTTCTTTAAAAAAAAAACATATTTGTAAACTAAACTATTCAAATCTTTTGATACACAATTCACTCACTAATCTAGAGCTGGTGAATAGGATATCAAACATTCGCATTGATCAAATTTTTGTATTTTTATTCTTACTTTTAATATTTTCCTTGTTGTTTAAAATAAATTTATCCGTTAGAAAAAAACAAATTTGTAAACTAAACTATTAAAATTTTTTGATAAACAATTCACTCACTGATCTAGAGCTGGTGATTGGGATATCAAACATTAGAAACGATCAATAATTTTTTTTTTAATCTAATTTTTAATATTTTCATAGTAGTTTAAAATAAATTTAACCATTAGAACAAAACAAATTTGTAAACTTAACTTTTAAAATCTTTTGATACACAATTCACTCGCTGATCTAAAGCTGGTGAATGGGATATCAAACATTCGAATCGATCAATAACTTTTATTTTAATTATAATTTTTAATATTTTCATAGAAGTTTAAAATAAATGTATCCATTAGAAAAAAACAAATTTGTAAACTAAACTATTCAAGTCTTTTGATACACAATTCACTCACTGATCTAGAGCTTGTGATTGGGATATCAAACATTCGCATTGATCAAAAATTTGTATTTTAATTCTAATTTTTAATATTTTCATAGAAGTTTGGAATAAATGTATCGATTAGAAAAAAACAAATTTGTTAACTAAACTATTCAAATCTTTTGATAAACAATTCACTCACTGATATAGTGCTGGTGATTGGGATATCAAACATTTGCATTGATCAATAATTTTTATTTTTATTCTAATTTTAAATTTTTTCATAGTAGTTTAAAATAAATGTATCCATTAGAAAAAACAAATTTGGAAACTCTACTATTCAAATTTTTTGATACACTATTCACTCACTGATCTAGAGCTGGTGATTGGGATATCAAACATTCGAATCGATAAATAATTTTTATTGTTATTCTAAATTTTAATATTTCCATAGTAGTTTAAAATAAATGTATCCATTAGAAAAAAATAAATTTGTAAACTAAACTATTAAAATCTTTTGATACACCATTCACTTACTTATCTACAGCTGGTGATTGAAATATCAAACAATCGAATCTATCAATAATTTATATTTTTATTCTAATTTTTAATATTTTCATAGTTGTTTAAAATAAATGTATCGATTAGAAAAAAACAAATTTGTAAACTAAAATATCAAAATCTTTTAATACACTTTTCATTCTCTGATCTCGAGCTGGTGATTGGGATATTGTCCAGAAACATTCACATCCTAAAATAAAAGCTGTATATGTCGCTAGTCCGGCATAATTATCATTATTATTAGTCAAAGAAACTTCAATTTTATATAATTATTATTTAGTATATGTACTCACAATTTGTATGTGGCGTAATGACATTGCATTATTATTGTTTTGTATGCAATGTCAATTTCAGTTAGATTACTATGTTTATTTTATTTCACAACCAATACGCACAAAATAAATAACATTTAATGCAGGTGGAGCGTCATGCGTATAATCTAATTAGATTCCAATCAGATTTATGTATAGGTGACTGATTGGAATGCATTTGCATTGTTGTTGCATAATATTACAGTACCATAAAAAATGTTAAAATCATAAATTTCTTCTAGAATTATTATTGTTAAAACAGTAGCCGACTAGTGAACAGCACTTAGTTTGTATATAAATAAATAGTCATAAAGGTGTTAAATTGATCACGACGAGTTGTTTTATTTTAAATCGTGTCCGTTTGGAAAATTAAGTTAATCCAATCAAATTTGAATTAATTACGTCATCTGGAGCAACACTGCATATTACAAATTACATTTGTACAAATGGTCCTTCGAGCCGGATACTAGACGTGTAGCAACCACATTTTTGTAAAAATCATAAACCAGCAAGACGCAGCAACGTTCCAGAACATAGAAGTCACAGCACGTATAACTGAGCACAGATAAGTACAAGCCATATTTTGTAAGCACCATAGTTTACTTTTTAATTGCTAGTAAAATTGTGTGCAAAAGTTCGGAAATTATCAAGCCACAAATTAAAACGGCTTCTTATTGCTCATCTCCACTTTAAAAATTCGCTTTATACGGTGCATGAACAATACAAGTGAATTAAGTGAATCTAGTTTAAATTAGTGCAAGTGATATAATTTTATTAGAACAGTTCGAGGCTATAATGGAATCATTGAAAAAACAACGTGCGTCGTACGAATTAGCGTTAGCCAGACTTGCTAAATTTGCAAAGAAATTAACGGTCAATTCTCCCGAAACCATAGATGAATTGCGATTAAAGGCAAGCCGAGCTCATGAGTTGCTCACAAAGTTTGGGCAAGTCGAAGCAGAAATTTTTGCAACCAATCATGAAGAAGAGTCTCGATTAATGGAAGCCGAAGATCAGTACTTCGCTGCAGTGGCGAAGCTTAACGAAAGCATACGTTTACGAGGGGTTCATGACACAACAGTGAGGGCAGACAACTCCATGAATGCAACCGTCGGAAGTGCTGTTCCAGCCATTAAACTCGCAAAACTCCAGATTCCTCATTTTTCCGGAGACTACACAGAGTGGCAGAGTTTTTTCGATATATTTTCATCCAGCATTCATGAAAACGAAACAATTCCAGCCGTGCAGAAGTTCCAATATTTGGTCGGCCTGCTTAAAGGAGATGCCTATTCATTCGTCAAGCATTTTAAAATTACCGAAGCGAATTACTGCGAGGCGTTACAAAAATTAACGCAAAGGTATAATCGAAAGCGTCATACCATAAACGTTTTTATCCGAAAATTTATCGAGCAACCCAACGTAACTGCGGCTAGTTCAGATGGCATTAGAAAACTCTTAGACACATCCGACGAGGTGGTTCGTGGCCTGAGAGCATTGAGCGAACAGGCTGAGTGCAGAGATCCGTGGCTGATATATCTAATATTGCAAAAACTCGACGGTGAAACTAGAAGTCTGTGGGCCCAAAAGACAACAGAAGACGAATACCCGACAGTAAAAATGCTGTTCGATTTTCTCGGCAAAAGAATCGATGCTCTTGAGACTTTGAGGTGTGATCAAATACGACCAGTGAAACCAACCACACAACCTCATCAAAAAGGAGCTTTCACGACAATAACGAATTCGACGTGCATCGCTTGCAACATAAGCGATCACAAGCTAATCGATTGCGATAAATTTAAAGGAATCTCCGTAGAAGAACGCAAGAGCTTATTGGGAAAGCACAAAAGATGCTTTAACTGCTTCAACTCAAACCATATCGTGTACGATTGCAGAACCAGAGGTAAGTGCCGACGATGTACGCGCAAACATCATTCTCTACTTCACAGTGATGAGAATCTGCCGGCTAAAGCCAATGCAGCAGCAGTTTGTGGAAAGGTCTCCAATGTTACGGAATCAACATCGTACTGTACTTTGTACCATTATCAAGCGCAAGCAGACAAATCGAATGAAATAGCTATTCTACCGACCGCTATAATAAATGCCATCGACAGCAACGGTATACGCAGACCTTGCAGGGCGCTACTAGATACTGCTTCTCAAGCTTCGTTTGTGACTGAAGCTTTTGTACAAAAATTGGGCTTACCACGTACTAATGGAAGGACGCTTATAACAGGAATTGGGCAATCGGGTGCGGGTAAATCACATGGAGTGACCCAAATTAATTTTACATCACGTTTCTGCGATAAACCAATGGCATTGATAAAAGTATATATCATTTCCAAAATAACATCGTCGCTGCCAGCTAATCAAGTAAATATCAGTCAATTAAACACGTTGTAGGGGATTGAATTAGCAGATCCATATTTTCATAAACCCGCGATAATCGATATTTTGCTAGGGGCTGATATCATTTTTGACATTTGGGATGATGGCCGAAAGAAAATTGGTACTAGCAATCTTATGGCCCAGAATACTAAATTAGGGTGGGTAATTTTCGGTATACATCGAGATACTTCTGCAGCAGAGTCAATTAAATCGTTCACCACAGTAATGAACATCGACGAAACGCTTCGTAGATTTTGGGAAATCGAGGAGGTGGCAGAAACAAAACCTAGATATACGGAAGAGGAAGAAATCTGTGAACAATGGTTCCAAACTACGACATCTAGGACAAGAGAAGGCCGATTTATTACCAAGCTTCTTTTCAAGGAAAACAAGAAGGAAATAAGTCAGACCTATCAAATAGCGCGATCTAGGTTAATAGCCATGGAGAGGAGATTTCGGGCAGATGCAGAATTTCAAACGCTTTACACAAATTTTATGAAGGAGTTCCAGGATCTGGGTCACATGACCGAGTTCGACATAAATCCAGCAGATCTGCAAAAAATGTATATTCTACCCCACCATGGAGTAAAAAAAGAGAGTAGCCTCACTACTAAATTAAGGGTTGTATTCGTCGCCTCTGCAAAATGCCATGGTAAATCTTCTCTAAACGAAAAACTGATGATCGGTCCTTCTATTCAATCTAGTTTATTCGAAATTTTGTTACGTTTTCGGCAGCATCGATACGTACTTGTCGGCGATATCGAAAAAATGTATCGCCAGGTGGGTATTCATAAAGATGATACCAGGCACCAAATAATATTATGGCGAGATGAGCAACAACGCATCAAACCTTACGCTCTAAATACGGTTACGTACGGTACAGCTTCGGCGTCATTTATGGCCACCAGATGTTTGATGGAGCTGGCTCGTCCGAGTTCAAATGAATCAGCAGAAACATCCCGTGCCATCGAAAAGGACATCTATGTTGATGATTTGATGACTGGTGCGACTACTTTACCACAACTGCAAGAATTAAAGGGCAATATTATTCGTATTTTAAGCTCTGGAGGATTTAACCTCCGAAAAATGTCCTCAAACCACAGGTTAATCCGAGAAGAAATCCATCAACATGAGACCGATAACATAAAGCAGCTTTCGAACCACGAAGAGTCCATTAAATTATTGGGGAAAGCATGGGATTCTACGACCGACAAATTTATTTTCGAAGTCGATATTAATCCGCTCAAATTCCACACGAAAAGAACTTTGTTATCCGAGGCAAGCAGGATTTTTGATCCTCTAGGATTAATATCTCCCGTTACGATTCGGATCAAGATATTATTCCAGAAGCTGTGGTTGCAAAGGTTAGAGTGGGATGACGAATTGCCAAGCGATACAAAATCAGAATGGATCAAAATTAGAAACGATTTAAGCGGAATGTCGAAAATCGAAGTTCAAAGGTGGATAGCCACCACAAAGACAGTCAGTATCCATGGATTTTGTGATGCCAGCAAGTGGACCTACGCAGCCGTCATTTACGCAAGAACTGAAACCGACAAAGGGGTTGAAACTCACTTGGTTTGTTCAAAATCCAAGGTAGCCCCACTAAAACAAATTAGCTTGCCCAGATTGGAGTTAATGGGAGCAGTATTGTTAAGCCGAATAACGAAACAGATTGTAGGCATGCTGAATTTGGAAATATCTTCCGTCACACTATGGACAGATTCGAGAATAGTACTCGATTGGCTTTCAAGCCAACCACGACGATGGACGACATTTGTTGCCAACCGTACGTCCGAGATCATAGATGAACATAACAGAAGCGTTTGGAGACATGTTCCTTCGAAGCATAATCCTGCAGATTATGCAACTCGCGGTAAAACTTATCACGATATTTCAACAAACGAATTTTGGTGGAAGGGACCAGAATGGTTATGTCAAGGTGCAGAGAACTGGCCAAACCAACCGGTCATTCCACCAACTACTGAAGAGCGTACGACTACACTGCTGGTCCACAGTGTTACAACCATTAAAGAGAACTGCAAATCAGATATTGCACACGATCTGATAAATAGATTTTCCAATTTTTTTAAATTACAAGAAACATTAGCTTATATTTACCGTTTTCTTAATAATTGTAGAGCATCTAAATTTAAAGCAATTCGACGAATCGGAGCATTGACGATATCAGAGATTCAGTTGGCCAACCAAATCCTATTCCAAAGGGTACAGATGTCAGATTTCCCAGAAGAATATAATGCGTTATTGAATGGTAAGCCAATGCCAAATCGAAGCAAAATGAAACCATTGAATCCGTTTCATGATGATGCCCAAGTCATACGAGTTGGGGGAAGGTTGGATAATTCGGCATTACCATACAACGCAAAGCATCCGGTAATTTTGTCCAGCAAAAATCGTTTATCAACATTAATAACTTACCATATCCATAACGAGAATAACCATCCTGGCGTAAATTTATTAATGAGTCTGGTCCGGCAAAATTATTGGGTCATTAGAGGTAAAGATGTTGCAAAAAAGGTATTCCGGCAGTGCATCAAATGTGCAAGACAACAACCAAAGATGAGCCAGCAAATAATGGGGCAATTACCACATGATCGAGTTCAGCCTACCTTTCCATTCGCGGCAGTAGGAGTAGATTTCTGCGGTCCCTTTAAAATTCACGCAGTTCGAAGACGTGGAGCAATTCCTAGCAAAGCTTACCTATGTGTGTTCGTTTGCTTTACCACCCACGCATTACACATAGAAGTATGTATGAATTTAACGTCTGATTCATTCATAGGGGCACTCAAGCGATTCGTAGCTCGACGCGGTTTATGTCATACAATTTACTGTGACAACGGAACAAACTTCGTCGGAGCAAAAAATAACCTGAAAGCAATTTACGATATTATAAGTCAACACTCGAAAGAAATATCCGACCATCTGCTGAAAAACAATATTGAATTCCGTTTCACACCACCAGCAGCTCCGCATCAAGGTGGTTTATGGGAGAGCGCTGTAAAATCCGCCAAAGTCCATCTGCAAAGAACAGTCGGCGAACACATTCTGACGTTGGAGGAATTCACTACTCTTGTCCCACAAATTGAAGGGGTCCTTAATTCTAGGCCGATTTGTTCGTCTAATTCTGAGGATGAATTAGATTACCTGACACCTGCGCACATGTTAATCGGCAGACACATGAAGCAAGTCATCGAGCTTCCAGAATCAAAATTAACTACACATTCACGTTGGGATATTGTTAAAAAAAATACATGAGCAATTCTGGAAACGTTGGAAAATCGAATATTTAACATCCCTGCAATCGAGATCTAAGTGGCAAATCAAACATCACAATTTGAAGATAAATGAAATTGTAATTATCCAAAATACCAATTTACCACCAGCACAGTGGTTGTTGGGAAAAATCATTCAGCTGTATCCTGGGAACGACGGTAACGTTCGTGTTGTGCAAGTAAAGACGGCTGATGGAGTGTTGAAAAGGTCAATAAACCAAGTTTGCCGCCTTCCAATTATAGAATCCGACGATTCAACGCGGGGAATATGTCCAGAAACATTCACATCCTAAAATAAAAGCTGTATAGGTCGCTAGTCCGGCATAATTATCATTATTATTAGTCAAAGAAACTTCAATTTTATATAATTATTATTAAGTATATGTACTCACAATTTGTATTTGGCGTAATGACATTGCATTATTATTGTTTTGTATGCAATGTCAATTTCAGTTAGATTACTATGTTTATTTTATTTCACAACCAATACGCACAAAATAAATAACATTTAATGCAGGTGGAGCGTCATGCGTATAATCTAATTAGATTCCAATCAGATTTATGTATAGGTGACTGATTGGAATGCATTTGCATTGTTGTTGCATAATATTACAGTACTATAAAAAATGTTAAAATCATAAATTTCTTCTAGAATTATTATTGTCAAAACAGTAGCCGACTAGTGAACAGCACTTAGTTTGAATATAAATAAATAGTCATAAAGGTGTTAAATTGATCACGACGAGTTGTTTCATTTTAAATCGTGTCCGGCGAACACATTCTGACGTTGGAGGAATTCACTACTCTTGTCCCACAAATTGAAGGGGTCCTTAATTCTAGGCCGATTTGCTCGTCTAATTCTGAGGATGAATTAGATTACCTGACACCTGCGCACATATTAATCGGCAGACACATGAAGCAAGTCATCGAGCTTCCAGAATCAAAATTAACTACACATTCACGTTGGGATATTGTTAAAAAAAATACATGAGCAATTCTGGAAACGTTGGAAAATCGAATATTTAACATCCCTGCAATCGAGATCTAAGTGGCAAATCAAACATCACAATTTGAAGATAAATGAAATTGTAATTATCCAAAATACCAATTTACCACCAGCACAGTGGTTGTTGGGAAAAATCATTCAGCTGTATCCTGGGAACGACGGTAACGTTCGTGTTGTGCAAGTAAAGAAGGCTGATGGAGTGTTGAAAAGGTCAATAAACCAAGTTTGCCGCCTTCCAATTATAGAATCTGACGATTCAACGCGGGGAGTATGTCCAGAAACATTCACATCCTAAAATAAAAGCTGTATAGGTCGCTAGTCCGGCATAATTATCATTATTATTAGTCAAAGAAACTTCAATTTTATATAATTATTATTAAGTATATGTACTCACAATTTGTATTTGGCGTAATGACATTGCATTATTATTGTTTTGTATGCAATGTCAATTTCAGTTAGATTACTATGTTTATTTTATTTCACAACCAATACGCACAAAATAAATAACATTTAATGCAGGTGGAGCGTCATGCGTATAATCTAATTAGATTCCAATCAGATTTATGTATAGGTGACTGATTGGAATGCATTTGCATTGTTGTTGCATAATATTACAGTACTATAAAAAATGTTAAAATCATAAATTTCTTCTAGAATTATTATTGTCAAAACAGTAGCCGACTAGTGAACAGCACTTAGTTTGAATATAAATAAATAGTCATAAAGGTGTTAAATTGATCACGACGAGTTGTTTCATTTTAAATCGTGTCCGGCGAACACATTCTGACGTTGGAGGAATTCACTAATCTTGTCCCACAAATTGAAGGGGTCCTTAATTCTAGGCCGATTTGTTCGTCTAATTCTGAGGATGAATTAGATTACCTGACACCTGCGCACATATTAATCGGCAGACACATGAAGCAAGTCATCGAGCTTCCAGAATCAAAATTAACTACACATTCACGTTGGGATATTGTTAAAAAAAATACATGAGCAATTCTGGAAACGTTGGAAAATCGAATATTTAACATCCCTGCAATCGAGATCTAAGTGGCAAATCAAACATCACAGTTTGAAGATAAATGACATTGTAATTATCCAAAATACCAATTTACCACCAGCACAGTGGTTGTTGGGAAAAATCATTCAGCTGTATCCTGGGAACGACGGTAACGTTCGTGTTGTGCAAGTAAAGACGGCTGATGGAGTGTTGAAAAGGTCAATAAACCAAGTTTGCCGCCTTTCAATTATAGAATCTGACGATTCAACGCGGGGAGTATGTCCAGAAACATTCACATCCTAAAATAAAAGCTGTATAGGTCGCTAGTCCGGCATAATTATCATTATTATTAGTCAAAGAAACTTCAATTTTATATAATTATTATTAAGTATATGTACTCACAATTTGTATTTGGCGTAATGACGTTGCATTATTATTGTTTTGTATGCAATGTCAATTTCGGTTAGATTACTATGTTTATTTTATTTCACAACCAATACGCACAAAATAAATAACATTTAATGCAGGTGGAGCGTCATGCGTATAATCTAATTAGATTCCAATCGGATTTATGTATAGGTGACTGATTGGAATGCATTTGCATTGTTGTTGCATAATATTACAGTACTATAAAAAATGTTAAAATCATAAATTTCTTCTAGAATTATTATTGTCAAAACAGTAGCCGACTAGTGAACAGCACTTAGTTTGAATATAAATAAATAGTCATAAAGGTGTTAAATTGATCACGACGAGTTGTTTTATTTTAAATCGTGTCCGTTTGGAAAATTGAGTTAATCCAATCAAATTTGAATTAATTACACCATCTGAAGCAACACTGCATATTACAAATTACATTTGTACAGATATCAAACATTTGAATCGATCACTAATTTTTATATTTATTCTAATTTTTAATATTTTCATAGTGGTTTTAATTAAATGTATCGATTAAGAAAATACAAATTTGTAAACTTAAATATTAAAATCTTTTGATACAATATTCATTCACTGATCTGGAGCTGGTGACTGGGATATCAAACATTCGCATTGATCAAAAATTTATATTTTTATTCTAATTTTTAATATTATCATAGTAGTTTAAAATACATGTATCCTTTAGAAAAAAACAAATTTGTGAACAACAATATTAAAATCTTTTGATATACAATTCACTCGCTGATCTTGAACTGGTGATTGGGATATCAAACATTCGAATCGATCAATCATTTTTATTTTTATTCTAATTTTTAATATTTTCATAGTAGTTTAAAATAGATGTATCGATTAGGAAAAAACAAATTTGTAAACAAAACTATTCAAATCTTTTGATAAACAATTCACTAACTGATCTTGATTTGGTGATTGGGGTATCAAACATTCAAAACGATTAATAATTTTTATTTTTATTCTAATTTTAAATATTTTCCTAGTTGTTTAAAATAAATTTATCCGTTAGAAAAAACAAATTTGTGAACTATACTATTAAAAGATTTTAATAAACAATTTACTCGCTGATCTAGTGCTGGTGTTTGGGATATCAAACATTTATATCGATCAATAATTTTGGTTTTAATAACTAATTTTTAATATTTTCATAATAGTTTTAAATAAATGTATCGATTAGGAAAAACAAATTTGTAAACTAAAATATTAAAATCTTTTGATACACAATTCACTCACTGATCTACAGCTGGTGATTGAAATATCAAACATTCGAATCTATCAATAATTTTTATTTTTATTCTAAGTTTTAATATTTTCATAGTTGTTTAAAATAAATGTATCGATTAGAAAAAAACAAATTTGTAAACTAAAATATCAAAATCTTTTAAAACACTTTTCACTCTCTGATCTGGAGCTAGTGATTGGGATATCAAACATTTGAATCGATCAATAATTTTTCTTTTTACTTAATTTTTAATATTTTCATAGTAGTTTAAAATAAATGTATCCATTTGGAAAAAACAAGTTTATAAACATAAATATTATAATCTTTTGATACACAATTCACTCACTGGTCTAGAGCTGGTGATTGGGATATCAAATATTCGAGATATTAAATAATTTTTATTTTTATTTTATTGTTTAATATTTTCATAGTAGTTTAAAATAAATGTGTTCATTAGAAAAAAACATATTTTCAAACTAAACTATTAAAATCCAGTTAAACAAAATTCACTCACTGAGCTGGTGATTGGGATATCAAGCATTCGAATCGATCAATAATTTTTATTTTTATTTAAATTTTTAATATTTTCATAATAGTTTAAAATAAATATATCGATTAGGAAAAAAAATTTATAAACTAAAATAATAAAATCTTTTGATACACAATCCACTCACTGATATAGAGCTTGTGATTAAGATATCAAACAATCGAATCAATCAATAATATTTATTTTTATTCTAATTTTTAATATTTTCATAGAAGTTTAAAATAAATGTATCCATTAGAAAAAACAAATTTGTAAACTAAACTTTTAAAATCTTTTGATACACTATTCACTCACTGATCTAGAGCTGATGATTGGGATATCAAACATTCGAATCGATCAAAAAATTTTTTTTATTCTAATTTTTAATATTTTCATAGAAGTTTAAAATAAATTTATCCATTAGGAAAAAACAAATTTGTAAACTAAACTATACAAATCTTTTGATACACAATTCACTCACTGATATAGAGTTGGTGATTGGGATATCAAACATTCGAATCGATCAATAATTTTTATTTTTATTCTAATTTTTAATATTTTCATTGTAGTTTAAAATAAATGTATCGATTAGACCAAAACAAATTTGTAAACTAAACTATTAAAATCTTTTGATACGCAATTCACTTGCTTATCTAGAGCTGGTGATTGGGATACCAAACATTTGAATCGATCAATAATTTTTATTTTTATTCTAATTTTTAATATTTTCATACTTGTTTAAAATAAAAGTATCCTTTAGGAAAAACCCAATTTGTGAGCTAAAATTTTAAAAATTGTTTAGACAAAATTAAAACTTAAATATTATAATCTTTCGATACACAATTCACTCACTGATTTAGAGCTGGTGATTGGGATATCAAACATTCGCATTGATCAAAAATTTGTATTTTTATTCTAAATTTTAATATTTTTATAGTAGTTTAAAATAAATGTATCCATTAGAAAAAAACAAATTTGTAAACTAAACTATTCAAATCTTCTGATTCACAATTCACTCACTGATCAAGGGCTGGTGATTGGGATATCAAACTTTTGAATCGATCAATAATTTTTATTTTTATTTTAATTTTAAATATTTTCATAGTAGTTTAAAATAAATGTATCCATTAGAAAAAAACAAATTTGTAAACTGAACTATTAAAATCTTTTGATACACAATTCACTCACTGATCTGAAACTGGTGATTGGGATATCAAACATTCGCATTGATCAAAAATTTGTATTTTTATTCTAAATTTTAATATTTTTATAGTAGTTTAAAATAAATGTATCCATTAGAAAAAAACAAATTTGTAAACTAAACTATTTAAATCTTTTGATACACAATTCACTCACTGATCAAGGGCTGGTGATTGGGATATCAAACATTTGAATCGATCAATAATTTTTTTTTATTCTAATTTTTAATATTTTCGTAGTAGTTTAAAATAAATGTATTCATTATAAAAAAAAACAAATTTGTGAACTAAACTATTCAAATCTTTTTATACACAATTCACTCACTGATCTAGAGCTGGTGATTGGGATATCAAACATTCGCATTGATCAATAAAATTTTTTTTTATTCTAATTTTTAATATTTTCATAGTAAATTAAAATAAATGTATCAATTAGAAAAAAACAAATTTTTTAAACCTAACTATTAAAATCTTTTGATACACAATTCACTCACTGATCTAGAGCTGGTGATTGAAATATAAAACATTTGAATTGATCAATACTTTTTATTTTTATTTCAATTTTTAATATTTTTTTAGTAGTTTAAAATAAATGTATCGTTAAGGAAAAAACAAATTTGTAAACTTAACTATTAAAATCTTTTGATACACAATTCACTCACTGATCAAGAGCTGGTGATTGAAATATCAAACATTCGAATCGATCAATAATTTTTAATTTTATTTCAATTTTTAATATTTTCATAGTAGTTTAAAATAAATGATTCCATTAGGAAAAAACAAATTTGTAAATTAAACTATTCAAATCTTTTGATACATAATTCACTCTCTGATCTAGAGCTGGTGATTGGGATATCAAATATTCGCATTGATCAAAATTTTTATTTTTATTCTAATTTTTTATATTTTCATAGTAGTTTTATATAAATGTATCCATTAGAAAAAACAAATTTGTAAACTTAACTATTCAAATCTTTTGATAAATAATTCACTCACTGATCAAGAGCTGGTGATTGGGGTATCAAACATTCGCATTGATCAATAATTTTTATTTTTTATATTAATTTTTATTATTTTCATAGAAGTTTAAAATAAATGTATCCATTAGAAAAAAAAACAAATTTCTGAACGAAACTATTAAAATATTTTGATACACAATTCACTCTCTATTTTAGAGGTGGTGACTGCGATATCAAATATTCAAATCGATCAATAATCTTTATTTTAATTCTTATTTTAAATATTTTCTATAGTAATTTAAAATAAATTTATCCAATAGAAAAAACAAATTTGTAAACAAAACTATTAAAATCTTTTGATACACAATTCATTTAATGATCTAGAGCTGGTGATTGAAGTATCAAACATTTGAATAGATCAATAATTGTTATTTTTATTTTAATTTTTAATATTTTCATAGTAGTTTAAAATAAATGTATCCATTAGAAAAAAACAAATTTGTAAACTGAACTATTAAAATCTTTTGATACACAATTCACTCACTGATCTGAAACTGGTGATTGGGATATCAAACATTACAAAAGATCAATTATTTTTTTTTATTATAATTTTTTATATTTTCATAGTAGTTTAAAATAAATGTATCGATTAGAAAAAAATAAATTTGTAAACTAAACTATTAAAATCTTTTGATACAAAATCACTCACTGATATAGTTCTTGTGATTGGGATATAAAATATTCGCATTGATCAAAAATTTGTATTTTAATTCCAATTTTTAATATTTTCATAGTAATTTAAAATAAATGTATCCATTAAAAAAAAAACAAATTGGTAAACTAAACTATTAAAATCTTTTGATACACTATTCACTCACTGATCTAGAGCTGGTGATTGGGATATCAAACAAAGAAACGATCAATATTTTTTTTTTAATTCTAAATTTTACCATTTTCATAGTAGTTTAAAATAAATGTATCCATTAGAAAAAAGCAAATTTGTAAACTAAACTAATAAAATCTTTTGATATACAATTCACTCACTGATCTAGAGCTGGTGATTGGGATATCAAATATTCGAATCGGTAAATAATTTTTATTTTTATTCTAATGTTTAATATTTTCATAGAAGTTTAGAATAAATGTGTCCATTAGAAAAAACAAATTTGTAAACTAAAATATTAAAATCTTTTGATACACAATTCACTCACCGTTTTAGAGCTAGTGATTAAGGTATCAAACATTTGAATCGATCAATAATTTTTATTTTTATTCTAATTTTTAATATTTTCAAAGTTAGTTAAAATAAATGTATCCATTAGAAAAAAACAAATTTGTAAACTAAACTATTCAAATCTTTTTACACACAAATTACTCACTGATCTAAGCTGGTGATTGGGATATCAAACATTAGAAAAGATCAATTATTTTTTTTTCTCTAATTTTTAATATTTTCATAGTAGTTTAAAATAAATATATCCATTAGAAAAAAACAAATTTGTAAACTAAACTTATAAAATCTTTTGATACACAATTCACTCACTGATCTGGAGCTGGTGATTGAGATATCAAACATTAGAAACGATCAATAATTTTTTTTTAATTCTAATTTTTAATATTTTCATAGAAGTTTAAAATAAATGTACCCATTAGAAAAAAACAAATTTGTAAACTAAACTAATAAAATCTTTTGATACACAATTAACTCACTGATCTGGAGCTGGTGATTGGGATATCAAACATTCGCATTGATCAAAAATTTGTATTTTTATTCTAATTTTTAATATTTTCATAGTAGTTTAAAATAAATGTTTTCATTAGAAAAAATAAATTTGTAAACTAAACTATTATAATCTTTTGATACACAATTCACTAAATGATCTAGAGCTGGTGATTGGGCTATCAAACATTTAAATCGATCAAAAATTAATATTTTTATTCTAATTTTTTATATTTTCATAGTAGTTTAAAATTAAGGATTCCTTTAGAAAAAAACAAATTTGTAAACTAAACTACTAAAATCTTTTGATACACAATTCACTTACTGATCTAGAGCTGGTGATTGGGATATCAAACATTCGAATCGATCAGTAATTTTTTTTTTGTTTTAATTTTAAATATTTTCATAGTAGTTTAAAATAAATGTATCCATTAGAAAAAACAAATTTGTAAACTAATCTATAAATCTTTTGATACACAATTCACTCACTGATCTAGCGCTGGTGATTGAAATATCAAACACTCGAATCGATCAATAAATTTTATTTTTATTCTAATTTTTAATATTTTCATAGTAGTTTAAAATAAATTTATCCATCAGAAAAAACAAATATGTAAACTAAACTATTAATATCTTTTGATAAACAATTCACTCACTGATCTAGAGATTGTGATTGAGGTATCAAACATTTGAATCGATCAATAATATTTATTATTATTCTTACTTTTAATATTTTCATAGTATTTTAAAATAAACGTTTCTATTAGAAAAAAACAAATTTGTAAACTAAAATATTAAAATCTATTGATACACAATTTACTAACTGATCTTGAGCTGGTGATTGAGATATCAAATATTCAAATCGATCAATAATTTGTATTTTTATTCTAATTTTTAATACTTTCATAGTAGTTTAAAATAAGTGAATCCATTAGAAAAAAAACAAATTTGTAATTTAAACTATTCAAATATTTTGATACACAATTCACTCACTGATCTAGAGGTGGTGATTGGGATATTAAACATTCGAAACGATCAATAATTTTTATTTTTATTCTAATTTTTAATATTTTCATAGTAGTTTAAAATAAATGTATCCATTAGAAAAAAACAAATTTGTAAACTAAACTTTAAAAGTCTTTTGATACACTCACTGATCTAGAGCTGATGATTGGGATATCAAACCTTCGAATCGATTAATAATTTTTATTTTTATTCTAATTTTAAATATTTTTATAGTAGTTTAAAATAAATGTATCCATTAGAAAAAAACAAATTTGTGAACTAAACTATTCAAATCTTTTGATACACCATTCATTCAATGATCTAGAGCTGGTTACTAAAATATCAAACATTCGAATCGATCAATCATTTTTATTTTTATTCTAATTTTTAATATTTTTATATTAGTTTAAAATAAATGTATCCATTAGAAAAAAACAAATTTGTGAACTAAACTATTCAAATCTCTTTACACACAATTCACTCACTGATCTAGAGCTGCTGATTGGGATATCAAACATTCGCATTGATCAAAATTATTTTTTTTTATTCTAATTTTTAATATTTTCATAGTAGTTTAAAATAAATGTATCAATTAGAAAAAAACAAATTTGTGAACTAAACTATTAAAATCTTTTGATACACAATTCACTCAATGATCTAGAGCTGGTGGTTGTTGTATCAAACATTTGATTCGATCAATAATTGTTATTTTTATTCTAATTTTTTATATTTTCATAGTAGTTTAAAATTTAGGTTTCATTTAGAAAAAACAAATTTGTAAACTAAACTATTAAAATCTTTTGATACACAATTCACTCACTAATCTAGAGCTGGTGATTGGGCTATCAAACATTCGAATTGATCAAAAATTTGTATTTTTATTCTTACTTTTAATATTTTCATAGTAGTTTAAAATTAATTTATCCATTAGGAAAAAACAAATTTGTAAACTAAACTATTAAAATTTTTTGATAAACAATTCACTCACTGATTTAGAGCTGGTGATTGGGATATCAAACATTAAAAACGATCAATTATTTTTTTTTTATTCTAATTTTTAATATTTTCATAGTAGTTTAAAATAAATGTATCCATTAAAAAAAAAAAAATTTGTAAACTAAACTATTAAAATCTTTTAATACACAATTCACTTACTGATCTAGTTCTTGTGATTGGGATATCAAACATTCGATTTGATCAAAAATTTGTATTTTTATTCTAATTTTTAATATTTTCATAGTAGTTTAAAATAAATGTATCCATTAGAAAAAAACAAATTTTAAAACTAAACTATTAAAATTTTTTGATACGCAATTCACTCACTGATCTTGTCCTGTTGATTGAGATATCAAATATTCAAATCAATCTATAATTTTTGTTCTTATTCTAATTTTTAATATTTTTATAGTAGTTTAAATAAATGTATCGATTAGAAAAAAACAAATTTGTAAACTAAACTATTAATATTGTTTGATACACAATTCACTCACTAATCTAGAGCTTGTGATTGGGATATCAAACTTTTGAATCGATCAATAATTTTTATTTTTATTTTAATTTTTAATATTTTCATAGTAGTTTAAAATAAATGTATCGATAAGGAAAAAACAAATTTGTAAACTTAACTATTAAAATCTTTTGATACAATATTCACTCACTGATCCAGAGCTGGTGATTGGGATATCAAACATTCGCATTGATCAATAATTTGTATTTTTATTCTAATTTTTAAAATTTTCATAGTAGTTTAAAATAAATTTATCCATTAGAAAAAAACAAATTTATAAACTAAGCTATTCAAATCTTTTGATAAACAATTCACTCACTGATCTAGAGCTGGTGATTGGGATATCAAATATTCGAATAGATCAGTAATTTTTTTTTGTTCTAATTTTAAATATTTTCATAGTAGTTTAAAATAAATGTATCCATTAGAAAAAACAAATTTGTTAACTAATCTTTAAATCTTTTAAAACACAATTCACTCACTGATCTAGAGCTTGTTACTAAAATATTAAACATTCGAATCGATCAATAATTTTTATTTTTATTATAATTTTTAATATTTTCATAGTAGTTTTAAATAAATGTACGTATTAAAAAAAAACAAATTTGTAAACTAAACTAATAATATCTTTTGATACACAATTCACTCACTGATCTGGAGCTGGTGATTGGGATATCAAACATTCGCATTGATCAAAAATTTGTATTTTTATTCTAATTTTTAATATTTTCATAGTAGTTTAAAATAAATTTATCCATTAGAAGAAACAAATTTATAAACTAAACTATTAAAATCTTTTGATACACAATTCACTCAATGATCTAGATCTAGTGATTGAGGTATCAAACATTTGAATCGATCAATAATTGTTATTTTTATTCTAATGTTTAATATTTTCATAGTAGTTTAAAATTAAGGTTTCCTTTAGAAAAAACCAAATTTGTAAACTAAACTATTAAAATTTTTGATACACAATTCACTCACTAATCAAGAGCTGGTGATTGGGATATCAAACATTCGCATTGATCAAAAATTTGTATTTTTATTCTTACTTTTAATATTTTCATAGTAGTTTAAAATAAATGTATCCATTAGGAAAAAACAAATTTGTAAACTAAACTATTAAAATCTTTTAATACACATTTCACTCACTGATCTAGAGCTGGTGAATGGGATATCAAACATTCGAACCGATACATAATTTTTATTTTAATTTTAATTTTTAATATTTTCATAGTAGTTTAAAATAAATGTATCCATTAGAAAAAAACAAATTTGTAAACTTAACTATTAAAATCTTTTGATACACAATTCACTCACTGATCTTGAGCTGGTGATTGGGATATCAAACATTAGAAACGATCAATAATTTTTTTTTAATTCTAATTTTTAATATTTTCATAGTAGTTTTAAATAAATGTACCCATTAGAAAAAAACAAATTTGTAAACTAAACTAATAATATCTTTTGATACACAATTCACTCACTGATCTGGAGCTGGTGATTGGGATATCAAACATTCGCATTGATCAAAAATTTGTATTTTTATTCTAATTTTTAATATTTTCATAGTAGTTTAAAATAAATTTATCCATTAGAAAAAACAAATTTGTAAACTAAACTATTAAAATCTTTTGATACACAATTCACTCAATGATCTAGATCTAGTGATTGAGGTATCAAACATTTGAATCGATCAATAATTGTTATTTTTATTCTAATGTTTAATATTTTCATAGTAGTTTAAAATTAAGGTTTCCTTTAGAAAAAAACAAATTTGTAAACTAAACTATTAAAATTTTTGATACACAATTCACTCACTAATCAAGAGCTGGTGATTGGGCTATCAAACATTCGCATTGATCAAAAATTTGTATTTTTATTCTTACTTTTAATATTTTCATAGTAGTTTAAAATAAATGTATCCATTAGGAAAAAACAAATTTGTAAACTAAACTATTAAAATTTTTTGATAAACAATTCACTCACTGATCTAGAGCTGGTGATTGGGATATCAAACATTAGAAACGATCAATTATTTTTTTTTATTCTAATTTTTAATATTTTCATAGTAGTTTAAAATAAATGTACCCATTAAAAAAAAAAATTTGTAAACTAAACTATTAAAATCTTTTGATACACAATTCACTCACTGATCTAGTTCTTGTGATTGGGATATCAAATATTCGCATTGATCAAAAATTTGTATTTTTATTCTAATTTTTAATATTTTCATAGTAGTTTAAAATAAATGTATCCATTAGAAAAAAACAAATTTGTAAACTAAACTATTAAAATGTTTTGATACACAATTCACTCACTGATCTTGACCTGCTGATTGAGATATCAAATATTCAAATCAATCGATAATTTTTGTTTTTATTCTAATTTTTACTATTTTTATAGTAGTTTAAAATAAATGTATCCATTAGAAAAAAACAAATTTGTAAACTAAACTATTAAAATCTTTTGATACACAATTCACTTACTGATCTAGTTTTTGTGATTGGGATATCAAACATTCGCATTGATCAAAAATTGTATTTTAACTCTAATTTTTAATATTTTCGTAGTAGTTTAAAATAAATGTATCCATTAGAGATAACAAATTTGTAAACTAAACTATTAAAATCTTTTGATACACAATTCACTCACTGATCTAGAGCTGGTGATTGGGATATCAAATATTCGAATCGATCAGTAATTTTTGTTTTGTTCTTATTTTAAATATTTTCATAGTAGTTTAAAATAAATGTATCCATTAGAAAAAACAAATTTGTAAACTAATCTAGAAATCTTTTGATACACAATTCACTCACTGATCTAGAGCTGGTTACTAAAATATCAAACATTCGAATCGATCAATAATTTTTATTTTAATTATAATTTTTAATATTTTCATAGTAAATTAAAATAAATGTATCCATTAAAAAAAAAACAAATTTGTAAACTAAACTATTAAAATCTTTTAATACACAATTCACTCACTGATCTAGAGCTGGTGAATGGGATATCAAACATTCGAACCGATACATAATTTTTATTTTTATTATAATTTTTAATATTTTCATAGAAGTTTTAAATAAATGTATCGATTAGAAAAAAACAAATTTGTAAACTAAACTATTCAAATCTTTTGATACACAATTCACTCACTGATCTGGAGCTGGTGATTGGGATATCAAACATTCACATTGATCAAAAATTTGTATTTTTATTCTAATTTTTAATATTTTCATAGTAGTTTAAAATAAATGTATCGATTAGAAAAAAACAAATTTGTAAACTAAACTATTAAAATGTTTTGATAAACAATTCACTCACTGATCTTGAGCTGGTGATTGGGATATCAAACATTAGAAACGATCAATAATTTTTTTTTAATTCTAATTTTAAATATTTTCATTGTAGTTTATAATAAATATACCCATTAGAAAAAAACAAATTTGTAAACTAAACTAATAAAATCTTTTGATACACAATTCACTCACTGATCTGGAGCTGGTGATTGGGATATCAAACATTCGCATTGATCAAAAATTTGTATTTTAATTCTAATTTTCAATATTTTCATAGTAGTTTTCATAGAGCTGGTGGTTGTTGTATCAAACATTTGATTCGATCATTAATTGTTATTTTTATTCTAATTTTTTATATTTCCATAGTAGTTTAAAATTTAGGTTTCATTTAGAAAAAACAAATTTGTAAACTAAACTATTAAAATCTTTTGATACACAATTCACTCACTTATCTAGAGCTGGTGATTGGGCTATCAAACATTCGAATTGATCAAAAATTTGTATTTTTATTCTTACTTTTAATATTTTCATAGTAGTTTAAAATAAATTTATCCATTAGGAAAAAACAAATTTGTAAACTAAACTATTAAAATTTTTTGATAAACAATTCACTCACTGATTTAGAGCTGGTGATTGGGATATCAAACATTAGAAACGATCAATTATTTTTTTTTTATTCTAATTTTTAATATTTTCATAGTAGTTTAAAATAAATGTATCCATTAAAAAAAAAAAAAATTTGTAAACTAAACTATTAAAATCTTTTAATACACAATTCACTCACTGATCTAGTTCTTGTGATTGGGATATCAAACATTCGATTTGATCAAAATTTGTATTTTTATTCTAATTTTTAATATTTTCATAGTAGTTTAAAATAAATGTATCCATTAGAAAAAAACAAATTTTAAAATTAAACTATTAAAATTTTTTGATACGCAATTCACTCACTGATCTTGTCCTGTTGATTGAGATATTAAATATTCAAATCAATCTAAATTTTTTGTTCTAATTCTAATTTTTAATATTTTTATAGTAGTTTAAATAAATGTATCGATTAGAAAAAAACAAATTTGTAAACTAAACTATTAAAATTGTTTGATACACAATTCACTCACTAATCTAGAGCTTGTGATTGGGATATCAAACTTTTGAATCGATCAATAATTTTTATTTTTATTTTAATTTTTAATATTTTCATAGTAGTTTAAAATAAATGTATCGATAAGGAAAAAACAAATTTGTAAACTTAACTATTAAAATCTTTTGATACAATATTCACTCACTGATCCAGAGCTGGTGATTGGGATATCAAACATTCGCATTGATCAAAAATTTGTATTTTTATTCTAATTTTTAAAATTTTCATAGTAGTTTAAAATAAATTTATCCATTAGAAAAAAACAAATTTATAAACTAAGCTATTCAAATCTTTTGATAAACAATTCACTCACTGATCTAGAGCTGGTGAATGGGATATCAAATATTCGAATAGATCAGTAATTTTTTTTTTGTTCTAATTTTACATATTTTCATAGTAGTTTAAAATAAATGTATCCATTAGAAAAAACAAATTTGTAAACTAATCTTTAAATCTTTTAAAACACAATTCACTCACTGATCTAGAGCTTGTTACTAAAATATTAAACATTCGAATCGATCAATAATTTTTATTTTCATTATAATTTTTAATATTTTCATAGTAGTTTTAAATAAATGTACGTATTAGAAAAAAACAAATTTGTAAACTAAACTAATAATATCTTTTGATACACAATTCACTCACTGATCTGGAGCTGGTGATTGGGATATCAAACATTCGCATTGATCAAAAATTTGTATTTTTATTCTAATTTTTAATATTTTCATAGTAGTTTAAAATAAATTTATCCATTAGAAGAAACAAATTTGTAAACTAAACTATTAAAATCTTTTGATACACAATTCACTCAATGATCTAGATCTAGTGATTGAGGTATTAAACATTTGAATCGATCAATAATTGTTATTTTTATTCTAATGTTTAATATTTTCATAGTAGTTTAAAATTAAGGTTTCCTTTAGCCAAAACAAAATTTGTAAACTAAACTATTAAAATTTTTGATACACAATTCACTCACTAATCAAGAGCTGGTGATTGGGCTATCAAACATTCGCATTGATCAAAAATTTGTATATTTATTCTTACTTTTAATATTTTCATAGTAGTTTAAAATAAATGTATCCATTAGGAAAAAACAAATTTGTAAACTAAACTATTAAAATCTTTTAATACACATTTCACTCACTGATCTAGAGCTGGTGAATTAGGTATCAAACATTCGAACCGATACATAATTTTTATTTTTATTTTAATTTTTAATATTTTCATAGTAGTTTAAAATAAATGTATCCATTAGAAAAAAACAAATTTGTAAACTTAACTATTAAAATCTTTTGATACACAATTCACTCACTGATCTTGAGCTGGTGATTGGGATATCAAACATTAGAAACGATCAATAATTTTTTTTTAATTCTACTTTTTAATATTTTCATAGTAGTTTTAAATAAATGTACCCATTAGAAAATAACAAATTTGTAAACTAAACTAATAATATCTTTTGATACACAATTCACTCACTGATCTGGAGCTGGTGATTGGGATATCAAACATTCGCATTGATCAAAAATTTGTATTTTTATTCTAATTTTTAATATTTCCATAGTAGTTTAAAATAAATTTATCCATTAGAAAAAACAAATTTGTAAACTAAACTATTAAAATCTTTTGATACACAATTCACTCAATGATCTAGATCTAGTGATTGAGGTATCAAACATTTGAATCGATCAATAATTGTTATTTTTATTCTAATGTTTAATATTTTCATAGTAGTTTAAAATTAAGGTTTCCTTTAGAAAAAAACAAATTTGTAAACTAAACTATTAAAATTTTTGATACACAATTCACTCACTAATCAAGAGCTGGTGATTGGGCTATCAAACATTCGCATTGATCAAAAATTTGTATTTTTATTCTTACTTTTAATATTTTCATAGTAGTTTAAAATAAATGTATCCATTAGGAAAAAACAAATTTGTAAACTAAACTATTAAAATTTTTTGATAAACAATTCACTCACTGATCTAGAGCTGGTGATTGGGATATCAAACATTCGCATTGATCAAAAATTTGTATTTTTATTCTAATTTTTAATATTTTCATAGTAGTTTAAAATAAATGTATCCATTAGAAAAAAACAAATTTGTAAACTAAACTATTAAAATCTTTTGATACACAATTCACTCACTGATCTTGACCTGTTGATTGATATATCAAATATTCAAATCAATCGATAATTTTTGTTTTTATTCTAATTTTTACTATTTTTATAGTAGTTTAAAATAAATGTATCCATTAGAAAAAAACAAATTTGTAAACTAAACTATTAAAATCTTTTGATACACAATTCACTTACTGATCTAGTTCTTGTGATTGGGATATCAAACATTCGCATTGATCAAAAATTGTATTTTTACTCTAATTTTTAATATTTTCGTAGTAGTTTAAAATAAATGTATCCATTAGAGATAACAAATTTGTAAACTAAACTATTAAAATCTTTTGATACAAAATTCACTCACTGATCTAGAGCTGGTGATTGGGATATCAAATATTCGAATCGATCAGTAATTTTTTTTTTGTTCTTATTTTAAATATTTTCATAGTAGTTTAAAATAAATGTATCCATTAGAAAAAACAAATTTGTAAACTAATCTATAAATCTTTTGATACACAATTGACTCACTGATCTAGAGCTGGTTACTAAAATATCAAACATTCGAATCGATCAATAATTTTTATTTTAATTATAATTTTTAATATTTTTATAGTAAATTAAAATAAATGTATCCATTAAAAAAAAAACAAATTTGTAAACTAAACTATTAAAATCTTTTAATACACAATTCACTCACTGATCTAGAGCTGGTGAATGGGATATCAAACATTCGAACCGATACATAATTTTTATTTTTATTATAATTTTTAATATTTTCATAGAAGTTTTAAATAAATGTATCGATTAGAAAAAAACAAATTTGTAAACTAAACTATTCAAATCTTTTGATACACAATTCACTCACTGATCTGGAGCTGGTGATTGGGATATCAAACATTCGCATTGATCAAAAATTTGTATTTTTATTCTAATTTTTAATATTTTCATAGTAGTTTAAAATAAATGTATCGATTAGAAAAAAACAAATTTGTAAACTAAACTATTAAAATCTTTTGATAAACAATTCACTCACTGATCTTGAGCTGGTGATTGGGATATCAAACATTAGAAACGATCAATAATTTTTTTTTAATTCTAATTTTAAATATTTTCATTGTAGTTTATAATAAATATACCCATTAGAAAAAAACAAATTTGTAAACTAAACTAATAAAATCTTTTGATACACAATTCACTCACTGATCTGGAGCTGGTGATTGGGATATCAAACATTCGCATTGATCAAAAATTTGTATTTTAATTCTAATTTTCAATATTTTCATAGTAGTTTAAAATAAATGTATCCATTAGAAAAAAACAAATTTGTAAACTAATTTATTAAAATCTTTTGATACACTATTCACTCACTGATCTAGAGCTGGTGATTGGGATATCAAACATTCGAATCGATCAGTAATTTTTATTTTTGTTCAAAATTTTAATATTTTCATAGTAGTTTAAAATAAATGTATCCATTAGAAAAAAACAAATTTGTAAACTAAACTATTAAAATCTTTTGATACACAATTCACTCACTGATCTAGAGCTGGTGATTGGAATATCAAACTACGAATCGATCAGTAATTTTTTTTTTGTTCAAATTTTAAATATTTTCACAGTAGTTTAAATTAAATGTATCCATTAGAAAAAACAAATGTGTAACACTGATCTAGAGCTGGTTACAAAAAAACTTAACATTCGAATCGATCAATAATTTGTATTTTTATTCTAATTTTTAATATTTTTAAAGTAGTTTAAAATAAATTTATCCATCAGAAAAAACAAATTTGTAAACTAAACTATTAATATCTTTTGATACACAATTCACTCACTGATCTAGAGTTTGTGATTAGGATATCAAGCATTCGCATTGATCAAAAATTTGTATTTTTATTCTAATTTTTAATATTTTCATAGTAGTTTAAAATAAATGTATCCATTAGAAAAAAACAAATTTGTAAACTAAACTATTAAAATCTTTTGATACACAATTCACTCACTGATCTTGAGCTGGTGATTGGGATATCAAATATTGAAACGATCAATAATTTTTTTTAAATTTAAATTTTTAATATTTTCATAGTAGTTTAAAATAAATGTACCCATTAGAAAAAAACAAATTTGTAAACTAAACTAATAATATCTATTGATACAAAATTCACTCACTGATCTGGAGCTGATGATTGGGATATCAAACATTCGCATTAATCAAAAATTTGTATTTTTATTCTAATTTTTAATATTTTCATAGTAGTTTAAAATTAAGGTTTCCTTTAGAAAAAAACAAATTTGTAAACTAAACTATTAAAATCTTTTGATACACAATTCACTCACTAAAGAGCTGGTGATTGGGCTATCAAACATTCGCATTGATCAACAATTTGTATTTTTATTCTTACTTTTAATATTTTCATAGTAGTTTAAAATAAATGTATCCATTAGGAAAAAACAAATTTGTAAACTAAACTATTAAAATTTTTTGATACACAATTCACTCACTGATCTAGAGCTGGTGATTGAGATATCAAACATTAGAAACGATCAATTATTTTTTTTTTATTCTAATTTTTAATATTTTCATAGCAGTTTAAAATAATTGTACCCATTAAAAAAAACAAATTTGTAAACTAAACTATTAAAATCTTTTGATACACAATTCACTCACTGATCTAGTTCTTGTGATTGGGATATCAAACATTCGCATTTATCCAAAATTTGTATTTTTACTCTAATTTTTAATATTTTCATAGCAGTTTAAAATAAATGTACCCATTAAAAAAAACAAATTTGTAAACTAAACTATTAAAATCTTTTGATACACAATTCACTCACTGATCTAGTTCTTGTGATTGGGATATCAAGCATTCCCATTTATCAAAAATTTGTATTTTTACTCTAATTTTAAATATTTTCATAGTAGTTTAAAATAAATGAATTCATTAGAAAAAACAAATTTGTAAACTAATCTATAAATCTTTTGATACACAATTCACTCACTGATCTAGAGCTGGTTGCTAAAATATCAAACATTCGAATCGATACATAATTTTTATTTTTATTATAATTTTTGATATTTTCATAGAAGTTTAAAATAAATGTATCGATTAGAAAAAAACAAATTTGTAAACTAAACTATTCAAATCTTTTGATACACAATTCACTCACTGATCTGGAGCTGGTGATTGGGATATCAAACATTCGCATTGATCAAAAATTTGTATTTTTATCCTAATTTTTAATATCTTCATAGTAGTTTAAAATAAATGTATCGATTAGAAACAAACAAATTTGTAAACTAAACTATTAAAATCTTTTGATAAACAATTCACTCACTGATCTTGAGCTGGTGATTGGGATATCAAACATTAGAAACGATCAATAATTTTTTTTAAATTCTAATTTTAAATATTTTCATTGTAATTTATAATAAATGTACCCATTAGAAAAAAACAAATTTGTAAACTAAACTGATAAAATCTTTTGATACACAATTCACTCACTGATCTGGAGCTGGTGATTGGGATATCAAACATTCGTATTGATCAAAAATTTGTATTTTAATTCTAATTTTCAATATTTTCATAGTAGTTTAAAATAAATGTATCCATTAGAAAAAAACAAATTTGTAAACTAATTTATTAAAATCTTTTGATACACTATTCACTCACTGATCTAGAGCTGGTGATTGGGATATCAAACATTCGAATCGATCAGTAATTTTTGTTTTTGTTCAAAATTTTAATATTTTCATAGTAGTTTAAAATAAATGTATCCATTAGAAAAATACAAATTTGTAAACTAAACTATTAAAATCTTTTGATACACAATTCACTCTCAGATCTAGAGCTGGTGATTGGGATATCAAACTTAAGAATCGATCAGTAATTTGTTTTTTGTTCAAATTTTAAATATTTTCATAGTGGTTTAAATTAAATGTTACCATTAGAAAAAACAAATGTGTAAACTAATCTATAAATCTTTTGATACACAATTCACTCACTGATCTAGAGCTGGTGATTGGGATGTCAAACATTCGAATCGATAAATAATTTTTATTTTTATTCTAATTTATAATATTTTCATAGAAGTTTAAAATAAAGGTATCCATTAGAAAAAAACAAATTTGTGAACTAAACTATTCAAATCTTTTTACACACAATTCACTCACTGATCTAGAGCTGGTGATTGGGATATCAAACATTCGCATTGATCAAAAATTTGTATTTTTATTCTAATTTTTATTATTTTCATAGTAGTTTAAAATAAATGTATCCATTAGAAAAAAACAAATTTGTAAACTAAATTATTAAAATCTTTTGATACACAATTCTCTCACTGATCTTGAGCTGGTGATTGGGATATCAAACATTAGAAACGATCAATAATTTTTTTTAATTCTAATTTTTAATATTTTCATAGTAGATTAAAATAAATGTACCCATTAGAAAAAAACAAATTTGTAAACTAAACTATTAAAATCTTTTTACACACAATTCACTCACTGATCTAGAGCTGGTGATTGGGATATCAAACATTTGCATTGATCAATAATATTTTTTTTTATTCTAATTTTTAATATTTTCATAGTAGTTTAAAATAAATGTATTAATTAGAAGAAAACAAATTTGTAAACTAAACTATTAAAATCTTTTGATACACCATTCACTCACTGATCTAGAGCTGCTTACTAAAATATCAAACATTCGAATCGATCAATAATTTTTATTTTTATTCTAATTTTTTATATTTTCATAGAAATTTAAAATAAATGTATCCATTAGAAAAAAACAAATTTCTGAACGAAACTATTAAAATCTTTTGATACACAATTCACTCTCTATTTTAGAGTTGGTGACTGGGATATCAAATATTCAAATCCATTAGAAAAAACAAAATTGTAAACTAAACTATTAAAACCTTTTGAAACACAATTCACTCAATGATCTAGAGCTGGTGATTGTTGTATCAAACATTTGAATCGATCAATAATTGTTATTTTTATTCTAATTTTTAATATTTTGTTAATTGTGTGTAAAATCTTTTTACACACAATTCACTCACTGATCTAGAGCTGGTGATTGGGATATCAAACATTTGCATTGATCAATAATATTTTTTTTTATTCTAATTTTTAATATTTTCATAGTAGTTTAAAATAAATGTATTAATTAGAAAAAAACTAATTTGTGAACTAAACTATTAAAATCTTTTGATACACCATTCACTCACTGATCTAGAGCTGGTTTCTAAAATATCAAACATTCGAATAGATCAATAATTTTTATTTTTATTCTAATTTTTAATATTTTCATAGAAATTTAAAATAAATGTACCCATTAGAAAAAACAAATTTTTGAACGAAACTAGTAAAATCTTTTGATACACAATTCACTCTCTATTTTAGAGGTGGTGAATGGGATATCAAATATTCAAATCCATTAGAAAAAACAAATTTGTAAACTAAACTATTAAAATCTTTTGATAAACAATTCACTCACTGATCTAGTTCTTGTGATTGGGATATCAAACATTCGCATTGATCAAAAATTTGTATTTTTATTCTAATTTTTAATGTTTTCATAGTAGTTTAAAATAAATGTATCCATTAAAAAAACAAATTTGTAAACTAAACTATTAAAATCTTTTGATACACGATTCACTCACTGATCTTGTTCTTGTGATTGGGATATCAAACATTCGCATTGATCAAAAATTTGTATTTTTATTCTAATTTTTAATGTTTTCATAGTAGTTTACAATAAATGTATCCATTAAAAAAACAAATTTGTAAACTAAACTATTAAAATCTTTTGATACACAATTCACTCACTAATCTAGAGCTGGTGATTGGGATATCATACTTTTGAATCGATCAATAATTTTTATTTTTATTTTAATTTTTAATATTTTCATAGTAGTTTAAAATAAATGTATCGATAAGGAAAAAACAAATTTGTAAACTTAACTATTAAAATCTTTTGATACACAATTCACTCACTGATCTTGAGCTGGTGATTGGGATATCAAACATTAGAAACGATCAATAAATTTATTTTAATTCTATTTTTTAATATTTTCATAGTAGTTTAAAATAAATGTACCCATTAGAAAAAAACAAATTTGTAAACTAAACTAATAAAATCTTTTGATACACAATTCACTCACTGATCTGGAGCTGGTGATTGGGATATCAAACATTGGCATTGATCAAAAATTTGTATTTTTATTCTAATTTTTAATATTTTCATAGTAGTTTAAAATAAATTTATCCATTAGAAAAAACAAATTTGTAAACTAAACTATTAAAATCTTTTGATACACAATTCACTCAATTATCAAGAGCTGGTGATTGAGGTATCAAACATTTGAATCGATCAATAATTGTTATTTTTATTCTAATTTTTTAAATTTTCATAGTATTTTAAAATTAAGGTTTCCTTTAGAAAAAACAAATTTGTAAACTAAACTATTCAAATCTTTTGATACACAATTCACTCACTAATCAAGAGCTGGTGATTGGGCTATCAAACATTCGCATTGATCAAAAATTTGTATTTTTATTCTTACTTTTAATATTTTCATAGGAGTTTAAAATAAATGTATCCATTAGGAAAAAACAAATTTGTAAACTAAACTATTAAAATTTTTTGATAAGCAATTCACTCACTGATCTAGAGCTGGTGATTGGGATATCAAACATTAGAAACGATCAATTATTATTTTTATTCTAATTTTTAATGTTTTCATAGTAGTTTAAAATAAATGTATCCATTAAAAAAACAAATTTGTAAACTAAACTATTAAAATCTTTTGATACACGATTCACTCACTGATCTTGTTCTTGTGATTGGGATATCAAACATTCGCATTGATCAAAAAATTGTATTTTTCCTCTAATTTTTAATATTTTCATAGTAGTTTAAAATAAATGTATCCATTAGAAAAAAAAAATTTGTAAACAAAACTATTAAATCTTTTGATACACAATCCACTCACTGATCTTGACCTGTTGATTGAGATATCAAATATTCAAATCAATCGATAATTTTTGTTTTTATTCTAATTTTTAATATTTTAATAGTAGTTTAAAATAAATGTATCCATTAGAAAAAAACAAATTTGTAAACTAAACTATTAAAATCTTTTGATACACAATTAACTCACTGATCAAGAGCTGGTGATTGGGATATCAAATATTCGAATCGATCAGTAATTTTTTTTTTGTTCTAATTTTTAATATTTTCATAGTAGTTTAAAATAAATGTACCCATTAGAAAAAAACAAATATGTAAACTAAACTAATAAAATCTTTTGATACACAATTCACTCACTGATCTGGAGCTGGTGATTGGGATATCAAACATTGGCATTGATCAAAAATTTGTATTTTTATTCTAATTTTTAATATTTTCATAGTAGTTTAAAATAAATGTATCCATTAGAAAAAACAAATTTGTAAACTAATCTATAAATCTTTTGATACACAATTCACTCACTGATCTAGAGCTGGTTACTAAAATATCAAACATTCGAATCGATCAATAATTTTTATTTTAATTATAATTTTTAATATTTTCATAGTAAATTAAAATAAATGTATCCATTAAAAAAAACAAATTTGTAAACTTAACTATTAAATCTTTTAATACACAATTCACTCACTGATCTAGAGCTGGTGAATGGGATATCAAACATTCGAACCGATACATAATTTTTATTTTTATTATAATTTTTAATATTTTCATAGAAGTTTAAAATAAATGTATCGATTAGAAAAAAACAAATTTGTTAACTAAACTATTCAAATCTTTTGATACACAATTCACTCACTGATCTGGAGCTGGTGATTGGGATATCAAACATTCGCATTGATCCAAAATTTGTATTTTTATTCTAATTTTTAATATTTTCATAGTAGTTTAAAATAAATGTATCGATTAGAAAAAAACAAATTTGTAAACTAAACTATTAAAATCTTTTGATAAACAATTCACTCACTGATCTTGAGCTGGTGATTGGGATATCAAACATTAGAAACGATCAATAATTTTTTTTTAATTCTAATTTTAAATATTTTCATTGTAGTTTATAATAAATGTATCCATCAGAAAAAAACAAATTTGTAAACTAAACTATTCAAATCTTTTGACACACAATTCACTCACTGATCTGGAGCTGGTGATTGGGATATCAAACATTCGCATTGATCCAAAATTTGTATTTTTATTCTAATTTTAAATATTTTCATTGTAGTTTATAATTAATGTATCCATTAGAAAAAAACAAATTTGTAAACTAAACTATTAAAATCTTTTGATACACAATTCACTCACTGATCTAGAGCTGGTGATTGGGATATCAAACATACGAATCGATCAGTAATTTTTTTTTTGTTCAAATTTTAAATATTTTCATAGTAATCTATAAATCTTTTGATACACAATTCACTCACTGATCTAGAGCTGGTTACTAAAATACCAACATTAGAATCGATCTATAATTTTAATTTTTATTCTAATTTTTAATATTTTCGTAGTAGTTTAAAATAAATTTGTCCATCAGAAAAAACAAATTTGTAAACTAAACTATTAATATCTTTTGATACACAATTCACTCACTGATCTAGAGTTTGTGATTGGAATATCAAACATTCGCATTGATCAAAAATTTGAATTTTTATTCTAATTTTTAATATTTTCATAGTAGTTTAAAATAAATGCATCCATTAGAAAAAAACAAATTTGTAAACTAAACTATTAAAATCTTTTGATACACAATTAACTCACTGATCTTGAGCTGGTGATTGGGATATCAAATATTGGAAACGATCAATAATTTTTCTTAAATTTAAATTTTTAATATTTTCATAGTAGTTTAAAATAAATTTACCCATTAGAAAAAAACAAATTTGTAAACTAAACTAATAATATCTTTTGATACACAATTCACTCACTGATCTAGAGCTGGTGATTGGGATATTAAACATTCGAACCGATACATAATTTTTATTTTTATTATAATTTATAATATTTTCATAGAAGTTTAAAATAAATGTATCGATTAGAAAAAAACAAATTTGTAAACTTAACTTTTCAAATCTTTTGAAACACAATTCACTCACTGATCTAGAATTTATGATTGGGATATCAAACATTCGCATTGATCAAAAATTTTTGTTTTTATTCTAATTTTTAATATTTTCATAGTAGTTTAAAACAAATGTATCCATTCGAAAAAAAACAATTTGTAAACTAAACTAATAAAATCTATTGATACACAATTCACTCACTGATCTGGAGCTGGTGATTGGGATATCAAACATTCGCATTGATCAAAAATTGGTATTTTTAATCTTATTTTTAATTTTTTCATAGTAGTTTAAAATAAATGTATCCATTAGAAAAAACAAATTTGTAAACTAATCTATAAATCTTTTGATACACAATTCACTCACTGATCTAGAGCTGGATCAGAGAAAATATCAAACATTCGAACCGACCAATAATTTTTATTTATATTCTAATTTTTAATATTTGCATAGTTGTTTAAAATAAATTTATCCATAAAAAAAACAAATTTGTAAACTAAAATATTAATATCTGTTGATAAACAATTCACTCACTGATCAAGAGTTGGTGATTGAGGTATCAAACATTTGAATCGATCAATAATTTTTATTATTATTCTAATTTTAAATATTTTCATAGTATTTTAAAATAAATGTATCTATTAGAAAAAAACAAATTTGTAAACTAAAATATTAAAATCTTTTGATACACAATTCACTATCTGATCTTGAGCAAGTGATTGAGATATCAAATATTCAAATCAATCAATAATATTAATTTTTATTCTAATTTTTAATATTTTCATAGTAGTTTAAAATAAATGTATCCACTAGAAAAAAACAAATTTGAAAACTAAACTATTTAAATCTTTTTATACACAATTCACTCACTGATCTAGAGCTGGTGATTGGGATATCAAACATTCGAATCGATAAATAATTTTTATTTTTATTCTAATTTTTAATATTTTTATAGAAGTTTAATATAAATGTATCCATTAGAAAAAAACAAGATTTTGTTAACTAAAATATTAGAATCTTTTGATACACAATTCACTCACTGATCTAGACTGGTGATTAGGAGATCAAACATTAGAAACGATCAAAAAATTTTATGTTTATTCTTATTTTTAATATTTTCACAGCAGATTAATATATATGTATTTATTAGGTAAAATCAAATTTGTAAACTTAACTTTTCAAATCTTTAGATACACAATTCACTCACTTATCTCGAGCTGGTGATTGAAATATCAAACTTTTGAATCGATCAATAATTTTGATTTGTATTCAACTTTTTAATATGTTCATAGTAGTTTAAAATAAATGTATCCATTAGGAAAAACAAATTTGTAAACTAAACTATTAAAATCTTTTGAAACACAATTCACTTACTTATCTAGAGCTGGTGATTGGGATATCAAACATTTGAATCGATCAATAATTTTTATTTTTATTCTAATTTTAAATATTTTCATAGTAGTTTAAAATAAAAGTATCCTTTAGGAAAAACCCAATTTGTGAGCAAAAATTTTAAAAACTGTTTAGACGAAATTAAAACTTAAATATTATAATCTTTCGATACACAATTCACTCACTGATCTAGAGCTGGTGATTGGGATATTAAACATTAAAATCGATAAATAATGTTTATTTTTTTTATAATTTTTAATATATTCATAGAAGTTTAAAATAATTGTATCGATTAGAAAAAATCAAATCTGTCTACAAAATTAATAAAATCTTTTAATACACAATTCACTCACTGATCTAGAGCTGGTGATTGAAATATCAAACATTCGAATCGATCTAAAATTTTTATTTTTATTTCAATTTTTAAAATTTTCATAGTAGTTTAAAATAAATGTTTCGATTAAAAAAAATCAAATTTGTAAACTAAAATGTTAAAATATTTTTAGACGAAATTGACTCGCAGCTTAAGAGCTTTTGATTGAGATACCAAACATTCGCATTGACCAATTTTTATTATTTTTATTCTAATTTATAATATTTTCATAGTAGTTTAAAATAAATGTATCCATTAGAAAAAAACAAATTTGTAAACTTAACTATTAAAATCTTTTGAAACACAATGAACTCGCGAATCTGAAACCGGTGATTGGGATATCAAACATTCGAATCGATCAATATTTTTTCTTTTATTTAATTTTTAATATTTTCATAGTAGTTTAAAACAAATGAATCCATTAGAATAAATTTAATTTGTAAACTAAACTATTCAAATATTTTGATACAAAATTCACTCACTGATTGGGATATTAAACATTCGAAACGATCAATAATTTTTATTTTTATTCTAATTTTTAATATTTTCATAGAAGTTTAAAATAAATGTGTCCATTAGAAAAAAACAAATTGGTAAATTAAAATATTAAAATCTTTTGATACACAATTCACTCACTGATCTAGAGCTGGTGATTGGGATATCAAACATTCGAACCGATCAATAGTTCTTATTTTTATTCTAATTTTTAATATTTTCATAGTAGTTTAAAATAAATGAATCCATTAGAATAAATTTAATTTGTAAACTAAACTATTCAAATATTTTGATACAAAATTCACTCACTGATCTAGAGTTGGAGATTGGGATATTAAACATTCGAAACGATCAATAATTTTTATTTTTATTCTAATTTTTAATATTTTCATAGAAGTTTAAAATAAATGTGTCCATTAGAAAAAACAAATTTGTAATTTAAACTATTAAAATATTTTGATACACAATTTACTCACTGATTTAGAGTTGGTGATTGGAATATTAAACATTCGAAACGATCAATAATTTTTATTTTTATTCTAATTTTTAATATTTTCATAGTAGTTTAAAATAAATGTATCCATTAGGAAAAACCCAATTTGTGAGCTAAAATATTAAAAAATTTTTAGACGAGATTCATCCACAATTTAAGAACTTTTGATTAATCAACTTTTGAACCAATAAATAATTTTGATTTTTATTCAACTTTTTAATATTTTCATAAAAGTATAAAATAAATGTATCCATTAGGAATAAACAAATTTGTAAACTAAAATATTAAAATCTTTTGATACACAATTCACTCACTGATCTAGAGCTGGTGATTGAGGTATTTAACACTTGAATCGATCAATAAATTTTATTTTTATTAAACTTTTTAATATGTTCACAGTGGTTTAAAATAAACGTATCCATTAGAAAAAAACAAGTTTGTAAACTATAATGTTAAAATCTTTTGATATACAATTCACTCACTGATCTAGATTAATAATTTTTATTTTTATTCTAATTTTAAATACTTTTATAGTAGTTTTAAATAAATGTATCCATTAGAAAAAACAAATTTGTGAACTAAACTAGTAAAATCTTTTGATACACAATTCACTCACTGATCTAGAGCTGGTGATTGGGATATCAAACATTCGAATCGATCTAACATTTTTATTTTTATTCTAATTTTTAATATTTTCATAGTAGTTTAAACTAAATGTATCCATTAGAAAAAAACAAATTTGTAAACTAAACTTTTAAAATCTTTTGGTACACAATTCACTTACTTATCTACAGCTAGTGATTGAAATATCAAACATTCGAATCGATCAATAATTTGGTTTTTATTCAACTTTTTAAATTGTTCTTAGTAGTATAAAATAAATGTTTCCATTAGGAAAAAACAAGTTTGAAAACTTAAAAATAAAATCTTTTGACATGCAATTCACTGACTGACCTTGAGTTGGTGATTGGGATATTAAACATTAAAATCGAAAAATAATTTTTAGTTTTATTATAATTTTTAATATATTCATAGAAGTTTAAAATAAATGTATCGATTAGAAAAAAACAAATTTGTTAACTAAATTAATAAAATCTTTTAATACATAATTCACTCACTGATCTAGAGCTGGTGATTGAGATATTAAACAATCGAATCAATTAACAAATTTTATTTTTATTATAATTTTTAATATTTTCATAGTAGTTTAAAATAAATGTAGCCATTTGGAAAAAACAAGTTTGTAAACTAAAATATTATAATATTTTGATACACAATTCACTCACTGGTCTAGAGCTGGTGATTGGGATATCAAATATTCGAATAGATAAAAAATTTTTATTTTTATTCTAATTTTTAATATTTTCATAGAAGTTTAAAATAAATGTGTCCATTAGAAAAAAACAAATTGGTAAATTAACATATTAAAATCTTTTGATACACAATTCACTCACTGATCTAGAGCTGATGATTGGGATATCAAACATTCGAATCGATTAATAATTTTTATTTTTATTCTAATTTTAAATATTTTTATAGTAGTTTAAAATAAATGTATCCATTAGAAAAAACAAATTTGTGAACTAAACTATACAAATATTCTTATGCACAATTCACTCACTGATCTAGAGCTGGTGATTGGGATATCAAACATTCGAATCGATCTAAAAATTTTATTTTTATTCTAATTTTTAATATTTTCATAGTAGTTTAAAATAAATGTATCCATTAGAAAAAAACAAATTTGTAAACTAAACTTTTAAAATCTTTTGGTGCACAATTCACTTACTTATCTACAGCTAGTGATTGAAATATCAAACATTCGAATCGATTAATAATTTGGTTTTTATTCATATGTTTAATTTGTTCTTAGTAGTATAAAATAAATGTTTCCATTAGGAAAAAACAAGTTTGAAAATTTAAAAATAAAATCTTTTGACATGCAATTCACTAACTGACCTTGAGCTGGTGATTGGGATATTAAACATTAAAATCGAAAAATAATTTATAGTTTTATTATAATTTTTAATATATTCATAGAAGTTTAAAATAAATGTATCGATTAGAAAAAAACAAATTTGTTAACTAAATTAATAAAATCTTTTAATACATAATTCACTCACTGATCTAGCGCTGGTGATTTAGATATTAAACAATCGAATCAATGAAAAAATTTTATTTATATTATAATTTTTAATATTTTCATAATAGTTTAAAATAAATGTATCCATTGGAAAAAAACAAATTTGTAATCTAAAATGTTAAAATTTTTTTAGTCGAAATTGACTCGCAGCTTAAGAGATTTTGATTGAGAAACCAAACATTCGCATTGAAAAATATTTTTTATTTTTATTCTAATTTATAATATTTTCATAGTAGTTTAAAATAAATGTATCCATTAGAAAAAAACAAATTTGTAAACTTAACTATTAAAATCTTTTGAAACACAATGAACTCGCTAATCTGAAACCGGTGATTGGGATATCAAACATTCGAATCGATCAATAATTTTTCTTTTTATTTAATTTTTAATATTTTCATAGTAGTTTAAAATAAATGTAGCCATTTGGAAAAAACAAGTTTGTAAACTAAAATATTCTAATATTTTGATACACAATTCACTCACTGATCGAGAGTTGGCTATTGCGATATTAAACATTCGAAACGATCAATAATTTTTCTTTTTATTCTAATTTTTAATATTTTCATAGTAGTTTAAAATAAATGAATCCATTAGAATAAAACAAATTTGTAAACTAAACTATTCAAATATTTTGAAACACAATTCACTCACTGATCTAGAGTTGGTGATTGGGATATTAAACATTCGAAACGATCAATAATTTTTATTTTTATTCTAATTTTTAATATTTTCATAGTAGTTTAAAATAAATGTATCCATTAGTAAAAACCCAATTTGTGAGCTAAAATATTAAAATTTTTTTAGGCGAGATTCATCTCCAGTTTAAGAAATTTTGATTGATTTATCAAACTTTTAAGCCGATAAATAATTTTGATTTTTATTCAACTTTTTAATATTTTCATAGAAGTTTAAAATAAATGTATCCATTAGAAAAAAACAAATTTGTAAACTTAACTATTAAAATCTTTTGAAACACAATGAACTCGCTAATCTGAAACCGGTGATTGGGATATCTAACATTCGAATCGATAAATAATTTTTCTTTTTATTTAATTTTTAATATTTTCATAGCAGTTTAAAATAAATGTAGCCATTTGGAAAAAACAAGTTTGTAAACTAAAATATTATAATCTTTTGATACACAATTCACTCACTGGTCTAGAGCTGGTGATTGGGATATCAAATATTCGAATCGATAAATAATTTTTATTTTTATTCTAATTTTTAATATTTTCATAGAAGTTTAAAATAAATGTGTCCATTAGAAAAAAACAAATTGGTAAATTAAAATATTAAAATCTTTTGATACACAATTCACTCACTGATCTAGAGCTGGTGAGTGGGATATCAAACATTCGAACCGATCAATAGTTTTTATTTTTATTCTAATTTTTAATATTTTCATAGTAGTTTAAAATAAATGAATCCATTAGAATAAAACAAATTTGTAAACTAAACTATTCATATATTTTGATACACAATTCACTCACTGATCTAGAGTTGCTGATTGGGATATTAAACATTCGAAACGATCAATAATTTTTATTTTTATTCTTATTTTTAATATTTTCATAGTAGTTTAAAATAAATGTATCTATTAGGAAAAACCCAATTTGTGAGCTAAAATATTAAATTTTTTTTAGGCGAGATTTATTCACAGTTTAAGATTTTTTGATTGATTTATCAAACTTTTGAACCGATAAATAATTTTTATTTTTATTCTAATTTTTAGTATTTTCATAGAAGTTTAAAATAAATGTATCCATTGGGAAAAAACTAATTTGTGAATTAAAATATTAAAATCTTTTGAAACACAATTCGCTCAATGATCTAGAGCTGGAGATTGGGATATCAAATATTCGAATCGATAAATAATTTTTATTTTTATTCTAATTTTTAATATTTTCATAGAATTTTAAAATAAATGTGTCCATTAGATAAAAACAAATTGGTAAATTAAAATATTAAAATCTTTTGATACACAATTCACTCACTGATCTAGAGCTGGTGATTGGGATATCAAACATTCGAACCGATCAATAGTTTTTATTTTTATTCTAATTTTTAATATTTTCATAGTAGTTTGAAATAAATGAATCCATTAGAAAAAAACAAATTTGTAAACTGAACTATTCAAATATTTTGATACACAATTCACTCACTGATCTAGAGTTGGTGATTGGGATATTAAACATTCGAAACGATCAATAATTTTTATTTTTATTCCAATTTTTAATATTTTCATAGAAGTTTAAAATAAATGTGTCCATTAGAAAAAACAAATTTGTAATTTAAACTATTAAAATATTTTGATACACAATTTACTCACTGATCTAGACCTGGTGATTTTGATATCAGACATTTGAATCGATCAATAATTTTTATTTTTATTCTAATTTTTAATATTTTCATAATGGTTTAAAATAAATGTATCCATTTGGAAAAAACAAATTTGTAATCTAAAATATTAAAAATTTTTTAGACAATATTCAGTTACAGCTTTAGGGCTTTTGATTGAGATATTAAACATTCGAATAGATCAATAATTTTTATTTTTATTCAACTTTATAATATTTTCATAGCAGTTTAAAATAAATGTATCCATTAGAAAAAACAAATTTGTAAACTAAACTTTTCAAATCTTTTGATACACAAATCACTTAATGATCTAGATCTGATGAATGGGATATCAAACATTCGAATCAATCAATAATTTTTATTTTTATTCCAATTTTTAATATTTTCATAGTAGTTTAAAATAAATGTTTCCATCAGGAAAAAACAAATTTGTAAATTAAACTTTTAAAATCTTTCGATATGCAATTCATTCACTAATCTAGAGCTGGTGATTGGGATATAAAACATTCAAATCGATCATTAATTTTTATATTTATTCTAATTTTTAATATTTTCATAGTAGTTTAAAATAAAGGTATCCATTAGAAAAAAACAAATTTGGAAACTAAAATATTAAAATCTTTTTAGACAATATTCAGTAACAGCTTTAGGGCTTTTGATTGAGATATTAAACATTCGAATCGATCAATAATTTTTATTTTTATTCAACTTTATTATATTGTCATAGTAGTTTAAAATAAATGTATCCATTAGAAAAAAACAAATTTGTAAACTAAACTATTCAAATCTTTTGATACACAAATCACTCAATGATCTAGATCTGATGAATGGGATTTCAAACATTCGAATCAGTTAATTATTTTTATTTTTATTCTAATTTTTAAAATTTTCATAGTAGTTTAAAATAAATGTTTCCATTAGGAAAAAACAAATTTGGAAACTAAAATATTAAAATCTTTTGATACACAATTCACTCACTGATCAAGAGCTGGTAATTGGGATATCAAACATTTGAATCGATAAATAATTTTGATTTTTAATCTAATTTTTAATATTTTCATAGAAGTTTAAAATAAATGTAACGATTAGAAAAAATCAAATTTGTAAATTAAAATATTTACTGATCTAGAACTGGTGAATGGGATATCAAACATTCGAATCGATCATTAATTGTTATATTTATTTTAATTTTTAATATTTTTATAGTAGTTTAAAATAAATTTATTTATTAGGAAAAAATAAGTTTCTAAACTAAAATATTAAAATCTTTTGATACACAATTCTTTCACTGATCTACAACGGGTGATTGAGATGTCAAACATTCGAAACGATCAATAATATTTATTTTTATTATAATTTTTAATATTTTCATAAAAGTTTAAAATAAATGTGTTGATTAGAAAATATCGAATTTGTAAACTAAAATTATTTTAGACGAAATTCACACACACAGCTTTAGAGCTTTTGATTGAAATATCAAACATTCGAATCGATCAAAAATTTTTATTTTTATTTTAATTTTTAATATTTTCATAGAAGTTTAAAATAAATATATCGATAAGAAAAATACAAATATGTAAACTAAACTATTCAAAACTTTTGATATGCATTTCACTCACTGATCCAGAGCTGATGACTGAGATATCAAACATTCGCGTTGATCAATAATAATTATTTTTATTCTAATTTTAAATATTTTCATAGTAGTTTAAAATAAATGTATCCATTAGAAAAAAACAAATTTGTAAACTAAACTATTAAAATTTTTTGATAAACCATTCAGTCACTGATCTAGAGCTGTTGATTGGGATATCAAACATTCGAATAGATCAAAAATTTTTATTTTTATTCTAACTTTTAATATTTTCATAGTGGTTTAAAATAAATGTATCTATTAGAAAAAACAAATTTGTAAACTAAAATATTAAAATATTTTATTACAGAATTCACTCACTGATCTAGAGCTGGTGATTGGGATATAAAACATTCGAATCGATCAATAATTTTGGTTTTTATTACAATTTTTAACATTTTCATAGTAGTTTAAAATAAATGTATCCATTAGAAAATACAAATTTGTAAACTAAACTAGTAAAATCTTTTGATACACAATTCACTCACCGTTCTAGATCTGGTCATTGAAATATAAAACATTCGAAACGATCAATAATTTTAATTTTTATCCAACATTTTAATATGTTCATAGTAGCTTAAAATAAATGTATCCATTAGAAAAAAACAAATTTGTAAACTAAAATAATAAAATCTTTGATACACAATTCACTCACTGATCTAAAGCTGGTGATTGAGGTATTTAACACTTGAATCGATCAATAAATTTTATTTTTATTAAACTTTTTAATATGTTCACAGTGGTTTAAAATAAACATATTCATTAGAAAAAAACAAGTTTGTAAACTATAATATTAAAATCTTTTGATATACAATTCACTCACTGATCTAGATTAATAATTTTTATTTTTATTCTAATTTTAAATATTTTTATAGTAATTTTAAATAAATGTATTCATTAGAACAAACAAATTTGTGAACTAAACTATACAAATCTTCTTATACACAATTCACTCACTGATCTAGAGCTGGTGATTGGGATATCAAACATTCGAATCAATCTAACATTTTTATTTTTATTCTAATTTTTAATATTTTCATAGTAGTTTAAAATAAATGTATCCATTAGAAAAAAACAAATTTGTAAACTAAACTTTTAAAATCTTTTGGTACACAATTCACTTACTTATCTACAGCTAGTGATTGAAATATCAAACATTCGAATCGATCAATAATTTGGTTTTTATTCAACTTTTTAATTTGTTCTTAGTAGTATAAAATAAATGTTTCCATTAGGAAAAAACAAGCTTGAAAACTTAAAAAATAAAATCTTTTGACATGCAATTTACTAACTGACCTTGAGGTGTTGATTGGGATATTAAACATTAAAATCGATAAATAATTTTTAGTTTTATTATAATTTTTAATATATTCATAGAAGTTTAAAATAAATGTATCGATTAGAAAAAAACAAATTTGTTAACTAAATTAATAAAATCTTTTAATACATAATTCACTCACTGGTCTAGAGCTGGTGATTGGGATATCAAATATTCGAATCGAAAAATAATTTTTATTTTTATTCTAATTTTTAATATTTTCATAGAAGTTTAAAATAAATGTGTCCATTAGAAAAAAACAAATTGGTAAATTAACATATTAAAATCTTTTGATACACAATTCACTCACTGATCTAGAGCTGATGATTGGGATATCAAACATGCGAATCGATTAATAATTTTTATTTTTATTCTAATTTTAAATATTTTTATAGTACTTTAAAATAAATGTATCCATTAGAAAAAACAAATTTGTGAACTAAAATGTTAAAATTTTTTTAGACGAAATTGACTCGCAGCTTAAGAGCTTCTGATTGAGATACCAAACATTCGCATTGAAAAATATTTTTTTTTTTATTCTAATTTATAATATTTTCATAGCAGTTTAAAATAAATGTATCCATTAGAAAAAAACAAATTTGTAAATTTAACTATTAAAATCTTTTGAAATACAATGAACTCGCTAATCTGAAACCGGTGATTGGGATATCAAACATTCGAATCGATCAATAATTTTTCTTTTTATTTAATTTTTAATATTTTCATAGTAGTTTAAAATAAATGTAGCCATTTGGAAAAAACAAGTTTGTAAACTAAAATATTATAATCTTTTGATACACAATTCACTCACTGGTCTAGAGCTGGTGATTGGGATATCAAATATTCGAATCGATAAATAATTTTTCTTTTTATTTAATTTTTAATATTTTCATAGTAATTTAAAATAAATGTAGCCATTTGGAAAAAACAAGTTTGTAAACTAAAATATTATAATCTTTTGATACACAATTCACTCACTGGTCTAGAGCTGGTGATTGGGATATAAAATATTCGAATCGATAAATAATTTTTATTTTTATTCTAATTTTTAATATTTTCATAGTAGTTTAAAATAAATGAATCAAAAATTTTTATTTTTATTCTAATTTTTAATATTTTCATAGTGGTTTAAAATAAATGTATCTATTAGAAAAAACAAATTTGTAAACTAAAATATTAAAATATTTTATTACACAATTCACTCACTGATCTAGAGCTGGTGATTGGGATATAAAACATTCGAATCGATCAATAATTTTGATTTTTATTACAATTTTTAACATTTTCATAGTAGTTTAAAATAAATGTATCCATTAGAAAATACAAATTTGTAAACTAAACTAGTAAAATCTTTTGATACACAATTCACTCACCGTTCTAGATCTGGTCATTGAAATATAAAACATTCGAAACGATCAATAATTTTAATTTTTATCCAACATTTTAATATGTTCATAGTAGCTTAAAATAAATGTATCCATTAGAAAAAAACAAATTTGTAAACTAAAATAATAAAATCTTTGATACACAATTCACTCACTGATCTAAAGCTGGTGATTGAGGTATTTAACACTTGAATCGATCAATAAATTTTATTTTTATTAAACTTTTTAATATGTTCACAGTGGTTTAAAATAAACATATTCATTAGAAAAAAACAAGTTTGTAAACTATAATATTAAAATCTTTTGATATACAATTCACTCACTGATCTAGATTAATAATTTTTATTTTTATTCTAATTTTAAATATTTTTATAGTAATTTTAAATAAATGTATTCATTAGAACAAACAAATTTGTGAACTAAACTATACAAATCTTCTTATACACAATTCACTCACTGATCTAGAGCTGGTGATTGGGATATCAAACATTCGAATCAATCTAACATTTTTATTTTTATTCTAATTTTTAATATTTTCATAGTAGTTTAAAATAAATGTATCCATTAGAAAAAAACAAATTTGTAAACTAAACTTTTAAAATCTTTTGGTACACAATTCACTTACTTATCTACAGCTAGTGATTGAAATATCAAACATTCGAATCGATCAATAATTTTTCTTTTTATTTAATTTTTAATATTTTCATAGTAGTTTAAAATAAATGTAGCCATTTGGAAAAAACAAGTTTGTAAACTAAAATATTATAATCTTTTGATACACAATTCACTCACTGGTCTAGAGCTGGTGATTGGGATATCAAATATTCGAATCGATAAATAATTTTTCTTTTTATTTAATTTTTAATATTTTCATAGTAATTTAAAATAAATGTAGCCATTTGGAAAAAACAAGTTTGTAAACTAAAATATTATAATCTTTTGATACACAATTCACTCACTGGTCTAAAGCTGGTGATTGGGATATAAAATATTCGAATCGATAAATAATTTTTATTTTTATTCTAATTTTTAATATTTTCATAGTAGTTTAAAATAAATGAATCCATTAGAAAATACAAATTTGTAAAATAAGCTATTCAAATATTTTGATACACAATTCACTCACTGATCGATAGTTGGCTATTGGGATATTAAACATTCGAAACGATCAATAATTTTTATTTGTATTGTAATTTTTAATATTTTCATAGTAGTTTAAAATAAATGAATCCATTAGAATAAAACAAATTTGTAAACTAAACTATTCAAATATTTTGATACACAATTCACTCACTGATCTAGAGTTGGTGATTGGGATATTAAACATTCGAAACGATCAATAATTTTTATTTTTATTCTAATTTTTAATATTTTCATAGTAGTTTAAAATAAATGTATCCATTAGTAAAAACCCAATTTGTGAGCTAAAATAATAAAAATTTTTTAGGCGAGATTCATCTCCAGTTTAAGAAATTTTGATTGATTTATCAAATTTTTAAACCTATAAAAAATTTTGATTTTTATTCAACTTTTTAATATTTTCATAGAAGTTTAAAATAAATTTATCCATTAGAAAAAACAAATTTGTAAACTTAACTATTAAAATCTTTTGAAACACAATAAACTCGCTAATCTGAAACCGGTGATTGGGATATCAAACATTCGAATCGATAAATAATTTTTCTTTTTATTTAATTTTTAATATTTTCATAGTAGTTTAAAATAAATGTATCTATTAGAAAAAACAAGTTTGTAAACTAAAATATTATAATATTTTGATACACAATTCACTCACTGGTCTAGAGCTGGTGATTGAAATATCAAATATTTGAATCGATAAATAATTTTTATTTTTATTCTAATTTTTAATATTTTCATAGAAGTTTAAAATAAATGTGTCCATTAGAAAAAAACAAATTGGTAAATTAAAATATTAAAATCTTTTGATACACAATTCACTCACTGATCTAGAGCTGGTGATTGGGATATCAAACATTCGAACCGATCAATAGTTTTTATTTTTATTCTAATTTTTAATATTTTCATAGTAGTTTAAAATAAATGTATCTATTAGGAAAAACCCAATTTGTGAGCTAAAATATTAAAATTTTTTTAGGTGAGATTTGTTCACAGTTTAAGATTTTTTGATTGATTTATCAAACTTTTGAACCGATAAATAATTTTTATTTTTATTCTAATTTTTAATATTTTCATAGAAGTTTAAAATAAATGTATCCATTGGGAAAAAACTAATTTGTGAAATAAAATATTAAAATCTTTTGATACACAATTCACTCAATGATCTAGAGCTGGTGATTGGGATATCAAATATTCGAATCGATAAATAATTTTTATTTTTATTCTAATTTTAAATATGTTCATAGAAGTTTAAAATAAATGTGTCCATTAGAAAAACACAAATTGGTAAATTAAAATATTAAAATCTTTTGATACACAATTCACTCACTGATCTAGAGGTGATTGGGATATCAAACATTCGAACCGATCAAAAGTTTTTATTTTTATTCTAATTTTTAATATTTTCATAGTAGTTTAAAATAAATGAATCCATTAGAAAATACAAATTTGTAAAATAAGCTATTCTAATATTTTGATACACGATTCACTCACTGATCGAGAGTTGGCTATTGGGATATTAAACATTCGAAACGATCAATAATTTTTATTTGTATTGTAATTTTTAATATTTTCATAGTAGTTTAAAATAAATGAATCCATTAGAATAAAACAAATTTGTAAACTAAACTATTCAAATATTTTGATACACAATTCACTCACTGATCTAGAGTTGGTGATTGGGATATTAAACATTCGAAACGATCAATAATTTCTATTTTTATTCTAATTTTTAATATTTTCATAGTAGTTTAAAATAAATGTATCCATTAGTAAAAACCCAATTTGTGAGCTAAAATAATAAAATTTTTTTAGGCGAGATTCATCTCCAGTTTAAGAAATTTTGATTGATTTATCAAACTTTTAAACCTATAAAAAATTTTGATTTTTATTCAACTTTTTAATATTTTCATAGAAGTTTAAAATAAATGTATCCATTAGAAAAAAACAAATTTGTAAACTTAACTATTAAAATCTTTTGAAACACAATGAACTCGCTAATCTGAAACCGGTGATTGGGATATCAAACATTCGAATCAATAAATAATTTTTCTTTTTATTTAATTTTTAATATTTTCATAGTAGTTTAAAATAAATGTATCTATTAGAAAAAACAAGTTTGTAAACTAAAATATTATAATATTTTGATACACAATTCACTCACTGGTCTAGAGCTGGTGATTGGGATATCAAATATTCGAATCGATAAATAATTTTTATTTTTATTCTAATTTTTAATATTTTCATAGAAGTTTAAAATAAATGTGTCCATTAGAAAAAAACAAATTGGTAAATTAAAATATTAAAATCTTTTGATACACAATTCACTCACTGATCTAGAGCTGGTGATTGGGATATCAAACATTCGAACCGATCAATAGTTTTTAATTTTATTCTAATTTTTAATATTTTCATAGTAGTTTAAAATAAATGTATCTATTAGGAAAAACCCAATTTGTGAGCTAAAATATTAAAATTTTTTTAGGCGAGATTTATTCACAGTTTAAGATTTTTTGATTGATTTATCAAACTTTTGAACCGATAAATAATTTTTATTTTAATTCTAATTTTTAATATTTTCATAGAAGTTTAAAATAAATGTGTCCACTAGAAAAAACAAATTTGTAATTTAAACTATTAAAATATATTGATAAACAATTTACTCACTGATCTAGACCTGGTGATTTTGATATCAGACATTTGAATCGATCAATAGTTTTTATTTTTATTCTAATTTTTAATATTTTCATAATAGTTGTAAATAAATGTAGCCATTAGAAAAAAACAATTTATAAACTAAAATATTAATATCTTTTGATACACAATTCACTCACTGATCTTGATCTGATGAATGGGATATTAAACATTCGAATCGATCAATAATTTTTATTTTATTCTAATTTTTAATATTTTTATAGTAGTTTAAAATAAATGTTTCCATTAGAATAAAACAAATTTGTAATTTAAACTATTCAAATATTTTGATACACAATTCACCCACTGATCTAGACCTGGTGATTTTGATATCAGACATTTGAATCGATCAATAATTTTTATTTTTATTCTAATTTTAATTATTTTCATAGTAGTTTAAAATAAATTTTTTTATTAGAAAAAACAAATTTGTAAACTAAATTATTAAAATCTTTTTATACACAATTCACTCACTGATCTAGAGTTGGTGATTGGGATATCAAACATTTAAATCGATCAATAATTTGGTTTTTCAACTTTTTGATATGTTCATAATAGTTTAAAATAAATGTATCCATTAGAAAAAACAAATTTGTAAACTAAACTATTAAAATCTTTTGAAACACAATTCACTTACTTATCTAGAGCTGGTGATTGGGATATCAAACATTTGAATCGATCAATAATTTTTATTTTTATTTTAATTTTTAATATTTTCATAGTAGTTTAAAATAAATGATTCCATTAGAAAAAAACAAATTTGTAAACTAAACTATTAGAATATTTTGATACACAATTTACTCACTGATCTAGAGCTGGTGACTGAGATATCAAACATTCGAATCAATCAATAATTTTTATTTTTATTATAATTTTTAATATTTTCATAGTAGTTTAAACTAGTAAAATCTTTTGATACACAATTCACTCACCGTCTTAGATCTGGTCATTGAAATATAAAACATTCGAAACGATCAATAATTTTAATTTTTATTCAACATTTTAATATGTTCATAGAAGCTTAAAATAAATGTATCCATTAGAAAAAAACAAATTTGTAAACTAAAATATTAAAATCTTTTGATACACAATTCACTCACTGATCTAAAGCTGGTGATTGAGGTATTTAACACTTGAATCGATCAATAAATTTTATTTTTATTAAACTTTTTAATATGTTCACAGTGGTTTAAAATAAACATATCCATTAGAAAAAAACAAGTTTGTAAACTATAATACTAAAATCTTTTAATACATAAATCACTCACTGATCTAGCGCTGGTGATTGAGAAATTGTACAATCGAATCAATGAAAAAATTTTATTTTTATTATAATTTTTAATATTTTCATAATAGTTTAAAATAAATGTATCCATTGGAAAAAAACAAATTTGTAATCTAAAATGTTAAAATTTTTTTAGACGAAATTGACTCGCAGCTTAAGAGCTTTTGATTGAGATACCAAACATTCGCATTGAAAAATATTTTTTATTTTTATTCTAATTTATAATATTTTCATAGCAGTTTAAAATAAATGTATCCATTAGAAAAAAACAAATTTGTAAACTTAACTATTAAAATCTTTTGAAACACAATGAACTCGCTAATCTGAAACCGGTGATTGGGATATCAAACATTCGAATCGATCAATAATTTTTCTTTTTATTTAATTTTTAATATTTTCATAGTAGTTTAAAATAAATGTAGCCATTTGGAAAAAACAAGTTTGTAAACTAAAATATTATAATCTTTTGATACACAATTCACTCACTCGTCTAGAGCTGGTGATTGGGATATCAAATATTCGAATCGATAAATAATTTTTCTTTTTATTTAATTTTTAATATTTTCATAGTAATTAAAATAAATGTAGCCATTTGGAAAAAACAAGTTTGTAAACTAAAATATTATAATCTTTTGATACACAATTCACTCACTGGTCTAGAGTTGGTGATTGGAATATCAAATATTCGAATCGATAAATAATTTTTATTTTTATTCTAATTTTTAATATTTTCATAGTAGTTTAAAATAAATGAATCCATTAGAAAATACAAATTTGTAAACTAAGCTATTCTAATATTTTGATACACAATTCACTCACTGATTGAGAGTTGGCTATTGGGATATTAAACATTCGAAACGATCAATAATTTTTATTTTTATTCTAATTTTTAATATTTTCATAGTAGTTTAAAATAAATGAATCCATTAGAATAAAACAAATTTGTAAACTAAACTATTCAAATATTTTGATACACAGTTCACTCACTGATCTAGAGTTGGTGATTGGGATATTAAACATTCGAAACGATCAATAATTTTTATTTTTATTCTAATTTTTAATATTTTCATAGTAGTTTAAAATAAATGTATCTATTAGGAAAAACCCAATTTGTGAGCTAAAATATTACAATTTTTTTAGGCGAGATTTATTCACAGTTTAAGATTTTTTGATTGATTTATCAATTTTTTGAACCGATAAATAATTTTTATTTTTATTCTAATTTTTAATATTTTCATAGAAGTTTAAAATAAATGTATCCATTGGGAAAAAACTAATTTGCGAAATAAAATATTAAAATCTTTTGATACACAATTCACTCAATGATCTAGAGCTGGTGATTGGGATATCAAATATTCGAATCGATAAATAATTTTTATTTTTATTCTAATTTTTAATATTTTCATAGAAGTTTAAAATAAATGTGTCCATTAGAAAAACACAAATTGGTAAATTAAAATATTAAAATCTTTTGATACACAATTCACTCACTGATCTAGAGCTGGTGATTGGGATATCAAACATTCGAACCGATCAATAGTTTTTATTTTTATTCTAATTTTTAATATTTTCATAGTAGTTTAAAATAAATGAATCCATTAGAATAAAACAAATTTGTAAACTAAACTATTCAAATATTTTGATACACAATTCACTCACTGATCTAGAGTTGGTGATTGGGATATCAAACATTCGAATAGATCAAAAATTTTTATTTTTATTCTAATTTTTAATATTTTCATAGTGGTTTAAAATAAATGTATCTATTAGAAAAAACAAATTTGTAAACTAAAATATTAAAATATTTTATAACACAATTCACTCACTGATCTAGAGCTGGTGATTGGGATATTAAACATTCTAATCGATCAATAATTTTGATTTTTATTCCAATTTTTAACATTTTCATAGTAGTTTAAAATAAATGTATCAATTAGAAAAAACAAATTTGTAAACTAAACTAGTAAAATCTTTTGATACACAATTCACTCACCGTTTTAGATCTGGTCATTGAAATATAAAACATTCGAAACGATCAATAATTTTAATTTTTATTTAACATTTTAATATGTTCATAGTAGCTTAAAATAAATGTATCCATTAGAAAAAAACAAATTTGTAAACTAAAATATTAAAATCTTTTGATACACAATTCACTCACTGATCTAGAGCTGGTGATTAGGATATCAAACATTCGAATCGATCAATAATTTTGATTTTTATTCTAATTTTTAATATTTTCATAGTAGTTTAAAATAAATTTATCCATTAGAAAAAACAAATTTGTAAACTAAACTATTCAAATCTTTTGATACACAATTCACTTAATGATCTAGATCTGATGAATGGGATATCAAACATTCGAATCGATCAAAAATTTTTATTTTTATTCTAATTTATAATATTTTCATAATAGTTTCAAATAAATGTTTCCCTTAGGAAAAAACAAATTTGTAAATTAAACTTTTAAAATCTTTTGATATGCAATTCACTCACTGATCTAGAGCTGGTGATAGGGATATAAAACATTAAAATCGATCATTAATTTTTATATTTATTCTAATTTTTAATATTTTCATAGTAGTTTAAAATAAATGTATCGATTAGAAAAAAACAAATTTGTAAACTAAAATATTAAAATCTTTTGATAAACAATTCACTTACTGATCTAGAGCTGGTGATTGGGATATCAAACATTAGAATCGATAAATAATTTTTATTTTTATTCTAATTTTTAATATTTTCATAGTAGTTTAAAATAAATTTATCCATTAGAAAAAATCAAATTTGTAAACAAAACTTTTAAATTCTTATGATACACATTTCACCGACTGATTTAAACCTGGTGATTGAGATATCAAACATTTGAATCGATAAATAATTTTTATTTTTATTCATATTTTTAATATTTTCATAGTAGTTTAAAATAAATGTATTCATTAGGAAAAAAACAAATTTGTAAACTTAACTATTAAAATGTTTTGATAGGCGATTCACTCACTGATCTAGAGCTGGTGATTGTGATATCAGACATTTGAATCGATCAATAATTTTTATTTTTATTCTAATTTTAAATATTTTCATAGTAGTTTGAAATAAATGTATCGATTAGAAAAAAACAAATTTGTAAACTAAAATATTAAAATCTTTTGATAAACAATTCACTTACTGATCTATACCTGGTGATTGGGATATCAAACATTAGAATCGATAAATAATTTTTATTTTTATTCTAATTTTTAATATTTTCATAGTAGTTTAAAATAAATTTATCCATTAGAAAAAATCAAATTTGTAAACTAAACTTTTAAATTCTTATGATACACATTTCACCGACTGATTTAAACCTGGTGATTGAGATATCAAACATTTGAATCGATAAATAATTTTTATTTTAATTCATATTTTTAATATTTTCATAGTAGTTTAAAATAAATGTGTCCATTAGAAAAAAAAAAATTGGTAAATTAAAATATTAAAATCTTTTGATACACAATTCACTCACTGATCTAGATATGATGAATGGGATATCAAACATTCGAATCGATCAATAATTTTTATTTTTATTCTAATTTTAAATATTTTCATAGTTGTTTAAAGTAAACGTATCCATTAGAAAAAATTGAATTTGTAAACTAAACTATTAAAACCTTTTGTTACACAATTCACTCTGTGAGCTGGTGATATCAAACATTCGAATAAACCAAAAATTTTTTATTTTTATTCTAATTTTTAATATTTTCATAGTGGTTTAAAATAAATGTATCTATTAGAAAAAACAAATTTGTAAACTAAAATATTAAAATATTTTATTACACAATTCACTCACTGATCTAGAGCTGGTGATTGGGGTATAAAACATTCGAATCGATCAATAATTTTGATTTTTATTCCAATTTTTAACATTTTCATAGTAGTTTAAAATAAATGTATCCATTAGAAAAAACAAATTTGTAAACTAAACTAGTAAAATCTTTTGATACACAATTCACTCACCGTTTTAGATCTGGTCATTGAAATATAAAACATTCGAAACTATCAATAATTTTAATTTTTATTCAACATTTTAATATGTTCATAGTAGCTTAAAATAAATGTATCCATTAGAAAAAACAAATTTGTAAACTAAAATATTAAAATCTTTTGATACACAATTCACTCACTGATCTAGAGCTGGTGATTGGGATATCAAACATTCGAATCGATCAATAATTTTGATTTTTATTCTAATTTTTAATATTTTCATAGTAGTTTAAAATAAATTTATCCAATAGAAAAACAAATTTGTAAACTAAACTATTAAAATCTTTTGATACACAATTCACTCACTGATCTAGATATGATGAATGGGATATCAAACATTCGAATCGATCAATAATTTTTATTTTTATTCTAATTTTAAATATTTTCATAGTTGTTTAAAGTAAACGTATCCATTAGGAAAAATTAAATTTGTAAACTAAACTATTAAAACCTTTTGAAACACAATTCACTCACTGATCTAGAGCTGGTGATTGGGATATCAAACATTCGAATCGATCAATAATTTTGATTTTTATTCTAATTTTTAATATTTTCATAGTAGTTTAAAATAAATTTATCCAATAGAAAAACAAATTTGTAAACTAAACTATTAAAATCTTTTGATACACAATTCACTCACTGATCTAGATATGATGAATGGGATATCAAACATTCGAATCGATCAATAATTTTTATTTTTATTCTAATTTTAAATATTTTCATAGTTGTTTAAAGTAAACGTATCCATTAGGAAAAATTAAATTTGTAAACTAAACTATTAAAACCTTTTGTTACACAATTCACTCACTGATCTAGAGCTGGTGATTGAAATATTAACATTCGAATCGATCAATAATTTTTATTTTTATTCTAATTTTTAATATTTTCATAGTAGTTTAAAATAAATGTATCCATTAGGAAAAAACCAATTTGTAAACTAAACTATTAAAATCTTTTGATACACAATTCACTCACTGATCTAGAGCTGGTGATTGGGATATCAAACATTTGAATCGATAAATAATTTTTATTTTTATTCTACTTTTTATTATTTTCATAGTAGTTTGAAATAAATGTATCGATTAGGAAAAAACAAATTTGTAAACTAAAATGATAATATCTTTTGATGCGCAATTCACCCACTAATCTAGAGCTGGTGATTGGGATATCAAACATTTGAATCGATCAAAAAATTTTATTTTTATTCAAATTTTTAATATTTTCATAATAGTTTAAAATAGATGTATCCTTTAAAAAAAAACAAGTTTGTAAACTTAATTGTAAAAATCCAGTTAAACACAATTCACTCACTGACCTTGAGCTGGTGATTGGCATATTAAACATTCGAATCGATCAAAAAATTTTATTTTTATTCAAATTTTTAATATTTTTATAGTAGTTTAAAATAAATGTATCGATTAGGAAAAAAAAATTTATAAACTAAAATAATAAAATCTTTTGATACACAATTCACTCACTGATCTAGATATGATGAATGGGATATCAAACATTCGAATCGATCAATATTTTTTATTTGTATTCTAATTTTAAATATGTTTATAGTTGTTTAAAATAAATGTATACATTAGAAATTACCAGCTTGTGAACTAAACTATTCAAATCTTTTATACAAAATTCACTTACTGATCTAGAGCTGGTGATTGGGATGTCAAACATTCGCATTGATCAATAATTTTTATTTTTATTCTACTTTTTAATATTTTCATAGTAGTTTAAATAAATAGTTCCATTAGAAAAAAACAAATTTGTAAATTAAACTTTTAAACTCTTTTAATTTACAATTCACTCGCTGATCTAGAGCTGGTGATTGGGATATAAAACATACAAATCGATCATTAATTCTTTATATTTATTCTAATTTTAAATATTTAAATAGTAGTTTAAAATATATGTATCGATTAGGAAAAAACAAATTTGTAAACTAAACTATCAAAACCTTTTGACTTAAAATTCACTCTTTGATCTAGATCTGATGAATGATATATCAAACCTTCGAATCGAACAATAATTTTTATTTTTATTCTAATTTTTAATATTTTCATAGTAGTTTAATTAAATAGTTCCATTAGAAAAAAACAAATTTGTAAATTAAAATTTTAAAATCTTTTGATTTACAATTCACTCGCTGATCTAGAGCTGGTGATTGGGATATAAAACATACAAATCGATCATTAATTTTTATATTTATTCTAATTTTAAATATTTTATTAGTAGTTTAAAATATATGTATCGATTAGGAAAAAACAAATCTGTAAACTAAACTATTAAAATCTTTTGATACACAATTCTTTCACTGATCTAGAATGGGTGATTGGGATGTCAAACATTCGAAACGCTCAGTAATTTTTATTTTTATTCTAATTTTTAATATTTTCATAGTAGTTTAAAATAAATGTATCCATTAGAAGAAAAAAATATTTGTAAACTAAACTATTAAAATGTTTTGATACACAATTCTTTCACTGATCTACAACGGGTGATTGAGATGTCAAACATTCGAGGCGATCAATAATATTTATTTTTATTAATTATTTTTATTAATTTTTTTTTTAAAATTAATATTTTCTATGAAAATATTAATTTTTAATATTTTCATAGAAGTTTAAATTAAATGTACCCATTAGAAAAAAACAAATTTTAAAACTAATATATTAAAATCTTTTGATACACAATTCACTCACCGTTGTAAAGCTGGTGATTAGGATATTAAACATTCAAATCGATCAATAATTTTTATTTTTATTCTAGTTTTAATTTTTTTCATAGTAGATTAAAATAAATGTATCGATTAGAAAAAAACTAATTTTAAAACTTAACTATTATAATCTTTTGATACACAATTCACTCACTGATCTAGTGCTGGTGATTGAGATATCAAACATTCGAATCAATCAATATTTTTGATTTTTATTATAATTTTTAATATTTTCATAATAGTTTAAAATAAATGTATCGATTAGAAAAATACAAATTTGTAATTTAAAATATTAAATTTTTTTAAAAAAATTCACACACAGCTTTAGGGCTTTTGATTGAGATATTAAACATTCGAATCGATCAATAATTTTTCTTTTTATTCAACTATAATATTTTCATAGTAGTTTAAAATAAATGTATCCATTAGGAAAAAACAAATTTAAAACTAAATTATTAAAATCTTTTGATAAACAATTCACTCACTGATCTAGAGCTGGTGATTGGGATATCAAACATTCGAATAGATCAAAAAATTTTATTTTTATTCTAATTTTTAATATTTTCATAGTGGTTTAAAAAAAATGTATCTATTAGAAAAAACAAATTTGTAAACTAAAATATTAAAATATTTTATTACACAATTCACTCACTGATCTAGAGCTGGTGATTGGGATATAAAACATTCGAATCGATCAATAATTTTGATTTTTATTCCAATTTTTAACATTTTCACAGTAGTTTAAAATAAATGTATCCATTAGAAAAAACAAATTTGTAAACTAAACTAGTAAAATCTTTTGATACACAATTCAGTCACCGTTTTAGATCTGGTCATTGAAATATAAAACATTCGAAACGATCAATAATTTTAATTTTTATTCAACATTTTAATATGTTCATAGTAGCTTAAAATAAATGTATCCATTAGAAAAAAACAAATTTGTAAACTAAAATATTAAAATCTTTTGATACACAATTCACTCACTGATCTAGAGCTGGTGATTAGGATATCAAACATTCGAATCGATCAATAATTTTGATTTTTATTCCAATTTTAAATATTTTCATAGTAGTTTAAAATAAATTTATCCATTAGAAAAAACAAATTTGTAAACTAAAATATTAAAATCTTTTGATACACAATTCACTCACTGATCTAGAGCTGGTGATTGGGATGTCAAACATTCGCATTGATCAATAATTTTTATTTTAATTCTAATTTTTAATATTTTCATAGTAGTTTAAATAAATAGTTCCATTAGAAAAAAACAAATTTGTAAATTAAACTTTTAAAATCTTTTAATTTACAATTCACTCGCTGATTTAGAGCTGGTGATTGGGATATAAAACATACAAATCGATCATTAATTTTTATATTTATTCTAATTTTAAATATTTTAATAGTAGTTTGAAATAAATGTTTTCATTAGAAAAAAACAAATTTGTAAACTAAACTATTAAAATCTTTTGATACACAATTCACTCTCCGTTTTAGATCTGGTCATTGAAATATAAAACATTCAAAACGATCAATAATTTTAATTTTTATTCAACATTTTTATATGTTCATAGTAGTTTAAAATAAATGTATCCATTGGAAAAAACAAATTTGTAAACTAAAATATTAAAATCTTTTGATACACAATTCACTCACTGATCTAGAGCTGGTGATTGGGATATCAAACATTCAAATCGATCAATAATTTTGATTTTTATTCTAATTTTTAATATTTTCATAGTAGTTTAAAATAAATTTATCCATTAGAAAAACAAATTTGTAAACTAAACAATTCAAATCTTTTGATACAAAATTCACTCAATGATCTAGATCTGATGAATGGGATATCAAACATTCGAATCGATCAAAAATTTTTATTTTTATTCTAATTTATAATATTTTCATAGTAGTTTCAAATTAATGTTTCCATTAGGAAAAAACAAATTTGTAAATTAAACATTTAAAATCTTTTGATATGCAATTCACTCACTGATCTAGAGCTGGTGATAGGGTATAAAACATTAAAATCGATCATTAATTTTTATATTTATTCTAATTTTTTATATTTTTATAGTAGTTTAAAATAAATGTATCGATTAGAAAAAAACAAATTTGTAAACTAAAATATTAAAATCTTTTGATACACAATTCACTCACTGATCTAGAGCTGGTGATTGGGATATCAAACATTTGAATCGATAAATAATTTTTATTTTTATTCTAATTTTTAATATTTTCATAGTAGTTTAAAATAAATGAATCAATTAGAAAAAAAAACAAATTTGTAAACTAAACTAGTCAAATCTTTTGATACACAGTTCACTTACTGATCTAGACCTGGCGATTTTGATATCAGACATTTGAATCAATCAATAATTTTTATTTTTATTCTAATTTTTAATATTTTCATAATAATTTTAAATAAATGTAGCCATTAGAAAAAACAAATTTATAAACTAAACTATTAATATCTTTTGATACACAATTCACTCACTGATCCAGATCTGATGAATGGGATATAAAACATTCGAATTGATCAATAATTTTTATTTTATTCTAATTTTTAATATTTTTATAGTAGTTTAAAATAAATGTATCCATTAGAAAAAAACAAACTTGTAAACTTAACTATTCAAACCTTTTTATACACAATTCACTCACTGATCAAGAGCTTGTAATTGGGATATCAAATATTCAAATCAATCAATAATTTTTATTTTTATTCTTATTTTTAATATTTTCATAGTAGTTTGAAATAAAAGTATCCATTAGAAAAAACCAATTTGTAATCTAAACTATTAAAATCTTTTTATACACAATTCACTCACTGATCTAGAGTTGGTGATTGGGATATTAAACATTCGAAACGATCAATAATTTTTATTTTTATTCTAATTTTTAAAATTTTCATAGTAGTTTAAAATAAATAAATCCATTAGAAAAAAAACAAATTTGTAAACTAAACTATTCAAATTTTTTGATACACAGGTCACTTACTGATCTAGAGCTGGTGATTGGGATATCAAACATTCGAATCGATCAATAATTTTGGTTTTTATTCTAATTTTTAATATTTTCATAGTAGTTTAAAATAAAGTTATCCATTAAGAAAAACCCAATTTGTTAGCTACAATATTAAAAATTATTCTAATTTTTAATATTCTCATAGAAGTTTAAAATAAATGTAACGATTAGAAAAAAACAAATTTGTAAACCAAATTATTAAAATCTTTTGATACACAATTCACTCTCTGATCTAAAGCTGGTGATTGGGATATCAAACATTCGAATCGATCTTTAATTTTTATTTTTGTTCTAATTTTTATTATTTTCTTAGTAGTTTAAAATAAATGAATCCATAAGAAAAAACAAATTTGTAAACTAAACTTCTAAAATCTTTTGATGCAAAATTCATTGACTAATCTAGAGTTGGCGATTGGGATATCAAACATTCGAATCGATCAAAAATTTTTATTTTTATTCAAATTTTTAATATTTTCATAGTAGTTTAAAATAAATGTATCGATTAGGAAAAAAAAATTAGAAACTAAAATAATAAAATCTTTTGATACACAATCCACTCACTGATATAAAGCTGGTGATTAAGATATCGAACAATCAAATCAATCAATAATATTTATTTTTATTATAATTTTTAATATTTTCATAATAGTTTAAAATAAATGTATCCATTAGAAAAAAACAAATTTGTAAACTAAACTTTTAAAATCTTTTGATACACAATTCACTCACTGATCTTGAGCTGATGATTGGGATATCAAACATTCGAATCGATCAAAAAATTTTTTTATTCTAATTTTTAATATTTTCATAGAAGTTTAAAATAAATGAATCCATTAGAAAAGAACAAATTAGTAAACTAAACTATTCAAATCTTTTGATACACAATTCACTCACTGATATAGAGTTGGTGATTGGGATATCAAACATTCGAATCGATCAATAAGTTATATTTTAATTCTAATTTTTAATATTTTCATAGTAGTTTAAAATAAATTTTTTCATTAGAAAAAATAAATTTTTAAACTAAAATAAAAAAAATTTTTTAGAAGAAATTCACACACAGCTTTAGAGCTTTTAATATTTTCATAGAAGTTTAAATTAAATGTACCCATTAGAATAAAAACAAATTTGAAAACTAATATATTAAAATCTTTTGATACACAATTCACTCACCGTTTTAAAGCTGGTGATTAGGATATTAAACATTCAAATCGATCAATAATTTTTATTTTTATTCTAGTTTTAAGTTTTTTCATAGTAGTTTAAAATAAATGTATCCATTAGAAAAAAACAAATTTGTAAACTAAACTTTTAAAATCTTTTGATACACAATTCACTCACTGATCTTGAGCTGATGATTGGGATATCAAACATTCGAATCGATCAAAAATTTTTTTTATTCTAATTTTTAATATTTTCATAGAAGTTTAAAATAAATGAATCCATTAGAAAAAAACAAATTAGTAAACTAAACTATTCAAATCTTTTGATACACAATTCACTCACTGATATAGAGTTGGTGATTGGGATATCAAACATTCGAATCGATCAATAAGTTATATTTTTATTCTAATTTTTAATATTTTCATAGTAGTTTAAAATAAATTTTTTCATTAGAAAAAATAAATTTGTAAACTAAAATAAAAAAATTTTTTTAGAAGAAATTCACACACAGCTTTAGAGCTTTTAATATTTTCATAGAAGTTTAAATTAAATGTACCCATTAGAAAAAAAACAAATTTGAAAACTAATATATTAAAATCTTTTGATACACAATTCACTCACCGTTTTACAGCTGGTGATTAGGGTATTAAACATTCAAATCGATCAATAATTTTTATTTTTATTCTAGTTTTAATTTTTTTCATAGTAGTTTAAAATAAATGTATCGATTAGAAAAAAACTAATTTTAAAACTAAACTTTTAAAATATTTTGATTCACAATTCACTCACTGATCTAGTGCTGGGTATTGAGATATCAAACATTCGAATCAATCAATATTTTTGATTTTTATTATAATTTTTAATATTTTCATAATAGTTTAAAATAAATGTATCGATTAGAAAAAAACAAATTTGTAATTTAAAATATTAAATTTTTTTAAAGAAATTCACACACAGCTTTAGGGCTTTTGATTGAGATATTAAATATTCGAATCTATCAATATTTTTATTTTTTTATTCAACTATAATATTTTCATAGTAGTTTAAAATAAATGTATCCATTAGGAAAAAACAAATTTAAAACTAAAATATTAAAATCTTTTGATAAACAATTCACTCACTGGTCTAAAGCTTGTGATTGGAATACCAAACATTCGAATCGGTCAATAATTTTTATTTTTATTCTAACTTTTGATATTTTCATAGTAGTTTAAAATAAATGTTCCCATTAGAAAAAAACAAATTTGTAAACCAAATTATTAAAATCTTTTGATACACAATTCACTCTCTGATCTAAAGCTGGTGATTGGGATATCAAACATTCGAATCGATCTTTAATTTTTATTTTTGTTCTAATTTTTATTATTTTCTTAGTAGTTTAAAATAAATGAATCCATAAGAAAAAACAAATTTGTAAACTAAACTTCTAAAATCTTTTGATGCAAATTTCATTGACTAATCTAGATCTGGTGAATGAGATATCAAACATTCAAATCGATCAATAATTTTTATTTTTATTCGAATTTTAAATATTTTCCTAGTTGTTTAATATAAATGTATCCATTAGGAAAAAACAAGTTTGTAAACTTATATATTAAAATCTTTTGATATACAATTCACTCACTGATCTAGACCTGGTGATTTTGATATCAGACATTTGAATCGATCAATAATTTTTATTTTTATTCTAATTTTTAATATTTTCATAATAATTTTAAATAAATGTAGCCATTAGAAAAAACAAATTTATAAACTAAACTATTAATATCTTTTGATACTCAATTCACTCACTGATCTAGATCTGATGAATGGGATATAAAACATTCGAATCGATCAATAATTTTTTTTTTATTCTAATTTTTAATATTTTTATAGTAGTTTAAAATAAATGTATTCATTAGAAAAAAACAAACTTTTAAACATAACTATTCAAAACTTTTTATACACAATTCACTCACTGATCAAGAGCTTGTAATTGGGATATCAAACATTCGAATCGATCAATAATTTTTATTTTTATTCTAATATTAATTATTTTCATAGTAGTTTAAAATAAATGTATCTATTAGAAAAAACAAATTTGTACACTAAACTATTAAAATCTTTTTATACACAATTCACTCACTGATCTAGAGTTGGCGATTGGGATATTAAACATTCGAAACGATCAATAATTTTTATTTTAATTCTAATTTTTAAAATTTTCATAGTAGTTTAAAATAAATGAATCCATTAGAAAAAAAAACAAATTTGTAAAATAAACTAGTCAAGTCTTTTGATACACAGTTCACTTACTGATCTAGACCTGGTGATTTTAATATCAGACATTTGAATCGTTCAATAATTTTTATTTTTATTCTAATTTTTAATATTTTCATAATTATTTTAAATAAATGTAGCCATTAGAAAAAACAAATTTATAAACTAAACTATTAATATCTTTTGATACACAATTCACTCACTGATCTAGATCTGATGAATGGGATATAAAACATTCGAATCGATCAGTAATTTTTTTTTATACTAATTTTTAATATTTTTATAGTAGTTTAAAATAAATGTATACATTAGAAAAAAACAAACTTGTAAACTTAACTATTCAAAACTTTTTATACACAATTCACTCACTGATCAAGAGCTTGTAATTGGGATATCAAGCATTCGAATCGATCAATCATTTTTATTTTTATTCTAATTTTAATTATTTTCATAGTAGTTTAAAATAAATGTATCTATTAGAAAAACCAAATTTGTAAACTAAACTATTCAAATCTTTTTATTCACAATTCACTCACTGATCTAGAGTTGGCGATTGGGATATTAAACATTCGAAACGATCAATAATTTTTATTTTTATTCTAATTTTTAAAATTTTCATAGTAGTTTAAAATAAATGAATCCATTAGAAAAAAAAACAAATTTGTAAACTAAACTATTCAAATCTTTTGATACACAGTTCACTTACTGATCTAGAGCTGGTGATTGGGATATCAAACATTCGAATCGATCAATAATTTTGGTTTTTATTCTAATTTTTAATATTTTCTTAGTAGTTTAAAATAAAGTTATCCATTAAGAAAAACCCAATTTGTTAGCTAAAATATTAAAAAAATTTTTGACGAGATGCACCCACAGTTTAAGAGCTTTTCACTGATTTATCAAACATTCGAATGGATCGATAATTATTATTTTTATTCTAATTTTTAATATTTTCATAGTAGTTTAAAATAAATGTACGCATTAGAAAGAAACAAATTTGTAAACAAAATTATTAAAAACTTTTGATACACAATTCACTCAATGATCTAGATCTGATGAATGGGATTTCAAACATTCGAAACGATCAATAATTTTAATTTTTATTCAACATTTTAATAGGTTCATAGTAGTTTAAAATAAATGTATCCATTAGAAAAAAACAAATTTGTAAACCATAATATTTAAATCTTTTGATACACAATTCACTCACTGATCTAAAGCTGGTGATTGGGATATCAAACATTTGAATCGATCAATAATTTTGATTTTTATTCAACTTTTTAATAAGTTCATTGTAGTTTAAAATAAATGTATCCATTAGGAAAAACAAATTTGTAAACTTAAATATTTAAATGTTTTTATACACAATTCACTCACTGACCTAGAGCTGGTAATTGGGATATAAAAAATTCGAATCGATTAATAATTTTTATTTTTAGTCTAATTTTTAATATTTTAATAGTAGTTTAAAATAAATGTATCCATTGGGAAAAACCCAATTTGTGAGCTAGAATATTAAAATTTTTTTAAGGCGGGATTCACTCACAGTTTAAGAGCTTTTAATTGATTTATTAACTTTTGAACCGATAAATAATTTTTATTTTTATTCAACTTTTTAATATTTTCATAGAAGTTCAAAATAAATGTGTCGATTAGGAAAAAACAAATTAGTAAACTAAAAAATTTAAATTTTTGTGATATACAATTCACTCACTGATCTAAAGCTTGTGATTGGGATATCAAACATTCGAATCGCTCAATAATTTTTATTTGTATTCTAATTTTTAATATTTTCATAGTAGTTTAAAATAAATGTATCCATTAGAAAAAAACAAATTTGTGAACTAAAATATTAAAATCTTTTGATACTCAATTCACTTACTGATCTATAGCTAGTGAGTGGGATATCAAACATTCAAATCGATCAATAATTTTGGTTTTTATTCTAATTTTTAATATTTTCATAGTACGTTAAAATAAATGTATCCATTTGGCAAAAACAAATTTGTGAACCAAAATATTAAAATATTTTGATAAACAATTCACTCACTGAGAGCTGGTGATTTATCAAACATTCGAATCGATCAATAATTTTGATTTTTATTCAACTTTTATATATGTTCATAGAAGTTTAAAATAAAGGTATCCATTTAAAAAAACAAGTTTGTAAACTAAAATATTAAGATCTTTTGATACACAATTTACTGACTGATCTAGACCTGGTGATTAAGATATCAAAAATTCGAATCGATCTTTTGATACACAATTCACTCACTGATATAGAGTTGGTGATTGGGATATCAAACATTCGAATCGATCAATAAGTTATATTTTTATTCTTATTTTTAATATTTTCATAGTAGTTTAAAATAAATTTTTTCATTAGAAAAAATTAATTTGTAAACTAAAATAAAAAAATTTTTTTAGAAGAAATTCACACACAGCTTTAGAGCTTTTAATATTTTCATAGAAGTTTAAATTAAATGTACCCATTAGAAAAAAAAACAAATTTGAAAACTAATATATTAAAATCTTTTGATACACAATTCACTCACCGTTTTACAGCTGGTGATTAGGATATTAAACATTCAAATCGATCAATAAATTTTATTTTTATTCTAGTTTTAATTTTTTTCATAGTAGTTTAAAATAAATGTATCGATTAGAAAAAAACTAATTTTAAAACTAAACTTTTAAAATATTTTGATTCACAATTCACTCACTGATCTAGTGCAGGGTATTGAGATATCAAACATTCGAATCAATCAATATTTTTGATTTTTATTATAATTTTTAATATTTTCATAATAGTTTAAAATAAATGTATCGATTAGAAAAAAACAAATTTGTAATTTAAAATATTAAATTTTTTTAAAGAAATTCACACACAGCTTTAGGGCTTTTGATTGAGATATTAAATATTCGAATCTATCAATATTTTTATTTTTTTATTCAACTATAATATTTTCATAGTAGTTTAAAATAAATGTATCCATTAGGAAAAAACAAATTTAAAACTAAAATATTAAAATCTTTTGATAAACAATTCACTCACTGGTCTAAAGCTTGTGATTGGAATACCAAACATTCGAATCGGTCAATAATTTTTATTTTTATTCTAACTTTTGATATTTTCATAGTAGTTTAAAATAAATGTACCCATTAGAAAAAAACTAATTTGTAAACCAAATTATTAAAATCTTTTGATACACAATTCACTCTCTGATCTAAAGCTGGTGATTGGGATATCAAACATTCGAATCGATCTTTAATTTTTATTTTTGTTCTAATTTTTATTATTTTCTTAGTAGTTTAAAATAAATGAATCCATAAGAAAAAACAAATTTGTAAACTAAACTTCTAAAATCTTTTGATGCAAAATTCATTGACTAATCTAGATCTGGTGAATGAGATATCAAACATTCAAATCGATCAATAATTTTTATTTTTATTCGAATTTTAAATATTTTCATAATAATTTTAAATAAATGTATCCATTAGGAAAAAACAAGTTTGTAAACTTATATATTAAAATCTTTTGATATACAATTCACTCACTGATCTAGATCTGATGAATGGGATATAAACATTCGAATCGATCAATAATTTTTTTTTATTCTAATTTTTAATATTTTTATAGTAGTTTAAAATAAATGTATCTATTAGAAAAACCAAATTTGTAAACTAAACTATTCAAATCTTTTTATACACAATTCACTCACTGATCTAGAGTTGGCGATTGGGATAGTAAACATTCGAAACGATCAATAATTTTTATTTTTATTCTAATTTTTAAAATTTTCATAGTAGTTTAAAATAAATGAATCCATTAGAAAAAAAACAAATTTGTAAACTAAACTATTCAAATCTTTTGATACACAGTTCACTTACTGATCTAGAGCTGGTGATTGGGATATCAAACATTCGAATCGATCAATAATTTTGGTTTTTATTCTAATTTTTAATATTTTCTTAGTAGTTTAAAATAAAGTTATCCATTAAGAAAAACCCAATTTGTTAGCTAAAATATTAAAAAAATTTTTGACGAGATGCACCCACAGTTTAAGAGCTTTTCACTGATTTATCAAACATTCGAATCGATCGATAATTATTATTTTTATTCTAATTTTTAATATTTTCATAGTAGTTTAAAATAAATGTACGCATTAGAAAGAAACAAATTTGTAAACAAAATTATTAAAAACTTTTGATACACAATTCACTCAATGATCTAGATCTGATGAATGGGATTTCAAACATTCGAAACGATCAATAATTTTAATTTTTATTCAACATTTTAATAGGTTCATAGTAGTTTAAAATAAATGTATCCATTAGAAAAAAACAAATTTGTAAACCATAATATTTAAATCTTTTGATACACAATTCACTCACTGATCTAGAGCTGGTGATTGGGATATCAAACATTTGAATCGATCAATAATTTTGATTTTTATTCAACTTTTTAATAAGTTCATAGTAGTTTAAAATAAATGTATCCATTAGGAAAAACAAATTTGTAAACTTAAATATTTAAATGTTTTTATACACAATTCACTCACTGACCTAGAGCTGGTAATTGGGATATAAAAAATTCGAATCGATTAATAATTTTTATTTTTAGTCTAATTTTTAATATTTTAATAGTAGTTTAAAATAAATGTATCCATTGGGAAAAACCCAATTTGTGAGCTAGAATATTAAAAATTTTTTAAGGCGGGATTCACTCACAGTTTAAGAGCTTTTAATTGATTTATTAACTTTTGAACCGATTAATAATTTTGATTTTTATTCAACTTTTTAATATTTTCATAGAAGTTCAAAATAAATGTGTCGATTAGGAAAAAACAAATTAGTAAACTAAAAAATTTAAATTTTTGTGATATACAATTCACTCACTGATCTAAAGCTTGTGATTGGGATATCAAACATTCGAATCGCTCAATAATTTTTATTTGTATTCTAATTTTTAATATTTTCATAGTAGTTTAAAATAAATGTATCCATTAGAAAAAAACAAATTTGTGAACTAAAATATTAAAATCTTTTGATACTCAATTCACTTACTGATCTATAGTTAGTGAGTGGGATATCAAACATTCAAATCGATCAATAATTTTGGTTTTTATTCTAATTTTTAATATTTTCATAGTACGTTATAATAAATGTATCCATTTGGCAAAAACAAATTTGTGAACCAAAATATTAAAATATTTTGATAAACAATTCACTCACTGAGAGCTGGTGATTTATCAAACATTCGAATCGATCAATAATTTTGATTTTTATTCAACTTTTATATATGTTCATAGTAGTTTAAAATAAAGGTATCCATTTAAAAAAACAAGTTTGTAAACTAAAATATTAAAATCTTTTGATACACAATTTACTGACTGATCTAGACCTGGTGATTAAGATATCAAAAATTCGAATCGATCAATAATTTTTATTTTTATTCTTATTTTTAATATTTTCATAAAAGTTTAAAATAAATGTATCCATTAGAAAAAAATACAAATTTGTAAACTAAACTATTAAAATCTTTTGATAAACCATTAACTCTCTGATCTTGAGCTGGTAATTGGGAAATCAAACATTTGAATCGATCAATAATTTTTATTTTTATTCTAATTTTTCATATTTTTGTAGTAGTTTAAAATAAATGTATCAACTAGAAAAAACAAATTTGTAAACTAAACTATTCAAATCTTTTGGTAAACAATTCGCTCCCTGATCTAGAGCTGGTGATTGAGAAATCAAACATTCGCATTGATCAATAATATTTATTTTTATTCTAATTTTTGATATTTTCATAGTAGTTTAAAAAAAATTTATCGATTAGGAAAAAAAATTTGTAAACTAAACTATTAAAATAATTTGATACACAATTTACTCACCATTTTAGAGCTGGTGATTGGGAAATCAAACATTCAAATCGATCAATAATTTTTAATTTTATTTTAATTTTTAATATTTTCATAGAAGTTTAAAATAAATGTTTCCATTAGAAAAAAACAAATTTGTAATCTTAAATATTAAAAATTTTTTAGAAGAGATTCACAAACAGCCTTAAAACTTTTGATTAAGATATTAAACATTCGAATTGATCAATAATTTTTATTTTTATTCAACTTTATAATATTTTCATAGTAGTTTAAAATAAATGTATCCATTAGAAAAAAAACAAATTTGTAAACTAAACTATTAAAATCTTTTGGTACACAATCCACTTACGTATCTACAGCTGGTGATTGAAATATAAAACATTTGAATCGATCAATAATTTTGATTTTTATTCATCTTTATAATATGTTCATTGAAGTTTAAAATAAATGTATCCATTAGGAAAAAACAAGTTTGTAAACTTAAATATTATAATCTTTTAATACGCAATTAACTCACTGATCAAGAGCTGGTAATTGGGATACATAACATTCGAATCGATCAATAATTTTTATTTTTATTCTAATTTAAAATATTTTTATAGTTGTTTAAAGTAAACGTATCCATTAGGAAAAAACAAATTTGTAAACTAAACTATTAAAACCTTTTGTTCACAATTCACTCACTGATCTAGAGCTGGTGATTGAAATATCAAACATTCGAATCGATCAATAATTTTTATTTTTATTCTAATTTTTATTATTTTCATAGTAGTTTAAAATATATGTATCCATTAGGAAAAAACAAATTTGTAAACTAAACTTTTAAAATCTTTTGATACACAATTCACTCACTGATCTAGGGCTGGTGACTGGTATATCAAACATTCGAAATTATCATTAGTTTTTATATTTATTCTATTTTTTAATATTTTCATAGTAATTTAAAATATATGTATCGATTAGAAAAAAACAAACTTGTAAACTAAACTTTTAAAATATTTTGATACACAATTCACTCACTGATCTAGAGCTGATGATTGGGTATCAAACATTCGCATTGATCAATAATTTTTATTTTTATTCTAATTTTTAATATTTTCATAGTAGTTTAAAATAAACGTTACCATTAGAAAAAAACAAATTTTTAAACTAAACTATTTAAATCTTTTGATACACAATTCACTTACAGATCTTGAGCTGGTGATTGGGATGTCAAACATTCGAATCGATTAATAGTTTTTATTTTAATTCTAATTTTTAATATTTTCATAGTAGTTTAAAATAAATGTATCGATTAGAAAAAATCAAATTTATAAACCAAATTAATAAAATCTTTTAATACACAATTCACTCAATGACCTAGAGCTGGTGATTGAAATATCAAACATTCGAATCAATCAATAATATTTATTTTTATTATAATTTTTAATATTTTCATAATAGTTTAAAATAAATATTTCGATTAAAAAAAAATCAAATTTGTAAACTAAAATGTTAAAATTATTTTAGACTAAATTCACACACAGCTGTAGAGCTTTTGATTGAAATATCAGACATTCGAATCGATCAAAAATTTTTATTTTTATTCAACTTTTTAATATGTTCATAGTAGCTTAAAATAAATGTATCCATTAGGAAAAAACAAGTTTGTAAACTTAAGTATTAAAACCTTTTGTTAAACAATTCACTAACTGATCTAGACCTGGTGATTTTGATATCAAACATTTGAATCGATCAATAATTTTTAATTTTATTCTAATTTTTAATATTTGTATAGTAGTTTAAAATAAATGTTTCCATTAGAAAAAAACAAATTTGTAAAAAAACCATTTATATCTTTTGATAAACAATTCATTCACTATCTAGGGCTGGTGAATGAGGTATCAAACATTTGAAAAGATTAATAATTTTTATTTTAATTCTAATTTTTTATATTTCCATAGTAGTTTAAAATAAATGTTTCCATTAGAAAAAAACAAATTTGTAAACTAAACTATTAAAATCTTTTGATACACAATTCACCCACTGATCTAGAGTTGGTGATTGGGATATTAAACATTCGAAACGATCAATAATTTTTATTTTTATCCTAATTTTTAATATTTTCATAATAGTTAAAAATAAATGTATCGATTAGAAAAAAACAAATTTTTAATCTAAAATATTTTTTAAACAATATATTTTAATCTAAAATATTTTTTAAACAATATTCAGTTACAGCTTTAGGACTTTTGACTGAGATAATAAACATTCGAATCGATCAATAATTTTTATTTTTATTCAACTTTATAATATTTTCATAGTAGTTTAAAATAAAAGTATACATTAGAAAAAAACAAATTTGTAAACTAAACTATTAAAATCTTGTGGTACGCAATTCACTCACTGATCTAGAATTGATGATTGGGATATCAAACATTTAAATCGATTTATAATTTTTATTTTTATGCTAATTTTTAATATTTTCATAGTAGTTAAAAATAAATGTATCCATTAGATAAAATAAATTTGTAAAATAAACTATTAAAATCTTTTGATACACAATTCACTCACTGATCTAGATATGATGAATGGGATATCACACATTCGAATCGATCAATAATTTTAATTTTTATTCAACTTTTTAAAATGTTCAAAGTAGTTTAAAATAAATGTATCCATCAGGAAAAAAACAAGTTTGTAAACTTAAATATTAAAATCTTTTGATACACAATTCATTGACTGATCTAGACCTGGTGATTTTGATATCAAACATTTGAATCGATCAAAAATTTTTATTTTTATTCTAATTTTTAATATTTTCATAATAGTTAAAAATAAATGTATCGATTAGAAAAAAACAAATTTGTAATCTAAAATATTAAATTTTTTTTAAACAGTATTCAGTTACAGCTTTAAGGCTTTTGATTGAGATAATAAACATTCGAATCGATCAATAATTTTTATTTTTAATCTAATTTTTAATATTTTCATAGTAGTTTAAAATAAATGTATTCATTAGGAAAAAACAAATTTGTAAACTAAACTATTAAAATCTTTTGATACACTCACTGATCTAGATATGATGAGTGGAATATCAAACATTCGAATCGATCAATAATTTTTATTTTAATTCTTATTTTAAATATTTTTATAGTAGTTTATAATAAATGTATACATTAGAAAAAAACAAATTTGTAAACTAAACTATTAAAATCTTTTGATACACAATTCACACACTGATCTAGATCTGGTGATTGGGATATCAAACATTCGAATCGATCAATAATTTTTATTTATATTATAATTTTTAATATTTCCATAGTAGTTTGAAATAAATGTATCGATTAGAAAAAAACAAATTTGTAAACTAAAATATTAATATTTTTTGATGCGCAATTCACCCACTAATCTAGCGCTGGTGATTGGGATATCAAACATTTGAATCGAACAAAAGTTTTTATTTTTATTCTAATTTTTATTATTTTCATAATAGTTTAAAATAAATGTTTCCTTAAGAAAAATCAAATTTGTAAACTAAACTATTAAAATCTTTTGATACAAAATTCACTCACTGATCTTGATATGATGAATGGGATATCAAACATTCGAATCGATCAATAATTTTTATTTTTATTCTAATTTCAAATATGTTCATAGTAGTTTAAAATAAATTTATACATTAGAAAATACCAACTTGTGAACTAAACTATTCAAATTTTTTGATACACAAATCACTCACTGATCTAGATCTGATGAATGGGACATCAAACCTTCGAATCGATCAATAATTTTTATTTTTATTCTAATTTTTATTATTTTAATAGTAGTTTAAAATATATGTATCGATTAGGAAAAAACAAATTTGTAAACTAAACTATTCAAATCTTTTGATACACAATTCTTTCACTGATCTATATTTGATGAATGGGATATCAATCATTCGAATAGATCAATAATTTTTATTTTTATTCTAATTTTTAATATTTTTTTAGTAGTTTAAAATAAATGTATCCATTAGAAAATACCAAACTTGTAAACTAAAATATTGAAATCTTTTGATAAAAAATTCACTCACTGATCTGGTGTTGGTGATTGGGATATCAAACATTTGAATCGATAAATAATTTTTATTTTTATTCTAATTTTTAATATTTTCATAGAAGTTTAAAATAAAAGTATCGATTAAAAAAAAACAAATTTGTAAACTAAACTATTAAAATCTTTCGTTACGCAATTCACTCACTGATCTAGAGTTGATGATTGGGATATAAACATTCGAATCGATCAATAATTTTAATTTTTATTCTAATTTTTAATATTTTTTCAGTAGTTTAAAATTAATGTATCCATTAGAAAAAACCAAACTTGTAAACTAAACTATTCAAATCTGTTGATACAAAATTCAATGACTGATCTAGGGCTGGTGATTTGGATATCAAACATTCGCATTGATACTTTTTATATTTTTATAGTAGTTTAAAATAAATGTATCCATTAGGAAAAAACAAATTTGTAAACTAAACTTTAAAAATCTTTTGGTACGCAATTCAATCGATGATCTAGAGTTGATGATTGGGATATCAAACATTCGAATCGATCTATAATTTTTATTTTTATGCTAATTTTTAATATTTTCATAGTAGTTTAAAATAAATGTTTCAATTAGAAAAAAAATAAATTTGTAAACTAAACTATTAATATCTTTTGATAAACCATTAACTCTCTGATTTTGAGCTGGTAATTGGGATATCAAACATTCGAAACGATCAAAAATTTTTATTTTTATTTTAATTTTTAATATTTTCATAGTAGTTTAAAATAAATGTATCCATTAGAAAAAACAAATTTGTAAACTAAACTATTAAAATTTTTTATAACACAATTCACACACTGATCTAGAGCTGTTGATTGGGATATCAAACATTTGAATCGATCAAAAATTTTTATTTTTATTCTAATTTTATTATTTTCATAATAGTTTAAAATAAATGTATCCATTAGAAAAAACAAATTTGTAAACTAAACTATTAAAATCTTTTGATACACAATGAACTCACTGATCAAGATATGATGAGTGGAATATCAAACATTCGAATCGATCAATAATTTTTATTTTTATTCTAATTTTAAATATTTTTATAGTAGTTTAAAATAAATGTATACATTAGAAAAAACAAATATGTAATTTAAAATATTAAATTTTTTTAACGAAATTCACACACAGCTTTAGGGCTTTTGATTGAGATATGAAACATTCAAATCGATCAATAATTTTTATTTGTATTCAACTTTATAATATTTTCATAGTAGTTTAAAATAAATGTATTTATTAGAAAAAAACAAATTTGTAAACTAAACTATTAAAATCTTTTGGAACGCAATTCATTCGCTGATCTAGAGTTGATGATTGGGATATCAAACATTCAAATCGATCTATAATTTTTATTTTTATGCTAATTTTTAATATTTTCATAGTAGTTTAAAATAAATGTATCCACTAGAAAAAACAAATTTGTAAACCAACCTATTAAAATTTTTTATAACACAATTCTTTCACTGATCTAAAACGGGTGATTGGGATGTCAAACATTCGAAACGCTCAGTAATTTTTATTTTCATTCTAATTTTTAATATTTTCATAATAGTTTAAAATAAATGTATCCATTAGAAAAAAACAAATTTGTAAACTAAACTATTAAAATGTTTTGATACACAATTCACTCACCGTTTTAGAGCTTGTTCGGGATATCAAACATTCAAATCGATCAATACTTTTTATTTTTATTCTTATTTTTAATATTTTCATAGGAGTTTTAAATACTCACTCACTGATCCAGAGCTGATGACTGAGATATCAAACACCCGCATTGGTCAATAAATTAAATTTTTATTCTAATTTTTAATATTTTTTTAGTAGTTAAAAATAAATGTATCCATTAGAAAAAACCAAACTTGTAAACTTAACTATTCAAATCTTTTGATACACAATTCAATGACAGATCTAGGGCTGGTGATTGGGATATCAAACATTTGCATTGATCAATAATTTTTATTTTTTGTTCTACTTTTTAATATTTTTATAGTAGTTTAAAATAAATGTATCGATTAGAAAAAAACAAATTTGTAATCTAAAATATTAAAATTTTTTTAAACAGTATTCAGTTACAGCTTTAGGGCTTTTGATTGAGATAATAAACATTCGAATCGATCAATAATTTTTATTTTTAATCTAATTTTTAATATTTTCATAGTAGTTTAAAATAAATGTATTCATTAGGAAAAAACAAATTTGTAAACTAAACTATTAAAATCTTTTGATACACTCACTGATCTAGATATGATGAGTGGAATATCAAACATTCGAATCGATCAATAATTTTTATTTTAATTCTTATTTTAAATATTTTTATAGTAGTTTATAATAAATGTATACATTAGAAAAAAACAAATTTGTAAACTAAACTATTAAAATCTTTTGATACACAATTCACACACTGATCTAGATCTGGTGATTGGGATATCAAACATTCGAATCGATCAATAATTTTTATTTATATTATAATTTTTAATATTTCCATAGTAGTTTGAAATAAATGTATCGATTAGAAAAAAACAAATTTGTAAACTAAAATATTAATATTTTTTGATGCGCAATTCACCCACTAATCTAGCGCTGGTGATTGGGATATCAAACATTTGAATCGAACAAAAGTTTTTATTTTTATTCTAATTTTTATTATTTTCATAATAGTTTAAAATAAATGTTTCCTTAAGAAAAATCAAATTTGTAAACTAAACTATTAAAATCTTTTGATACAAAATTCACTCACTGATCTTGATATGATGAATGGGATATCAAACATTCGAATCGATCAATAATTTTTATTTTTATTCTAATTTCAAATATGTTCATAGTAGTTTAAAATAAATTTATACATTAGAAAATACCAACTTGTGAACTAAACTATTCAAATTTTTTGATACACAAATCACTCACTGATCTAGATCTGATGAATGGGACATCAAACCTTCGAATCGATCAATAATTTTTATTTTTATTCTAATTTTTATTATTTTAATAGTAGTTTAAAATATATGTATCGATTAGGAAAAAACAAATTTGTAAACTAAACTATTCAAATCTTTTGATACACAATTCTTTCACTGATCTATATTTGATGAATGGGATATCAATCATTCGAATAGATCAATAATTTTTATTTTTATTCTAATTTTTAATATTTTTTTAGTAGTTTAAAATAAATGTATCCATTAGAAAATACCAAACTTGTAAACTAAAATATTGAAATCTTTTGATAAAAAATTCACTCACTGATCTGGTGTTGGTGATTGGGATATCAAACATTTGAATCGATAAATAATTTTTATTTTTATTCTAATTTTTAATATTTTCATAGAAGTTTAAAATAAAAGTATCGATTAAAAAAAAACAAATTTGTAAACTAAACTATTAAAATCTTTCGTTACGCAATTCACTCACTGATCTAGAGTTGATGATTGGGATATAAACATTCGAATCGATCAATAATTTTAATTTTTATTCTAATTTTTAATATTTTTTCAGTAGTTTAAAATTAATGTATCCATTAGAAAAAACCAAACTTGTAAACTAAACTATTCAAATCTGTTGATACAAAATTCAATGACTGATCTAGGGCTGGTGATTTGGATATCAAACATTCGCATTGATACTTTTTATATTTTTATAGTAGTTTAAAATAAATGTATCCATTAGGAAAAAACAAATTTGTAAACTAAACTTTAAAAATCTTTTGGTACGCAATTCAATCGATGATCTAGAGTTAATGATTGGGATATCAAACATTCGAATCGATCTATAATTTTTATTTTTATGCTAATTTTTAATATTTTCATAGTTTAAAATAAATGTTTCAATTAGAAAAAAAATAAATTTGTAAACTAAACTATTAATATCTTTTGATAAACCATTAACTCTCTGATTTTGAGCTGGTAATTGGGATATCAAACATTCGAAACGATCAAAAATTTTTATTTTTATTTTAATTTTTAATATTTTCATAGTAGTTTAAAATAAATGTATCCATTAGAAAAAACAAATTTGTAAACTAAACTATTAAAATTTTTTATAACACAATTCACACACTGATCTAGAGCTGTTGATTGGGATATCAAACATTTGAATCGATCAAAAATTTTTATTTTTATTCTAATTTTATTATTTTCATAATAGTTTAAAATAAATGTATCCATTAGAAAAAACAAATTTGTAAACTAAACTATTAAAATCTTTTGATACACAATGAACTCACTGATCAAGATATGATGAGTGGAATATCAAACATTCGAATCGATCAATAATTTTTATTTTTATTCTAATTTTAAATATTTTTATAGTAGTTTAAAATAAATGTATACATTAGAAAAAAACAAATTTGTAATTTAAAATATTAAATTTTTTTAACGAAATTCACACACAGCTTTAGGGCTTTTGATTGAGATATGAAACATTCAAATCGATCAATAATTTTTATTTGTATTCAACTTTATAATATTTTCATAGTAGTTTAAAATAAATGTATTTATTAGAAAAAAACAAATTTGTAAACTAAACTATTAAAATCTTTTGGAACGCAATTCATTCGCTGATCTAGAGTTGATGATTGGGATATCAAACATTCAAATCGATCTATAATTTTTATTTTTATGCTAATTTTTAATATTTTCATAGTAGTTTAAAATAAATGTATCCATTAGAAAAAACAAATTTGTAAACCAACCTATTAAAATTTTTTATAACACAATTCTTTCACTGATCTAAAACGGGTGATTGGGATGTCAAACATTCGAAACGCTCAGTAATTTTTATTTTCATTCTAATTTTTAATATTTTCATAATAGTTTAAAATAAATGTATCCATTAGAAAAAAACAAATTTGTAAACTAAACTATTAAAATGTTTTGATACACAATTCACTCACCGTTTTAGAGCTTGTTCGGGATATCAAACATTCAAATCGATCAATACTTTTTATTTTTATTTTTATTTTTAATATTTTCATAGGAGTTTTAAATACTCACTCACTGATCCAGAGCTGATGACTGAGATATCAAACACCCGCATTGGTCAATAAATTAAATTTTTATTCTAATTTTTAATATTTTTTTAGTAGTTAAAAATAAATGTATCCATTAGAAAAAACCAAACTTGTAAACTTAACTATTCAAATCTTTTGATACACAATTAAATGACAGATCTAGGGCTGGTGATTGGGATATCAAACATTTGCATTGATCAATAATTTTTATTTTTTGTTCTACTTTTTAATATTTTTATAGTAGTTTAAAATAAATGTATCCATTAGAAAATAACAAATTTGCTAACTAAAATATTAAAATCTTTTGATACACAATTCACTCAGTGATCTAGATTGGGCCGGTGATTGGGATATCAAACATTCGAATCGATCATTAATTTTTATTTATATTCTAATTTTTAATATTTTTATAGTAGTTTAAAATAATTGTATACATTAGAAAAAAGCAAATTTGTAATTTAAAATATTAAATTTTTTTAACGAAATTTACACACAGCTTTAGAGCTTTTGATTGAGATATGAAACATTCAAATCGATCAATAATTTTTATTTGTATTCAACTTTATAATATTTTCATAGTAGTTTAAAATAAATGTATCCATTAGAAAAAAACAAATTTGTAAACTAAACTAATAAAATCTTTTGGTACGCAATTCATTCGCTGATCTAGAGATGATGATTGGGATATCAAACATTCGAATCGATCTATAATTTTTATTTTTATGCTAATTTTTAATATTTTCATAGTAGTTTAAAATAAATGTATCCATTAGAAAAAACAAATTTGTAAACCAACCTATTAAAATTTTTTATAACACAATTCTTTCACTGATCTAAAACGGGTGATTGGGATGTCAAACATTCGAAACGCTCAGTAATTTTTATTTTCATTCTAATTTTTAATATTTTCATAATAGTTTAAAATAAATGTATCCATTAGAAAAAAACAAATTTGTAAACTAAACTATTAAAATGTTTTGATACACAATTCACTCACCGTTTTAGAGCTTGTTCGGGATATCAAACATTCAAATCGATCAATACTTTTTATTTTTATTCTTATTTTTAATATTTTCATAGGAGTTTTAAATACTCACTCACTGATCCAGAGCTGATGACTGAGATATCAAACACCCGCATTGGTCAATAAATTAAATTTTTATTCTAATTTTTAATATTTTTTTAGTAGTTAAAAATAAATGTATCCATTAGAAAAAACCAAACTTGTAAACTTAACTATTCAAATCTTTTGATACACAATTCAATGACAGATCTAGGGCTGGTGATTGGGATATCAAACATTTGCATTGATCAATAATTTTTATTTTTTGTTCTACTTTTTAATATTTTTATAGTAGTTTAAAATAAATGTATCCATTAGAAAATAACAAATTTGCTAACTAAAATATTAAAATCTTTTGATACACAATTCACTCAGTGATCTAGATTGGGCCGGTGATTGGGATATCAAACATTCGAATCGATCATTAATTTTTATTTATATTCTAATTTTTAATATTTTTATAGTAGTTTAAAATAATTGTATACATTAGAAAAAAGCAAATTTGTAATTTAAAATATTAAATTTTTTTAACGAAATTTACACACAGCTTTAGAGCTTTTGATTGAGATATGAAACATTCAAATCGATCAATAATTTTTATTTGTATTCAACTTTATAATATTTTCATAGTAGTTTAAAATAAATGTATCCATTAGAAAAAAACAAATTTGTAAACTAAACTAATAAAATCTTTTGGTACGCAATTCATTCGCTGATCTAGAGATGATGATTGGGATATCAAACATTCGAATCGATCTATAATTTTTATTTTTATGCTAATTTTTAATATTTTCATAGTAGTTTAAAATAATAATTCTAATGTATCCATTAGAAAAAAAAATAAATTTGTAAACTAAACTATTAATATCTTTTGATAAACAATTCACTCTTTGGTCTAGAGCTGGTGATTGGGATATTAAACATTCGAATCTATCATTTATTTTTATATTTATTCTAATTTTTAATATTTTTATAGTAGTTTAAAATAAATGTATCGATTAGGAAAAACATATTTATAAACCAAAATATTATAATATTTTGATACACAATTCACTCACTGATATAGAACTGGTGATTAAGATATCAAGCAATCAAACCAAGCAATAATATTTATTTTTATTATAATTTTAAATATTTTCATAATAGCTTAAAATAAATGTATCCATTAGAAAAAGACAAATTTGTAAACTAAACTTTTAAAATCTTTTGATACACAATTCACTCACTGATCTGGAACTGATGATTGGGATATCAAACATTCGAATCAATCAAAAATTTTTATTTTTATTATAATTTTTAATATTTTCATAAAAGTTTAAAATAAATGTACCCATTAGAAAAAAACAAATTTGAAAACTAATATATTAAAATCTTTTGATACACAATTCACTCACCGTTTTAAAGCTGGTGATTAGGATATTAAACATTCAAATCGATCAATAATGTTTATTTTTATTCGAATTTCAAATATTTTCACAGTAGTTTAAAATAATTGTATCAATTAGAAAAAAACAAATTTGTAAACTAAACTATTGAAATCTTTTGATACACAATTCACTCACAGATCTAGAGCTAATGATTGGGATATCAAACATTTGAATTGATCAGTAAATTTTATTTTTATTCTAATTTTAATTATTTTCATAGTAGTTTAAATTATTTTCATAGTAGTTGATATCAAACATTCGAATCAATCAATATTTTTGATTTTTATTATAATTTTTAATATTTTCATAATAGTTTAAAATAAATGTATTGATTAGAAAAAAACAAATTTATAATTTAAAATATTAAATTTTTTTTACGAAATTCACACACAGCTTTAGAGCTTTTGATTGAGATATTAAACATTCAAATCGATCAATAATTTTTATTTTTATTCAACTATAATATTTTCATATTAGTTTTAAATAAATGTATCCTTTAAGAAAAACCCAATTTGTTAACTAAAATATTAAAAAAATTAAAAACGAGATTCACCCACAGATTAAGAGCTTTTCACTGATTTATCAAACATTCGAATCGATCGATAATTTTTATTTTTATTCTAATTTTTAATATTTTCATAGTAGTTTTAAATAAATTTTTTCATTAGAAAAAACAAATTTGTAAACTTAAATATTAAAATTTTTTAGACGAAATTCACACACAGCTTTAGAGCTTTTGATTAAGATATCAAACATTCGAATCGGTCAATAATTTTAATTTTATTCTAATTTTTAATATTTTCATAGTAGTTTGAAATAAATGTACCCATTAGATAAAAACAAATTTGTAAACAAAATTATTAAAATCTTTTGATACACAATTCACTCTCTGATCTAAAGCTGGTTACTAGGATATTAAACATTCAAATCGATCAATAATTTTTATTTTTATTCGAATTTTAAATATTTTCATAGTAGTTTAATATAAATGTATGCATTAGGAAAAAACAAGTTTGTAAACATAAGTATTAAAATCTTTTGATATACAATTCACTCACTGATCTAGACCTGGTGATTTTGATATCAGACATTTGAATCAATCAATAATTTTTATTTTTATTCTAATTTCTAATATTTTCTATTAGTTTTAAATAAATGAAGCCATTAGAAAAAACAAATTTATAAACTAAACTATTAAATTCTTTTGATACACAATTCACTCACTGATCTTGATCTGATAAATGGGATATAAAACTTTCGAATCGATCAATAATTTTTATTTTTATTCTAATTTTTAATATTTTTATAGTAGTTAAAAATAAAGTTATCCATTAGGAAAATACAAACTTGTAAACTAAACTATTCAAACCTTTTTATACACAATCCACTCACTGATCCAGAGTTGGTGATTGGGATATTAAACATTCGAAACGATCAATAATTTTTATTTTTATTCTAATTTTTAAAATTTTCATAGTAGTTTAAAATAAATGAATTCAATAGAAAGAAAAAACAAATTTGTAAACTAAACTATTCAAATCATCTGATACAAAAGTCACTCACTGATCTTGAGCTGGTGATTGGGATATCAAACATTCGAATCGATCAAAAATTTTGGTTTTTATTCTAATTTTTAATATTTTCATAGTAGTATAAAATAAATTTTTTCATTGGAAAAAATAAATTTGTAAACTTAAATATTAAAATTAATTTAGACGAAATTTTCACACAGCTTAAGAGCTTTTGATTGAGATATTAAACATTCAAATCGATCAATAATTTTTATTTTTATTCAACTATAATATTTTCATAGAAGTTTTAAATAAATGTATCCATTAAGAAAAACCCAATTTGTAAACTAAACTATTAAAATCTTTTGATACACAATTCACTCACTGATCTAGAGCTGGTGATTGAGGTATCTAACATTTGAAATGATCAATAATTTTTATTTTTATTCTAATTTTTAATATTTTCATAGTAGTTTAAAATAAATTTTTTCATTGGAAAAAATAAATTTGTAAACTTAAATATTAAAATTAATTTAGACGAAATTTTCACACAGCTTAAGAGCTTTTGATTGAGATATTAAACAATCAAATCGATCAATAATTTTTATTTTTATTCAACTATAATATTTTAATAGTAGTTTTAAATAAATGTATCCATTAAGAAAAACCCAATTTGTAAACTTAACTTTTAAAATCTTTTGATACACAATGAACTCGCTAATCTGAAACCGGTGATTGGGATATCAAACATTCGAATCGATAAATAATTTTTCTTTTTATTTAATTTTTAATATTTTCATAGTAGTTTAAAATAAATGAATCCATTAGAATAAAACAAATTTGTAAACTAAACTATTCAAATATTTTGATACACAATTCACTCACTGATCTAGAGTTGGTGATTGGGATATTAAACATTCGAAACGATCAATAATTTTTATTTTTATTCTAATTTTTAATATTTTCATAGTAGTTTAAAATAAATGTATCTATTAGGAAAAACCCAATTTGTGAGCTAAAATATTACAATTTTTTTAGGCGAGATTTATTCACAGTTTAAGATTTTTTGATTGATTTATCAATTTTTTGAACCGATAAATAATTTTTATTTTTATTCTAATTTTTAATATTTTCATATTAGTTTAAAATAAATGTACCCATTAGAAAAAAACCAATTTGGAAACTAATATATTAAAATCTTTTGATACACAATTCACTCACCATTTTAAAGCTGGTGATTAGGATATAAAACATTCAAATCGATCAATAATTTTTATTTTCATTCTAATTTTTAATATGTTCATAGTAGTTTAAAATAAATGTATCCATTGGAAAAAAACAATTTTGTAATCTAAAATATTAAAATTTTTTGACACGCAATTCACTTACTTGCCTTGAGCTGGTGATTGGGATATCAAACATTCGAATCGATCAATACTTTTTTTTTTTATTCTAATTTTTAATATTTTCATAGTAGTTTAAAAAAAACTTTCCATTAGAAAAAAACAAATTTGTAAACTAAACTATTTAAATCTTTTGATACACAATTCACTCACAGATCTAGAGCTAGTGATTGGGTTGTCAAATATGGAAACTATCAATAATTTTTAATTTTATTCTAATTTTTAATATATTCATAGTAGTTTAAAATAAATGTTTCCATTAGAAAAAAACAAATTTGTAAACTAAACTATTGGAACCTTTTGATACACAATTCACACACTGATCTAGAACATGTGATTTGAATATCAAACATTCGAATCGGTCAATAATTTTTATTTTTATTCTAATTTTTAATATTTTCATAATAGTTTAAAATACATGTATTCATTAGAAAAAATAAAAATTTTGTAAACTAAAATATTAAAATTTGTTTAGACGAAATTCACACACAGTTTTAGAGCTTTTCATTGATATATTAAACATTCGAATTGATCAATAATTTTTATTTTTATTCAACTTTATAATATTTTCATAGTAGTTTAAACTAAATGTATCCATTAGAAAAAAACAAATTTGTAAACTAAACTATTAAAATCTTTTGGTACACAATTCACTTACTTATCTACAGCTGGTGATTGAAATATAAAACATTTGAATCGATCAATAATTTTGATTTTTATTCAACTTTTTAATATGTTCATAGTAGTTTAAAATAAATGTATCCATTAGGAAAAAACATGTTTGTAAACTTAAATATTAAAATGTTTTTATACACAATCCACTCACTGACCTAGAGCTGGTAATTGGGATATAAAACATTCGAATCGATCAATAATTTTTGTTTTTATTCTAATTTTTATTATTTTCATAGTAGTTTAAAATAAATGTATCCATTAGGAAAAACCCAATTTATGAGCTAAAATATTAAAATTTTTTTAGACGGGATTCACCCACAGTTTAAGAGCTTTTAATTGATTTATCAAACTTTTGAACCGATTAATAATTTTGATTTTTATTCAACTTTTTAATATTTTCATAGAAGTTCAAAATAAATGTGTCGATTAGGAAAAAACAAATTTGTAAACTAAAAAATTTAAATTTTTTGATATACAATTCACTCACTGATCTAAAGCTGGTGATTGGGATATCAAACTTTCGAATCGATCAATAATTTTTATTTGTATTCTAATTTTTAATATTTTCACTCACTGATCTATAGCTGGTGATTGGGATATCAAACATTCGAATCGATCAATAACTTTTATTTTTATTCTAATTTTTAATATTTTCATTGTAGTTTAAAATAAATGTATCGATTAGAAAAAAACAAATTTTTAAACTAAACTTTTAAAATATTTTGATACACAATCCACTCACTGATCTGGAGCTGGTGATTGGGATATCAAACATTCCAATTGATCAATAATTTTTATTTCAATTCTAATTATTAATATTTTCATAGTAGTTTAAAATAAACGTATCTATTAGAAAAAAACCAATTTGTAAACTAAACTATTTAAATCTTTTAATACACAATTCACTCACAGATCTAGAGCTTGTGATAGGGGTATCAAACATTCAAAACGATCAATAATGCTTAATTTTATTCTAAATTTAAATATTTTCATGGTAGTTTAAAATTAATGTATCCATTAGAAAAAACAAATTTGTAAACTAAACTAATAAAATCTTTTGATACACAATTCACTCACCGTTTTGGAGCTAGTGATTGAGGTATCAAACATTTGAATCGATCAATAATTTTTATTTTTATTCTAATTTTTAATATTTTCATAGTAGTTTAAAATAAATGTATCCATTAGGAAAAAACAAATTTGTGAACCAAAATATTAAAATATTTTGACACACAATTCACTCACTGAGAGCTGGTGATTTGGATATCAGACATTCGAATCGATCAATAATTTTGATTTTTATTCAACTTTTATATATGTTCATAAGTGTTTAAAATAATCGTATCCATTAGAAAAAAACAAGTTTGTAAACTAAAATATTAAAATCTTTTGATACACAATTTACTGACTGATCTAGACCTGGTGATTGAGGTATCAAAAATTCGAATAGATCAATAATTTTTATTTGTATCCTTATTTTTAATATTCTCATAGTAGTTTAAAATAATTGTATCCATTAGAAAAAAAAAAATAAAATTTGTAAACTAAACTATTAATATCTTTTGATAAACCATTAACTCTCTGATTTTGAGCTGGTAATTGGGATATCAAACATTCGAAACGATCAATAATTTTTATTTTTATTCTAATTTTTAATATTTTTAAAGTAGTTTAAAATAAATGTATCCATTAGGAAAAAACAAGTTTGTAAACCTAAATATTAAAATCATTTAATACGCAATTCACTCACTGATCAAGAGCTGGTAATTGGGATATATAACATTCGAATCGATCAAAAATTTTTATTTTTGTTCTAATTTTAAATATTTTCATAGTTGTTTAAAGTAAACGTATCCATTAGGAAAAAAACAAATTTGTAAACTAAACTATTAAAACCTTTTGTTACACAATTCACTCACTGATCTAGAGCTGGTGATTGAAATATTAACATTCGAATCGATCAATAATTTTTATTTTTATTCTAATTTTTAATATTTTCATAGTAGTTTAAAAAAAATGTATCCATTAGGAAAAAACAAATTTGTAAACTAAACTATCCAAATCTTTTGATACACAATTCACTCACTGATCTAGAGCTGGTGATTGGGATATCAAACATTCGAAATTATCATTAGTTTTTATATTTATTCTAATTTTTAATATTTTCATAGTAATTTAAAATATTTGTATCGATTAGAAAGAAACAAGTTTGTAAACTAAACTTTTAAAATATTTTGATACACAATTCACTCACTGATCTAGAGCTGATGATTGGTATATCAAACATTCGCATTGATCAATAATTTTTATTTTTATTCTAATTTTTAATATTTTCATAGAATTTTAAAATAAACGTATCCATTAGAAAAAAACAAATTTGTAAACTAAACTATTTAAATCTTTTGATACACAATTCACTCACAGATCTAGAGCTGGTGATTGGGATGTCAATCATTCGAAACGATCAATAATACTTAGTTTTATTCTAATTTTTAATATTTTCATTGTAGTTGAATATTACTGTATCCATTAGAAAAGCAAATTTGTAAAGAAAACTAATAAAATCTTTTGATACACAACTCACTCACCGTCTTAGACCTCGTGATTGAGGTATCAAACATTTGAATCGATCAATAATTTTTATTTTTATTCTAATTTTAATATTTTCATGGTAGTTTAAAATAAATGTTTCCATTAGAAAAAAACAAATTTGTAAACTAAACTATTAATATCTTTTGATACAAAATTCACTCACCATTTTAAAGCTAGTGATTGAGGTATCAAACATTCGAATTGATCAATAATTTTTATTTTTATTCTAAATTTTAATATTTTTATAGTGGTTTAAAATAAATGTATCCATTAGGAAAAAACAAGTTTGTAAACCTAAATATTAAAATCATTTAATACGCAATTCACTCACTGATCAAGAGCTGGTAATTGGGATATATAACATTCGAATCGATCAAAAATTTTTATTTTTATTCTAATTTTATTCTAATATTTTCATAGTTGTTTAAAGTAAACGTATCCATTAGGAAAAAAACAAATTTGTAAACTAAACTATTAAAACCTTTTGTTACACAATTCACTCACTGATCTAGAACTGGTGATTGAAATATTAACATTCGAATCGATCAATAATTTTTATTTTTATTCTAATTTTTAATATTTTCATAGTAGTTTAAAAAAAATGTATCCATTAGGAAAAAACAAACTTGTAAACTAAACTATCCAAATCTTTTGATACACAATTCACTCACTGATGTAGAGCTGGTGATTGGGATATCAAACATTCGAAATTATCATTAGTTTTTATATTTATTCGAATTTTTAATATTTTCATAGTAATTAAAAATATTTGTATCGATTAGAAAGAAACAAGTTTGTAAACTAAACTTTTAAAATATTTTGATACACAATTCACTCACTGATCTAGATCTGATGATTGGTATATCAAACATTCGCATTGATCAATAATTTTTATTTTTATTCTAATTTTTAATATTTTCATAGAATTTTAAAATAAACGTATCCATTAGAAAAAAACAAATTTGTAAACTAAACTATTTAAATCTTTTGATACACAATTCACTCACAGATCTAGAGCTGGTGATTGGGATGTCAATCATTCGAAACGATCAATAATACCTAATTTTATTCTAATTTTTAATATTTTCATTGTAGTTGAATATTACTGTATCCATTAGAAAAGCAAATTTGTAAAGAAAACTAATAAAATCTTTTGATACACAACTCACTCACCGTCTTAGACCTCGTGATTGAGGTATCAAACATTTGAATCGATCAATAATTTTTATTTTTATTCTAATTTTAATATTTTCATGGTAGTTTAAAATAAATGTTTCCATTAGAAAAAAACAAATTTGTAAACTAAACTATTAATATCTTTTGATACACAATTCACTCACTGATCTAGGGCTGGTGATTGGGATATCAAACATTCGAAATTATCATTAGTTTTTATATTTATTCTAATTTTTAATATTTTCATAGTAATTTAAAATATATTAGAAAAAAACAAGTTTTTAAACAAAACTTTTAAAATATTTTGATACACAATTCACTCACTGATCTTGAGCTGATGATTGGGATATCAAACATTCGCATTGATCAATAATTTTTATTTTTATTCTAAATTTTAATATTTTCATTATAGTTTAAAATAAACGTATCCATTAGAAAAAAACAAATTTGTAAACTAAACTATTTAAATCTTTTGATACACAATTCACTCACAGATCTAGAGCTGGTGATTGGGATGTCAAACATTCGAAACGATCAATAATACTTAATTTTATTCTAATTTATAATATTTTCATTGTAGTTTAAAATTAATGTATCCATTAGAAAAAACAAATTTGTAAACTAAACTAATAAAATCTTTTGATACACAACTCACTCACCGTTTTAGAGCTAGTGATTGAGGTATCAAACATTTGAATCGATCAATAATTTTAATTTTTATTCTAATTTTTAATATTTTCATAGTTGTTTAAAGTAAACGTTTCCATTAGGAAAAAACAAATTTGTAAACTAAACTATTAAAACGTTTTGTTACATAATTCACTAACTGATCTAGAGCTGGTGATTGAAATATTAACATTCGAATCGATCAATAATTTTTATTTTTATTCTAATTTTTAATATTTTCATAGTAGTTTAAAATAAATGTATCCATTAGGAAAAAGCAAATTTGTAAACTAAACTATCCAAATCTTTTGATACACAATTCACTCACTGATCTAGGGCTGGTGATTGGGATATCAAACATTCGAAATTATCATTAGTTTTTATATTTATTCTAATTTTTAATATTTTCATAGTAATTTAAAATATATTAGAAAAAAACAAGTTTTTAAACAAAACTTTTAAAATATTTTGATACACAATTCACTCACTGATCTTGAGCTGATGATTGGGATATCAAACATTCGCATTGATCAATAATTTTTATTTTTATTCTAAATTTTAATATTTTCATTATAGTTTAAAATAAACGTATCCATTAGAAAAAAACAAATTTGTAAACTAAACTATTTAAATCTTTTGATACACAATTCACTCACAGATCTAGAGCTGGTGATTGGGATGTCAAACATTCGAAACGATCAATAATACTTAATTTTATTCTAATTTATAATATTTTCATTGTAGTTTAAAATTAATGTATCCATTAGAAAAAACAAATTTGTAAACTAAACTAATAAAATCTTTTGATACACAACTCACTCACCGTTTTAGAGCTAGTGATTGAGGTATCAAACATTTGAATCGATCAATAATTTTAATTTTTATTCTAATTTTTAATATTTTCATAGTAGTTTAAAATAAATGTATCCATTAGGAAAAAACAAATTTATGAACCAAAATATTAAAATATTTTGATACACAATTCACTCACCGTTTTAGAGCTAGTGATTGTGGTATCAAACATTTGAATCGGTCAATAATTTTTATTTTTATTCTAATTTTTATTATTGTCATAGTAGTTTAAAATTAATGTATCCATTAGAAAAAAACAAATTGGTAAACTAAACTATTAAAATCTTTTGATACACAATTCACTCACTGATCTAGAGCTGGTGATTGGAATGTCAAACATTTGAAACTATCAGTAATTTTTATTTTTATTCTAATTTTTTATATTTTCGTAGAAATTAAAAATAAATGTTTCCGTTAGTAAAAAAACAAATTTGTAAACTAAACTATTAAAATCTTTTGGTTCACAATTCACTCACTGTTTTAGAGCTGGGGATTGGGATATCAAACATTCAAATCGATCAATAATTTTTATTTTTATTCTAATTTTTATTATTTTCATAGAAGTTTAAAATAAATTTATCTATTCGAAAAAACAAATTTGTAAACTAAACTATTGAAATCTTTTGATACACAATTCATTCACTGATCTAGATCTGGTGATGAAGTATCAAACATTTGAATCGATAAATAATTTTTATTTTTATTCTAATTTAAAATATTTTTATAGTAGTTTAAAATAAATGTTATCATTAGAAAAAAACAAATTTGTAAACTAAACTATTAAAATCTTTTGATACGCAATTCACTCACTGATCTAGAGCTGGTGATTAAGGTATCAAATATTTAAATGGATCAATAACTTTGATTTTTATTTAACTTTTTAATATTTTCATAGTAGTTTAAAATAAATATATCCATTAGAATAAAACAAATTTGTAAACTTAACTATTAAAATCTTTTAAAACACAATTCACTCACTGATCTAGAACTGGTGATTGGGATATCAAACATTTGAGTCAATCAATAATTTTTATTTTTGTTCAATTTTTTATTATTTTCGAAGAAGTTTAAAATAAATGTATCCATTAGGAAAAAATAAATTAGTAAACTAAGTTATTAAAATCTTTTGATAAACAATTCACTCACTGGTCTTGAGCTGGTGATTGGGATATCAAACATTCGAATCGATCAGTAATTTTTATTTTTTTTTCTAATTTTAAATATTTTCATATAAGTTTAAAATAAATGTATCCATTAGAAAATAACAATTTTGTAAACTTAACTATTAAAATCTTTTGGTACACAATTCACTCACTGATCTAGAGCTGGTCATTGGGATATCAAACATTCAAATCGATCAATAATTTTTATTTTTATTCAATTGTATAATATTTTCATAGTAGTTTAAAAAAAATGTATCCATTAGGAAAAAACAAATTTGTAAAATAAACTATTAAAATCTTTTGATACGGAATTCACTCACTGATCTAGTGCTGGTGATTTTGATATCAAACATTCGAATCGATCAATAATTTTTATTTTTATTCTAAATTTAAATATATTCATAATCGTTTAAAATCAAAGTTTCCATTAGAAAAAACAAATTTGTAAACTAAACTTTTAAAATCTTTTGATACACAATTCACTCACTGACCTAAATCTGATGAGTGGGGTATCAAACAATTGAATCGGTCAATAATTTTGATTTTTATTCAACTTTAATATATGTTCATAGTTGTTTAAAATAAACGTTAATTAGGAAAAATCAAGTTTGTAAACTAAAATATTAAAACCTTTTTATACACAATTTACTGACTGATCTAGACTTGTTGATTGAGATATTAATCATTCGAATCGATCAATAATTTTTATTTTTATTCTAATTTTTAATATTTTGATAGTAGTTTAAAATAAATGTATCCATTAGAATAAAAACAAATTTATTAACTAAACTATTAAAATCTTTTGATAAAAAATTAACTCTCTGATCTAGAGCTGGTGATTGGGATATCAAACATTCAAATCGATCATTAATTTTTATATTTATTCTAATTTTCAATATTTTTGTAGTAGTATAAAATGAATGTATCCATTAGAAAAAACAAATTTGTAAACTAAACTATTAAAATCTTTTGTTACGCAATTCACTAACTGATCTAGAGTTGATGATTGGGATATCAAACATTCGAATCGATCTATAATTTTTATTTTAATGCTAATTTTTAATATATTTTTAGAAGTTTAAAATAAATGTATCCGTTAGAAAAAACCAAACTTGTAAACTAAACTATTCAAATCTTGAACTAAACTATTCAAATCTTGAATAGGGCTGGTGATTGGGATATCAAACATTCGCATTGATCAATAATTTTTATTTTTTATTCTACTTTTTATATTTTTATAGTAGTTTTATATAAATGTATCCATTAGAAAATAACAAATTTGTAAACTAAACTATTAAATTATTTTGATACACAATTCACTAACCGTTTTAAAGCTGGTGATTGGGATATCAAACATTCGAATCGATCAATAACTTTTATTTTTATTCTAATTTTTAATATTTTAATAGAATTTTAAAATAAATGTATCCATTAGGAAAAAACAAATTTGTAAACTAAACTTTTAAAATCTTTTGGTACACAATTCACTCACTGATCTAGAGCTGGTAATTGGGATATCAAACATTCGCATTGATCATTCATTTTTATTTTTATTCTAATTTTTAATATTTTCATATTAGTTTAAAATAATTGATATCAAACATTTGCATTGATCAAAAATATTTATTTTTATTCTAATTTTTAATATTTTCATGGTAGTTTAAAATAAAATTATCCATTAAAAAAAAAAATTTGTAAACTAAACTGTTCCAATCTTTTGATACACATTTCACTCATTGATCTAGAGCTGGTGATTGGTATATTAAATATTTGAATAGATCAATAATTTTTATTTTTATTCTAATTTATAATATTTTCATAGTAATTTAAAATAAATGTATCCATTAGAAAAAAACAAATTTGTAAATTAAACTTTTAAAATCTTTTGATACACATTTGACTTTCTGATCTAGATCTAATGATTGGGATATCAAACATTCGAATCGAACAATAACGTCTATTTTTATTCTAATTTTAATATTTTATAGTAGTTTAAAATATATGTATCGATTAGGAAAAAACTAATTTGTAAACTAAAATATTAAAATCTTTTGATACACAATTCACTCACTTATCTAGAGCTGGTGATTGGGATATCAAACATTCGAATCGATAAATAATTTTTATTTTTATTTAGTTTTTTAATATGTTCATAGTAGTTTAAAATAAATGTATCCATTAGAAAAAAACAAATTTTTAAACTAAACTATTCAAATCCTTTGATATAAAATTCACTTACTGATCTAGTACTGGTGATTGGGATATCAAACATTCGAAACGATCAATGTTTTTCATTTCTATTTTAATTTTTATAATTTTCATAGTAGTTTAAAATAAATGTATCCATCAGAAAAAAACAAATTTGTAAACTAAACTATTAAAATCTTTTTAAACACGATTCACTCACTGATCTAGAGCTGGTGATTGGGATATCAAACATTCGAATGGATCAATAATTTTTATTTTTATTCTAATTTATAATATTTTCATAGTAATTTAAAATAAATGTATCCATTAGAAAAAAACAAATTTGTAAATTAAACTTTTAAAATCTTTTGATACACATTTGACTTTCTGATCTAGATCTAATGATTGGGATATCAAACATTCGAATCGAACAATAACGTCTATTTTTATTCTAATTTTAATATTTGATAGTAGTTTAAAATATATGTATCGATTAGGAAAAAACTAATTTGTAAACTAAAATATTAAAATCTTTTGATACACAATTCACTCACTTATCTAGAGCTGGTGATTGGGATATCAAACATTCGAATCGATAAATAATTTTTATTTTTATTTAGTTTTTTAATATGTTCATAGTAGTTTAAAATAAATGTATCCATTAGAAAAAAACAAATTTTTAAACTAAACTATTCAAATCCTTTGATATAAAATTCACTTACTGATCTAGTACTGGTGATTGGGATATCAAACATTCGAAACGATCAATGTTTTTCATTTCTATTTTAATTTTTATAATTTTCATAGTAGTTTAAAATAAATGTATCCATCAGAAAAAAACAAATTTGTAAACTAAACTATTAAAATCTTTTTAAACACGATTCACTCAATGTTTTAGAGGTGGTGTTGAGATATCAAATATTCAAATCGATCCATAATTTTTATTTTTATTCTAATTTTTAATATTTTCATAGTTGTTTAAAATAATTTTATCAATTAGAAAAAACAAATTTGTAAACTATGCTATTAAAATCTTTTGATACACAATTCACTCGCTGATCTATAGCTGGTAATTGAGGTATCAAGCATTTGAATCGATCAATAATTTTTATTTTTAGTCTATTTTTTAATATTTCCATAGTAGTTTAAAATAAATGTATCCATTAGAAAAAATAAATTTGTAAACTAAACTATTAAAATCTTTTGATACACAATTCACTAACTTATCTAGAGCTGGTGATTGGGATATCAAACATTCGTATCGATAAATAATTTTTATTTTTATTCTAATCTTTAAGATTTTCATAGTTGTTTAAAATAAATTTATCAATTAGAAAAAACAAATTTGTAAACTAAAATATTAAAATCTTTAGATAAACAATTCACTTACTGATCTAGAGCTGGTGATTGGGATATCAAACATTCGAAACGATAAATAATTTTTATTTTTATTCTAATTTTAAATATTTCCATAGTAGTTTAAAATAAATGTATCCATTAGAAAAAAACAAATTTGTAAACAAAACTTTTCAAATATTTTGATACACAATTCACTCACTGATCTAGAAATGGTGATTGCGATATCAAACATACGAAACGATCATTAATTTTTATTTTTATTTTAATGTTTAATAATTTCATAGTAGTTTAAAATAAATGTATCTATTAGGAAAAAAACCAATTTGTAAACTAAACTAATAATATCTTTTTAAACACAATTCACTCACTGTTTTAGTGGTGGTGATTGGGATATCAAATATTCAAATCGATCAATAATTTTTATTTTTTCTCTAATTTTTAATATTTTAATAGTAGTTTAAAATAAATTAATATATTAGAAAAAACAAATTTGTTAACTAAACTATTAATATCATTTGATACACAATTCACTCACTGATCTAGAGTTGGTGATTGTGGTATCAAATATTTGAATCGATCAATAATTTTTATTTTTATTCTAATTTTTAATATTTTCAAAGTAAGTTAAAATAAATGTATCCATTAGAAAAAAACAAATTTGTAAACTAAACTATCAAAATCTTTTGATACCCGATTCGCTCGCTGATCTAGCGCTGGTAATTAGGATATGAAACATTCGAATCGATCAATATTTTTGAATTTTATTCAACTTTTTAATATTTTCATAGTAGTTTAAAATAAATGTATCGATTAAGTAAAAACAAATTTGTATACTAAACTATTAAAATCATTTGATACGGAACTCACTCACTGACCTATAGCTGTTGATACGATATCAAAAATTTGAATAGATCAGTAATATTTATTTTTATTCTAATTTTAATTATTTTCATAGTAGTTTAAATTAAATGTATCTATTAGAAAAAAACAAATTTGTAAACTAAAATATTAAAAAATATTTAGACGAAATTTTTCCAGCTTTAGAGCATTTGATTGAGATATCAAACATTCGAATCGATCAAAAAATTTTATTTGTATTCAACTTTTTAATATTTTCATAGTAGTTTAAAATAAATGTATCCATTAGAAAAGGACAAATTTGTAAACTAAACTATTAAAATCTTTTGATACACAATTCACTTGCTTATCTACAGATGGTGATTGAAATATCAAACATTTGAATCTATCAATAACTTTGATTTTTATTCAACTTTTTAATATGTTCATAGTAGTTTAAAATAAATGTATCTAATATGAAAAAACAAGCGTGTAAACTTAAATATTAAAATCTTTTGATACGCAATTCACTGGCTGATCTTGACCTGGTTATTGGGATATCAAACATTCGAATCCATCAGAAAAAAACAAATATGTAAACAAAATATTAAAGTCTTTTGATACGCAATTTACTCACTGATCTAGAGCTGGTGATTGGGATATCAAACATTTGAATCGATCAATAATTTTTATATTTATTCTAATTTTTAATATTTTCATAGTAGTTTAAAATAAATGTATCGATTAGGAAAAAAACAAATTTGTAAACTAAAATATTAAAATTTTTTTAGAAGAAATTCACTCATTATTTTAATTTTAAATATTTTCATAGTAGTTTTAAATGAATGTATCCATTAGATAAATACAAATTTGTAAACTAACATATTAAAAATTCACACACAACTTTAGAGCATCTGATTGAGATATCAAACATTCGAATCGATCAAAAATTTTGATTTTTATTCAACTTTTTAATATTTTTATTTTAAACTACTAAATGTATCCATTAGAAAAAAACAAAGTGGTAAACTACACTATTAAAATCTTTTGTTAAACAATTCACTTACTTATCTACAGCTGGTGATTGAAATATCAAACAATTAAATCGATAAATAACTTTGATTTTTATTCAACTTTTTAATACGTTCTGATCTAGACCTGGTGACTGGGATATCAAACATTCGAATCGATCAATAATTTTTATTTTTATTCTAATTTTAAATATTTTCATAGTAGTTTAAAATAAATGTATCTATTAGAAAAAAACATATTTGTAAACTAAACTATTAAAATCTTTTGATACACATTTGACTTACTGATCTAGATCTGGTGATTGAGATATCAAACATTCGAATCGATCAATAATTTTTATTTTTATTCTAATTTTAAATATTTTCATAGTAGTTTAAAATAAATGTATCCATTAAAAAAAATCAAATTTGTAAAATAAAATATTAAAATCTTTTGATAATCAATTAACTCACTAATCTAGAGCTGGTGATTGGGATACCAAACATTCGAATCGATAAATAATTTTTATTTTTATTCTAATTTTAAATATTTTGATAGTAGTTTAAAATAAATGTATCGATTAGAAAAAAACAAATTTGTAAAATAAAATATTCAAATCTCTTGATACACAATTCACTCACTGATCTGGAAATGGTGATTGAGAAATCAAACATTCGAAACGATCAATAATTTTTATTTTTATTTTAATTTTTATTATTTTCACACTAGTTTAAAATAAATGTATCCATTAGAAAAAAACAAATATGTAAACAAAATATTAAAATCTTTTGATACGCAATTTACTTACTAATCTAGAACTGGTGATTGGGATATCAAACATTTGAATTGATCATTAATTTTTATATTTATTCTAATTTTTAATATTTTCATAGTAGTTTAAAATAAATTTATCGATTAGGAAAAAACAAATTTGTAAACTAAAATATTAAAATTTTTTTAGACGAAATTCACTCACTGATCTAGAGCTGGTGATTGGGATGTCAAACATTCGAATCGATCAGTAATTTTTATTTTTATTCTAATTTTTAATATTTTCATAGTAGTTTAAAATAAATGTATCCAGTAGAAAAAAACAAATTTGTAAACTATACTATTAAAATCTTTTGATACGCAATTCACTCACTGATCTAGAGTTGGTGATTGAAGTATCAAACATTTGAATCGATCAATAATTTTTATTTTCATTCTAATGTTAAATATTTTCATAGTAGCTTAAAATAAATGTTTCCAATAGAAAAAAAAATAAAAATTTGTAAAATAAAATATTAATTCTTTTGATACACAATTCACTCACTGATCTAAAGCTGGTAATTGGGATATTAAACATTCGAAACGATCAATAATTTTTATTTTAATTCTAATTTTTAATATTTAAAAATTAGAAATAATTAATTCTTTTGATACAAAATCCACTTACTGATCTAAAGCTGGTGAATGGGATATTAAACATTCGAATCAATCAATAATTTTTATTTTAATACTAATTTTTAATATTTTCATTGTAGTTTAAAATAAATGTATCCATTAGAAAAAAATAAATTTGTAAACTAAACTATTAAAATCTTTTGATACACAATTCACTCACTGATCTAGAGCTGGTGATTGGGATATCAAACATTCGAATCGATCAGTAATTTTTATTTTGATTATAATCTTAAATATTTTCATAGTAGTTCAAAATAAATGTATCGATTAGAAATAAACAAATTTGTAAACTAAAATATTATAAAATTTTTCAACGAAATTCACACACAACTTTAGAGCATCGGACTGAGATATCAAACATTCGAATCGATCAAAAATTTTGATTTTTATTCAACTTTTTAATATTTTCATAGTAGTTTAAAATAAATGTATCCATTAGAAAAAGACAAATTTGTAAACTACACTACTAAAATATTTTGTTAAACAACTCACTTACTTATCTACAGCTGGTGATTGAAATATAAACAATTGAATCGATCAATAACTTTGATTTTTATTCTAATTTTAAATATTTTCATAGTAGTTTAAAATAAATGCATCCATTAGAAAAAAACATATTTGTAAACTAAACTATTAAAATCTTTTGATACACATTTGACTTACTGATCAAGATCTGGTGATTGAGATATCAAACATTCGAATCGATAATTAATTTTTATTTTTATTCTAATTTTAAATATTTTCATAGTAGTTTAAAATAAATGTATCCATTAAAAAAAATCAAATTTGTAAAATAAAATATTGAAATCTTTTGATAATCAATTAACTCACTAATCTAGAGATAGTGATTGGGATACCAAACATTCGAATCGATAAATAATTTTTATATTTATTCTAATTTTAAATATTTTCATAGTAGTTTAAAATAAATGTATCCATTAGAAAAAAACAAATTTGTAAACTAAACTAATAAAATCTTTTGATACACAATTCATTCACTAATCTAGAGATAGTGATTGGGATACAAAACATTCGAATCGATAAATAATTTTTATATTTATTCTAATTTTAAATATTTTCATAGTAGTTTAAAATAAATGTATCCATTGGAAAAAAACAAATTTTAAACTAAACTAATAAAATCTTTTTAAACACAATTCACTCACTGTTTTAGTGGTGGTGATTGGGATATCAAATATTCAAATCGATCAATAATTTTTATTTTTATTCTAATTTTTAATATTTTCATAGTAGTTTAAAATAAATTAGTCTATTAGAAAAAACAAATTTGTAAACTTAAATATTAAAATCTTTTGATACACAATTCACTCACTGATCTAGAGTTGGTGATTGAGGTATCAAACATTTTAATCGTACAATAATTTTTATTTTTATTCTAATTTTTAATATTTTCATAGTAAGTTAAAATGAATATATTCATTAGAAAAAAACATATTTGTAAACTAAACTATAAAAATCTTTTGATACCCGATTCGCTCACTGATCTAGAGCTGGTGATTGGGATATCAAACATTCGAAACGATAAAAAATTTTTATTTTTATTCTAATTTTAAATATTTCCATAGTAGTTTAAAATAAATGTATCCATTAGAAAAAAACCAATTTGTAAACTAAACTATTAAAATATTTTGATACACAATTCACTCACTGATCTAGAGCTGGTGATTGGGATATCAAACATTCGAATGGATCAATAATTTTTATTTTTATTCTAATTTTTAATATTTTTACAGTAGTAGTTTAAAATAAATGTATCCATTAGGAAAACACAAGTTTGTAAACTAAAATATTAAAATCTTTTAATACGCAACTCACTCACTGATCAAGAGCTGGTAATTGGGATATATAACATTCGAATCGATCAATAATTTTTATTTTTATTCTAATTTTTAATATTTTCATAGTAGTTTAAAATAAATGTTTGCATTAGCAAAAAACAAATTTGTAAACTAAACTATTAAAATCTTTCGATTCACATTTGACTCACTGGTCTAGGGCTAGTGATTGGGATATCAAATATTCGAATCGATCAATAATTTGTATGTTTATTCTAATTTTTAATATTTTCATAGTAATTTTAAATAAATGTATCCATTAGAAAAAAACAAATTTGTAAATTAAACTTTTAAAATCTTTTGATACATATTTGACTTTCTGATCTAGATCTAATGATTGGGATATCAAACATTCGAATCGATCAAAAATGTCTATTTTTATTCTAATTTTAAAATTTTATAGTAGTTTAAAATATCTGTATCGATTAGGAAAAAACTAATTAGTAAACTAAAATTTTAAAATCTTTTGATACACAATCACTCACTTATCTAGAGCTGGTGATTGGGATATCAAACATTCGAATCGATAAATAATTTTTATTTTTATTCAGTTTTTTAATATTTTCATAGTAGTTTAAAATAAATGTATCCATTAGAAAAAAACAAATTTGTAAACTAAACTATTCAAATTCTTTGATATAAAATTCACTTACTGATCTAGTACTGGTGATTGGGATATCAAACATTCGAAACGATCAATGTTTTTTATTTCTATTTTAATTTTTATAATTTTCATAGTAGTTTAAAATAAATGTATCCATCAGAAAAAAACAAATTTGTAAACTAAACTATTAAAATCTTTTTAAACACGATTCACTCAATGTTTTAGAGGTGGTGTTGAGATATCAAATATTCAAATCGATCCATAATTTTTATTTTTATTCTAATTTTTAATATTTTCATAGTTGTTTAAAATAATTTTATCAATTAGAAAAAACAAATTTGTAAACTATGCTATTAAAATCTTTTGATACACAATTCACTCGCTGATCTATAGCTGGTAATTGAGGTATCACGCATTTGAATCGATCAATAATTTTTATTTTTAGTCTATTTTTTAATATTTCCATAGTAGTTTAAAATAAATGTATCCATTAGAAAAAATAAATTTGTAAACTAAACTATTAAAATATTTTGATACACAATTCACTAACTTATCTAGAGCTGGTGATTGGGATATCAAACATTCGTATCGATAAATAATTTTTATTTTTATTCTAATCTTTATGATTTTCATAGTTGTTTAAAATAAATTTATCAATTAGAAAAAACAAATTTGTAAACTAAAATATTAAAATCTTTTGATAAACAATTCACTTACTGATCTAGAGCTGGTGATTGGGATATCAAACTTTCGAAACGATAAATAATTTTTATTTTTATTCTAATTTTAAATATTTCCATAGTAGTTTAAAATAAATGTATCCATTAGAAAAAAACAAATTTGTAACTAAATTATTCAAATCTTTTGATACACAATTCACTCACTGATATAGAAATGGTGATTGCGATATCAAACATACGAAACGATCATTAATTTTTAATTTTTATTTTAATGTTTAATATTTTCATAGTAGTTTAAAATAAATGTATCCATTAGAAAAAAACAAATTTGTAAACTAAACTCATAAAATCTTTTTAAACACAATTCACTCACTGTTTTAGTGGTGGTGATTGGGATATCAAATATTCAAATCGATCAATAATTTTTATTTTTATTCTAATTTTTAATATTTTCATACTAGTTTAAAATAAATTAATATATTAGAAAAAACAAATTTGTAAACTAAACTATTAATATCATTTGATACACAATTCACTCACTGATCTAGAGTTGGTGATTGTGGTATCAAATATTTGAATCGATCAATAATTTTTATTTCTATTCTAATTTTTAATATTTTCAAAGTAAGTTAAAATAAATGTATCCATTAGAAAAAAACAAATTTGTAAACTAAACTATCAAAATCTTTTGATACCCGATTCGCTCGCTGATCTAGAGCTGGTAATTAGGATATGAAACATTCGAATCGATCAATAATTTTGAATTTTATTCAACTTTTTAATATTTTCATAGTAGTTTAAAATAAATGTATCGATTAAGTAAAAACAAATTTGTAAACTAAACTATTAAAATCATTTGATACTGAACTCACTCACTGACCTATAGCTGTTGATACGATATCAAAAATTTGAATAGATCAGTAATTTTTATTTTTATTCTAATTTTAATTATTTTCATAGTAGTTTAAATTAAATGTATCTATTAGAAAAAAACAAATTTGTAAACTAAAATATTAAAAAATATTTAGACGAAATTTTCCCAGCTTTAGAGCATTTGATTGAGATATCAAACATTCGAATCGATCAAAAATTTTTATTTGTATTCAAGTTTTTAATATTTTCATAGTAGTTTAAAATAAATGTATCCATTAGAAAAGGACAAATTTGTAAACTAAACTATTTAAATCTTTTGATACACAATTCACTTGCTTATCTACAGATGGTGATTGAAATATCAAACATTTGAATCTATCAATAACTTTGATTTTTATTCAACTTTTTAATATGTTCATAGTAGTTTAAAATAAATGTATCCAATATGAAAAAACAAGCGTGTAAACTTAAATATTAAAATCTTTTGATACGCAATTCACTGGCTGATCTTGACCTGGTTATTGGGATATAAAACATTCGAATCCATCAAAAATTTTTTTTTATTCTAATTTTTAATATTTTCATAGAAGTTTAAAATAAATGTGTCCATTAGAAAAAAACAAATTTGTAAACTAAAATATTAAAATCTTTTTAAACACAATTCATTCACTGTTTTAGAGGTGGTGATTGGGGTATCAAATATTCAAATCGATCCATAATTTTTATTTTTATTCTAATTTTTATATTGTTGCGTGAGAAGACCATTCTGTCACTTTTAAATAAAAATTTGTAAATAAAAATTTTTTTTTATTACATTAAAGAAATTTTTACTTCTTTGCAGTAAATAATTTTTAATTTTTGTATATAAAACTAGAAGTATTGAATTCCTTACTTCGTTTTATTTAAATTAAACAAATAATAATCTAATTTTTAATATTTTCATAGTAGTTTAATCAATTAGAAAAAACAAATTTTTAAACTAAGCTATTAAAATCTTTTAATACACAATTCACTCACTGATCTAGAGCTGGTGATTGAGGTATCAAACATTTGAATCGATCAATAATTTTTATTTTTATTCTAATTTTTAATATTTTTATAGTAGTTTAAAATAAATGTATCCCTTAGAAAAAAACAAATTTGTAAACTAAACTATTAAAATCTTTTGATACACAATTCACTTGCTTATCTACAGATGGTGATTGAAATATCAAACATTTGAATCAATCAATAACTTTGATTTTTATTCAACGTTTTAATATGTTCATAGTAGTTTAAAATAATTGTATCCAATATGAAAAAACAAGCGTGTAAACTAAAATTTTAAAATCTTTTGATACGCAATTCACTGGCTGATCTAGACCTGGTTATTGGGATATCAAACATTCGAATCGATCAATAATTTTTATTTTTATTCTAATTTTTAATATTTTCATAGAAGTTTAAAATAAATGTGTTCATTAGAAAACAACAAATTTGTAAACTAAAATATTAAAATCTTCATAAACACAATTCATTCACTGTTTTAGAGGTGGTGATTGGGATAATAATTTTTAATATTTTCACAGTAGTTTAAAATAAATGAATCCATTAGAAAAAAACAAATATGTAAACAAAATATTAAAATCTTTTGATACGCAATTTACTCACTGATCTAGAGCTGGTGATTGGGATATCAAACATTTGAATCGATCAATAATTTTTATATTTATTCTAAGTTTTAATATTTTCATAGTAGTTTAAAATAAATGTATCGATTAGGAAAAAAACAAATTTGTAAACTAAAATATTAAAATTTTTTTAGAAGAAATTCACTCACTGATCTAGAGCTGTTGATTAGGATATCAAACATTCGAATCGATCAGTAATTTTTATTTTTATTCTAATTTTAAATATTTTCATAGTAGTTTTAAATAAATGTATCCATTAGATAAATACAAATTTGTAAACTAACATATTAAAATTTTTTCAACGAAATTCACACACAACTTTAGAGCATCTGATTGAACATTCGAATCGATCAAAAATTTTGATTTTTATTCAACTTTTTAATATTTTTATATTAAACTACTAAATGTATCCATTAGAAAAAAACAAAGTGGTAAACTACACTATTAAAATCTTTTGTTAAACAATTCACTTACTTATCTACAGCTGGTGATTGAAATATCAAACAATTAAATCGATCAATAACTTTGATTTTTATTCAACTTTTTAATACGTTCTGATCTAGACCTGGTGATTGGGATATCAAACATTCGAATCGATCAATAATTTTTATTTTTATTCTAATTTTAAATATTTTCATAGCAGTTTAAAATAAATGTATCCATTAGAAAAAAACATATTTGTAAACTAAACTATTAAAATCTTTTGATACACATTTGACTTACTGATCTAGATCTGGTGATTGAGATATCAAACATTCGAATCGATCAATAATTTTTATTTTTATTCTAATTTTAAATATTTTCATAGTAGTTTAAAATAAATGTATCCATTAAAAAAAATCAAATTTGTAAAATAAAATATTAAAATCTTTTGATAATCAATTAACTCACTAATCTATAGCTGGTGATTGGGATACCAAACATTCGAATCGATAAATAATTTTTATTTTTATTCTAATTTTAAATATTTTCATAGTAGTTTAAAATAAATGTATCCATTAGAAAAAAACAAATTTGTAAACTAAACTAATAAAATCTTTTTAAACACAATTCACTCACTGTTTTAGTTGTGGTGATTGGGATATCAAATATTCAAATCGATCAATAATTTTTATTTTTATTCTAATTTTTAATATTTTCATAGTAGTTTAAAATAAATTAGTCTATTAGAAAAAACAAATTTGTAAACTTAAATATTAAAATCTTTTGATACACAATTCACTCACTGATCTAGAGTTGGTGATTGAGGTATCAAACATTTTAATCGTACAATAATTTTTATTTTTATTCTAATTTTTAATATTTTCATAGTAAGTTAAAATGAATGTATCCATTAGAAAAAAACAAATTTGTAAACTAAACTATCAAAATCTTTTGATACCCGATTCGCTCACTGATCTAGAGCTGGTGATTGGGATATCAAACATTCGAAACGATAAATAATTTTTATTTTTATTCTAATTTTAAATATTTTCATAGTAGTTTAAAATAAATGTATCCATTAGAAAAAAACAAATTTGTAAACAAAACTTTTCAAATATTTTGATACACAATTCACTCACTGATCTAGAGTTGGTGATTGAGGTATCAAACATTTTAATCGTACAATAATTTTTATTTTTATTCTAATTTTTAATATTTTCATAGTAAGTTAAAATGAATGTATCCATTAGAAAAAAACAAATTTGTAAACTAAACTATCAAAATCTTTTGATACCCGATTCGCTCACTGATCTAGAGCTGGTGATTGCGATATCAAACATACGAAACGATCATTAATTTTTATTTTTATTTTAATGTTTAATAATTTCATAGTAGTTTAAAATAAATGTATCTATTAGGAAAAAAACAAATTTGTAAACTAAACTAATAATATCTTTTTAAACACAATTCACTCACTGTTTTAGTGGTGGTGATTGGGATATCAAATATTCAAATCGATCAATAATTTTTATTTTTATTCTAATTTTTAATATTTTCATAGTAGTTTAAAATAAATTAATATATTAGAAAAAACAAATTTGTAAACTAAACTATTAATATCATTTGATACACAATTCACTCACTGATCTAGAGTTGGTGATTGTGGTATCAAATATTTGAATCGATCAATAATTTTTATTTCTATTCTAATTTTTAATATTTTCAAAGTAAGTTAAAATAAATGTATCCATTAGAAAAAAACAAATTTGTAAACTAAACTATCAAAATCTTTTGATACCCGATTCGCTCACTGATCTAGAGCTGGTAATTAGGATATCAAACATTCGAATCGATCAATAATTTTGAATTTTATTCAACTTTTTAATATTTTCATAGTAGTTTAAAATAAATGTATCGATTAAGTAAAAACAAATTTGTAAACTAAACTATTAAAATCATTTGATACGGAACTCACTCACTGACCTATAGCTGTTGATACGATATCAAAAATTTGAATAGATCAGTAATTTTTATTTTTATTCTAATTTTAATTATTTTCATAGTAGTTTAAATTAAATGTATCCATTAGAAAAGGACAAATTTGTAAACTAAACTATTAAAATCTTTTGATACACAATTCACTTGCTTATCTACAGATGGTGATTGAAATATCCTACATTTGAATCTATCAATAACTTTGATTTTTATTCAACTTTTTAATATGTTCATAGTAGTTTAAAATAAATGTATACAATATGAAAAAAACAAGCGTGTAAACTTAAATATTAAAATCTTTTGATACGCAATTCACTGGCTGATCTTGACCTGGTTATTGAGATATCAAACATTCGAATCCATCAATAATTTTTTTTTTATTCTAATTTTTAATATTTTCATAGAAGTTTAAAATAAATGTGTCCATTAGAAAAAAACAAATTTGTAAACTAAAATATTAAAATTTTTTTAAACACAATTCATTCACTGTTTTAGAGGTGGTGATTGGGATATCAAATATTCAAATCGATCCATAATTTTTATTTTTATTCTAATTTTTATATTGTTGCAAGAGAAGACCATTCTGTCACTTTTAAATAAAATTTTGTATATAAAAATTTTTTATTATCACATTAAAGAAATTTTTACTTCTTTGTTGTAAATAAATTTTAATTTTTGTATATAAAACTAGAAGTATTGAATTCCTTACTTCGTTTTATTTAAATTAAACAAATAATAATCTAATTTTTAATATTTTCATAGTAGTTTAATCAATTAGAAAAAACAAATTTTTAAACTAAGCTATTAAAATCTTTTAGTACACAATTCACTCACTGATCTAGAGCTGGTGATTGAGGTATCAAACATTTGAATCGATCAACAATTTTTATTTTTATTCTAATTTTTAATATTTTCATAGTAGTTTAAAATAAATGTATCCATTAGAAAAAAACAAATTTGTAAACTAAACTATTAAAATCTTTTGATACACAATTCACTTGCTTATCTACAGATGGTGATTGAAATATCAAACATTTGAATCTATCAATAACTTTGATTTTTATTCAACGTTTTAATATGTTCATAGTAGTTTAAAATAAATGTATCCAATATGAAAAAACAAGCGTGTAAACTAAAATATTAAAATCTTTTGATACGCAATTCACTGGCTGATCTAGACCTGGTTATTGGGATATCAAACATTCGAATCGATCAATAATTTTTATTTTTATTCTAATTTTTAATATTTTCATAGAAGTTTAAAATAAATGTGTTCATTAGAAAAAAACAAATTTGTAAACTAAAATATTAAAATCTTCTTAAACACAATTCATTCACTGTTTTAGAGGTGGTGATTGGGATAATAATTTTTAATATTTTCACAGTAGTTTAAAATAAATGTATCCATTAGAAAAAACAAATATGTACACAAAATATTAAAATCTTTTGATACGCAATTTACTCACTGATCTAGAGCTGGTGATTGGGATATCAAACATTTGAATCGATCAATAATTTTTATATTAATTCTAATTTTTAATATTTTCATAGTAGTTTAAAATAAATGTATCGATTAGGAAAAAAACAAATTTGTAAACTAAAATATTAAAATTTTTTTAGAAGAAATTCACTCACTGATCTAAAGCTGGTGATTGGGATGTCAAACATTCGAATCGATCAGTAATTTTTATTTTTATTCTAATTTTAAATATTTTCATAGTAGTTTTAAATAAATGTATCCATTAGATAAATACAAATTTGTAAACTAAAATATTAAAAATTTTTTCAACGAAATTCACACACAACTTTAGAGCATCTGATTGAGATATCAAACATTCGAATCGATCAAAAATTTTGATTTTTATTCAACTTTTTAATATTTTTATATTAAACTACTAAATGTATCCATTAGAAAAAAACAAAGTGGTAAACTACACTATTAAAATCTTTTGTTAAACAATTCACTTACTTATCTACAGCTGGTGATTGAAATATCAAACAATTAAATCGATCAATAACTTTGATTTTTATTCAACTTTTTAATACGTTCTGATCTAGACCTGGTGATTGGGATTTCAAACATTCGAATCGATCAATAATTTTTATTTTTATTCTAATTTTAAATATTTTCATAGTAGTTTAAAATAAATGTATCCATTAGAAAAAAACATATTTGTAAACTAAACTATTAAAATCTTTTGATACACATTTGACTTACTGATCTAGATCTGGTGATTGAGATATCAAACATTCGAATCGATCATTAATTTTTATTTTTATTCTAATTTTAAATATTTTCATAGTAGTTTAAAATAAATGTATCCATTAAAAAAAATCAAATTTGTAAAATAAAATATTAAAATCTTTTGATAATCAATTAACTCACTAATCTAGAGCTGCTGATTGGGATACCAAACATTCGAATCGATAAATAATTTTTATTTTTATTCTAATTTTAAATATTTTGATAGCAGTTTAAAATAAATGTATCGATTAGAAAAAAACAAATTTGTAAAATAAAATATTCAAATCTCTTGATACACAATTCACTCACTGATCTGGAAATGGTGATTGAGAAATCAAACATTCGAAACGATCAATAACTTTTATTTTTATTTTAATTTTAATATTTTCATACTAGTTTAAAATAAATGTATCCATTAGAAAAAACAAATATGTAAACAAAATATTAAAATCTTTTGATACGCAATTTACTCACTAATCTAGAGCTGGTGATTGGGATATCAAACATTTGAATTGATCATTAATTTTTATATTTATTCTAATTTTTAATATTTTCATAGTAGTTTAAAATAAATTTATCGATTAGGAAAAAACAAATTTGTAAACTAAAATATTAAAATCTTTTGATACACAATTCACTCACTGATCTAAAGCTGGTAATTGGGATATTAAACATTCGAAACGATCAATAATTTTTATTTTAATTCTAATTTTTAATATTTAAAAATTAGAAATAATTAATTCTTTTGATACACAATCCACTTACTGATCTAAAGCTGGTGAATGGGATATTAAACATTCGAAACGATCAATAATTTTTATTTTAATACTAATTTTTAATATTTTCATTGTAGTTTAAAATAAATGTATCCATTAGAAAAAAATAAATTTGTAAACTAAACTATTAAAATCTTTTGATACACAATTCACTCACTGATCTAGAGCTGGTGATTGGGATATCAAACATTCGAATCGATCAGTAATTTTTATTTTTATTCTAATTTTAAATATTTTCATAGTAGTTCAAAATAAATGTATCGATTAGAAAAAAACAAATTTGTAAACTAAAATATTAAAAAAATTTCCAACGAAATTCATACAAAACTTTAGAGCATCTGATTGAGATATCAAACATTCGAATCGATCAAAAATTTTGATTTTTATTCAACTTTTTAATATTTTCATAGTAGTTTAAAATAAATGTATCCATTAGAAAAAGACAAATTTGTAAACTACACTATTAAAATCTTTTGTAACACAATTCTACACAATAATTGTGTAGAACAATTATAAACAATAACTTTTATTTTTATTCTAATTTTTAATATTTTCATAGTAGTTTAAAATAAATTTATTCAGTAGAAAAAAACAAATTTGTAAACTAAAATATTAAAATCTTTTTATACACAATTCACTCACTGATCTAGAAATGGTAATTAAGATATCAAACATTCGAAACGATCAATAATTTTGATTTTTATTCTAATTTTTAATATTTTCATAGTAGTTTAAAATAAATGTATCGATTTGAAAAAAACAAATTTGTAAACTTAACTAATAAAATCTTCTTAAACACAATTCATTCACTGTTTTAGAGGTGGTGATTGGTATATCAAATGTTCAAATCGATCCATAATTTTTATATTTATTCTAATTTTTAATATTTTCATAGTAGTTTAAAATAAATTATTCATTAGAAAAAAACAAATTTGTAAACTAAAATATTAAAAAAAAATTAGACGAAATATTCACAGCTTTAGAGGTTTCATTAAGATATCAAACATTCGAATCGATCAAAAATTTTTATTTTTATTCTAAATTTTAATATTTTCATAGTAGTTTAAAATAAATGTATCGATTAGAAAAAAACAAATGTGAAAACTAAACTATCAAATCTTTTGAAACACAATTCACTTACTGATCCAAGGCTGGTGATTGGGAAATCAAACATTCGAATTGATCAATAATTTTTATTTTTATTCTAATGTTTAGTATTTTCATTGTTGTTTAAAATAAATTTATCCATTAGAAAAAAACAAATTTGTATACTAAACTATTAAAATCTTTTGATAAAAAATTCACTCACTGATCTAGAGCTGCTGACTGGGATATCAAATATTCGAATCGATCAATAATTTTTATTTTTATTCTAATTTTAAATATTTTCATAGTAGTTTAAAATAAATGTATCAATTTGAAAAAAACAAATTTGTAAACTATACTAATAAAATCTTTTGATACGCAATTCACTCACTGATCTAGAGTTGGTGATTGAGGTATCAAACATTTGAATCGATCAATAATTTTAATTTTTATTATAATTTTTAATATTTTCATAGTAGCTTAAAATAAATGTTTCCATTAGAAAAAAAAATAAAAATTTGTAAAATAAAATTTTAATTCTTTTGATACACAATTCACTCACTGATCTAAAGCTGGTAATTGGGATATTAAACATTCGAAACGATCAATAATTTTTATTTTAATTCTAATTTTAAACATTTAAAAATTAGAATTTATTTATTCTTTTGATACACAATTCACTTACTGGTATAAAGCTGGTGAATGGGATATTAAACATTCGAAACGATCAATAATTTTTATTTTAATTCTAATTTTTAATATTTTCATTGTAGTTTAAAATAAATGTATCCATTAGAAAAAAACAAATTTGTAAACTAAACTATTAAAATCTTTTGATACACAATTCACTCACTTATCTAGAGCTGGTGATTGGGATATCAAACATTCGAATCGATCAGTAATTTTTATTTTTATTCTAATTTTAAATATTTTCATAGTAGTTCAAAATAAATGTATCGATTAGAAAAAAACAAATTTTTAAACTAAAATATTAAAAAAATTTCCAACGAAATTCACACACAACTTTAGAGCATCTGATTGAGATATCAAACATTCGAATCGATCAAAAATTTTGATTTTTATTCAACTTTTTAATATTTTCATAGTAGTTTAAAATAAATGTATCCATTAGAAAAAGACAAATTTGTAAACTACACTATTAAAATCTTTTGTTAAACAATTCACTTACTTATCTACAGCTGGTGATTGAAAGATCAAACAATTGAATCGACCAATAACTTTGATTTTGTTCAACTTTTTAATATGTTCTGATCTAGACATAGTGATAGGGATATCAAACATTCGAATCGATCAATAATTTTTATTTTTATTCTAATTTTTAATATTTCATAGTAGTTTAAAATAAATGTATCCATTAGGAAAAACAAATTTGTAAACTAAAATATTAAAATCTTATGATAATCAATTAACTCACTAATCTAAAGCTGGTGATTTGGATACCAAATATTCGAATCGATAAATAATTTTTATTTTTATTCTAATTTTAAATATTTTCATAGTAATTTAAAAAAACAGTATCGATTAGAAAAAAACAAACTTGTAAACATAAATATTAAAATCTTGTGATACACAATTCACTCACTGATCTAGAGCTGGTGATTGGGATATCAAACATTTGAATCGATCAGTAATTTTTATATTTATTCTAATTTTTAATATTTTCATAGGGTTATAAAAGAAATGTATCGATTAGGAAAAAATAAATTTGTAAACTAAAATATTAAAATCTTTTGATACACAATTCACTTACAGATCTAGAGCTGGTGATTAGGATATCAAACATTCGAATCGATAAATAATTTTTATTTTTATTCTAATTTTAAATATTTTCATAGTAGTTTTAAATAAATGTATCCATTAGATAAATACAAATTTGTAAACTAAAATATTAAAAAAATTTTCAACGAAATTCACACACAACTTTAGAGCATCTGATTGAGATATCAAACATTCGAATCGATCAAAAATTTTGATTTTTATTCAACTTTTTAATACGTTCTGATCTAGACCTGGTGATTGGGATATCAAACATTCGAATCGATCAATAATTTTTATTTTTATTCTAATTTTAAATATTTTCATAGTAGTTTAAAATAAATGTATCCATTAGAAAAAAACATATTTGTAAACTAAACTATTAAAATCTTTTGGTACACATTTGACTTACTGACCTAGATCTGGTGATTGAGATATCAAACATTCGAATCGATCAATAATTTTTGTTTTTATTCAAATTTTTAATATTTTCATAGTAATTTAAAATAAATGTATCCATTAGGAAAAACAAATTTTTAAACTAAAATATTAAAATCTTATGATAATCAATTAACTCACTAATCTAAAGCTGGTGATTTGGATACCAAATATTCGAATCGATAAATAATTTTTATTTTTATTCTAATTTTAAATATTTTCATAGTAATTTAAAAAAACAGTATCGATTAGAAAAAAACAAATTTGTAAACATAAATATTAAAATCTTGTGATACACAATTCACTCACTGATCTAGAGCTGGTGATTGGGATATCAAACATTTGAATCGATCTGTAATTTTTATATTTATTCTAATTTTTAATATTTTCATAGGGTTATAAAAGAAATGTATCGATTACGAAAAAATAAATTTGTAAACTAAAATATTAAAATCTTTTGATACACAATTCACTTACAGATCTAGAGCTGGTGATTAGGATATCAAACATTCGAATCGATAAATAATTTTTATTTTTATTCTAATTTTAAATATTTTCATAGTAGTTTTAAATAAATGTATCCATTAGATAAATACAAATTTGTAAACTAAAATATTAAAAAAATTTTCAACGAAATTCACACACAACTTTAGAGCATCTGATTGAGATATCAAACATTCGAATCGATCAAAAATTTTGATTTTTATTCAACTTTTTAATATTTTTATATTAAACTAATAAATGTATCCATTAGAAAAAAACAAAGTGGTAAACTACACTATTAAAATCTTTTATTAAACAATTCACTTACTTATCTACAGCTGGTGATTGAAATATCAAACAATTAAATCGATCAATAACTTTGATTTTTATTCAACTTTTTAATACGTTCTGATCTAGACCTGGTGATTGGGATATCAAACATTCGAATCGATCAATAATTTTTATTTTTATTCTAATTTTAAATATTTTCATAGTAGTTTAAAATAAATGTATCCATTAGAAAAAAACATATTTGTAAACTAAACTATTAAAATCTTTTGGTACACATTTGACTTACTGACCTAGATCTGGTGATTGAGATATCAAACATTCGAATCGATCAATAATTTTTGTTTTTATTCAAATTTTTAATATTTTCATAGTAATTTAAAATAAATGTATCCATTAGGAAAAACAAATTTTTAAACTAAAATATTAAAATCTTATGATAATCAATTAACTCACTAATCTAAAGCTGGTGATTTGGATACCAAATATTCGAATCGATAAATAATTTTTATTTTTATTCTAATTTTAAATATTTTCATAGTAATTTAAAAAAACAGTATCGATTAGAAAAAAACAAATTTGTAAACATAAATATTAAAATCTTGTGATACACAATTCACTCACTGATCTAGAGCTGGTGATTGGGATATCAAACATTTGAATCGATCTGTAATTTTTATATTTATTCTAATTTTTAATATTTTCATAGGGTTATAAAAGAAATGTATCGATTACGAAAAAATAAATTTGTAAACTAAAATATTAAAATCTTTTGATACACAATTCACTTACAGATCTAGAGCTGGTGATTAGGATATCAAACATTCGAATCGATAAATAATTTTTATTTTTATTCTAATTTTAAATATTTTCATAGTAGTTTTAAATAAATGTATCCATTAGATAAATACAAATTTGTAAACTAAAATATTAAAAAAATTTTCAACGAAATTCACACACAACTTTAGAGCATCTGATTGAGATATCAAACATTCGAATCGATCAAAAATTTTGATTTTTATTCAACTTTTTAATATTTTTATATTAAACTAATAAATGTATCCATTAGAAAAAAACAAAGTGGTAAACTACACTATTAAAATCTTTTATTAAACAATTCACTTACTTATCTACAGCTGGTGATTGAAATATCAAACAATTAAATCGATCAATAACTTTGATTTTTATTCAACTTTTTAATACGTTCTGATCTAGACCTGGTGATTGGGATATCAAACATTCGAATCGATCAATAATTTTTATTTTTATTCTAATTTTAAATATTTTCATAGTAGTTTAAAATAAATGTATCCATTAGAAAAAAACATATTTGTAAACTAAACTATTAAAATCTTTTGGTACACATTTGACTTACTGACCTAGATCTGGTGATTGAGATATCAAACATTCGAATCGATCAATAATTTTTGTTTTTATTCAAATTTTTAATATTTTCATAGTAATTTAAAATAAATGTATCCATTAGGAAAAACAAATTTTTAAACTAAAATATTAAAGTCTTTTGATACACAATTAACTCACTAATCTAGAGCTGGTGATTGGAATACTAAACATTCGAATCGATAAGTAATTTTTATTTTTATTCTAATTTTAAATATTTGCATAGTAGTTTAAAATAAATGTCTCGGTTAGAAAAAAACAAATTTGTAAACTTAAATATTAAAATCTTTTGATACTCAATTCACTTACTGATCTAGAGCTGGTGATTGGGATATCAAACAGTTGAATCGATCTGTAATTTTTATATTTATTCTAATTTTTAATATTTTCATAGGATTATAAAAGGAATGTATCGATTAGGAAAAAACAAATTGGTAAACTAAAATATTAAAATCTTTTGATACACAATTCACTTACTGATCTAGAGCTGGTGATTGGGATATCAAACATTCGAATCGATCAGTAATTTTTATTTTTATTCTAATTTTAAATATTTTCATAGAAGTTTAAAATAAATGTACCCATTAGGAAAAACAAATTTGTAAACTAAAATATTAAAATCTTTTGATAATCAATTAACTCACTAATCTAGAGCTGGTGATTGGGATACCAAACATTCGAATCGATAAATAATTTTTATTTTTATTCTAATTTTAAATATTTTCATATAAGTTTAAAAAAACAGTATCGATTAGAAAAAAACAAATTTGTAAACTTAAATATTAAAATCTTTTGATACACAATTCACTCACTGATCTAGAGCTGATGATTGGGATATCAAACATTTGAATCGATCTGTAATTTTTATATTTATTTTAATTTTTAATATTTTCATAGGATTATAAAAGGAATGTATCGATTAGGAAAAAACAAATTTGTAAACTAAAATATTAAAATCTGCTGATACACAATTTACTTACTGATCTAGAGCTGGTGATTGGGATACCAAACATTCGAATCGATAAATAATTTTTATTTTTATTCTAATTTTAAATATTTTCATAGTAGTTTAAAATAAATGTATCCATTAAAAAAAAATCAAATTTGTAAAATAAAATATTCAAATCTCTTGATACACTATTCACTCACTGATCTGGAAATGGTGATTGAGAAATAAAACATTCGAAACGATCAATAATTTTTATTTTTATTTTAATTTTTAATATTTTCATAGTAGTTTAAAATAAATTTATCGATTAGGAAAAAACAAATTTGTAAACTAAAATATTAAAATTTTTTTAGACGAAATTCACTCACTGATCTAGAGTTGGTGATTGAGGTATCAAACATTTGAATCGATCAATAATTTTTATTTTTATTCTAATTTTAAATATTTTCATAGTAGCTTAAAATAAATGTTTCCATTAGAAAAAAAAATAAAAATTTGTAAAATAAAATATTAATTCTTTTGATACACAATTCACTCACTGATCTAAAGCTGGTAATTAGGATATTAAACATTCGAAACCATCAATAATTTTTATTTTAATTCTAATTTTTAATATTTAAAAATAAGAATTAATTTTTTTTTTTGATACACAATCCACTTACTGATCTAAAGCTGGTGAATGGCATATTAAACATTCGAAACGATCAATAATTTTTATTTTAATTCTAATTTTTAGTATTTTCATTGTAGTTTAAAATAAATGTATCCATTAGAAACAAACAAATTTGTAAACTAAACTATTAAAATCTTTTGATACACAATTCACTCACTAATCTAAAGCTGGTAATTGGGATATTAAACATTCGAATCGATCAGTAATTTTTATTTTTATTCTAATCTTAAATATTTTCATAGTAGTTCAAAATAAATGTATCGATTAGAAAAAAACAAATTTGGAAACTAAAATATTAAACAATTTTTCAACGAAATTCACACACAACTTTAAAGCATCTGATTGAGATATCAAACATTCTAATCGATCAAAAAATTTTATTTTTATTCAATTTTTTAATATTTTCATAGTAGTTTAAAATAAATGTATCCATTAGAAAAAGACAAATTTAAAAACTACACTATTAAAATCTTTTGTTAAACAATTCACTAACTTATCTACAGCTGGTGATTGAAATATCAAACAATTGAATCGATCAATAACTTTGATTTTTGTTCAACTTTTTAATATGTCCTGATCTAGACATAGTGATTGGGATATCAAACATTCGAATCGATCAATAATTTTCATTTTTAATCTAATTTTTAATATTTTCATAGTAGTTTAAAATAAATGTATCCATTAGGAAAAACAAATTTGTAAACTAAAATATTAAAATCTTTTGATAATCAATTAACTCACTAATCTAGAGCTGGTGATTGGATACCAGACATTCGAATCGATAAATAATTGTTATTTTTATTCTAATTTTAAATATTTTCATAGTAGTTTAAAAAAACAGTATCGATTAGAAAAAAACAAATTTGTAAACATAAATATTAAAATCTTTTGATACACAATTCACTCACTGATCTAGAGCTGGTGATTGGGATATCAAACATTTGAATCTGTAATTTTTTTTATTCGATCTGTAATTTTTATATTTATTCTAATTTTTAATATTTTCATAGGGTTATAAAAGAAATGTATCGATTAGGAAAAAACAAATTTGTTAACTAAAATATTAAAATCTTTTGATATACAATTCACTTACTGATCTAAAGCTGGTGATTAGGATATCAAACATTCGAAACTAAAAACTAAACTATCAAATCTTTTGAAACACAATTCACTTACTGATCCAGAGCTGGTGATTGGGAAATCAAACATTCGAATTGATCAATAAATTTTATTTTTATTCTAATTTTTAGTATTTTCATTGTTGTTTAAAATAAATTTATCCATTAGAAAAAAACAAATTTGTATACTAAACTATTCAAATCTTTTGATACACAATTCACTCACTGATCTAGAGCTGGTGATTGAGGTATCAAACATTTGAATCGATCAATAATTTTTATTTTTATTCTAATTTTTAATATTTTCATAGTAAGTTAAAATAAATGTATCCATTAGAAAAAGGCAAATTTGTTAATTAAAATATTAAAATATTTTGATACATAATTCACTCACTGATCTTTAGATGGTGATTGATATATATAAACATTTAAATCGATCAATAACTTTGATTTTTATTCTAATTTTAAATATTTTCATAGTTGTTTAAAATAAATGTATCGATTAAGAAAAAACAAATTTGTAAACTAAAATATTAAAATCTTTTGATAAACAATTCTGTTTGAGTTGGTTGATCAGCAATAGTTTGTGGCGTCAATGCAATTAACCCGGCTTATGCTGATGGTTGATTTTCCTTGTAAAATCTAACTCCGTTTTTTTAAAAACAAGGGGGATGTACTTTTGTCCTTATTGGATGTTCCGAAGTTAGATGGCTGGTGGTTTATTAAAATATTTTAATATTTTAATAGGTTAATAAAATTTTCTGTTTTGTATGCTTATTCCTCGACAGTTTTTTTGTTGTGTCTTAAATTTTATTCTGATCATGTCAAAATAGTTTTACAAAATGGTGGTTAATTCATATTAATTACGGCAGATGTCTATCCTATAATTTATTTTAACTTACGTTGATTTACACTAGATAGTTTATGATTTAAACTAGATTTGTAAAGTTTGTAAGTTTTATACATTTGTAAAGTTTTCATTTGACTGTGTACATTTGTAAGGTTTTCATTTGACTGTGTACATTTGTAAGGTTTTCAATTGATTTTAGTTTCCAAATGCAAGAGTTCAAGTAAACAATGGGAAAAGCTATATAAGGTAAACATTATATAAATATACATAAAATGGTTTCATTAATGATAATTATTTGATTTTAGATGATGTGAATTTCATATTGACAGCTATTGGACGAACTCTAACATACTCCCCGGGTTGCATCATCTTAAGATTCAAGGATTGGAAGACGGCATAGCTTTTGAATTGGGCGTTTGAGTATGCCAGTTTTTGTCTTCATTTCGGCCACTCGAACGTAACCATCAATGCCCGGGAATACTTTTGTTACTCGCCCCATTAACCATTGACCAGGAGACAAATTATTGTCATGTATTAAGACGACATCGTTCAACGCTAAATTTATATTTTGTTGCTTTCATTTATACCTCTGCTGTAGTGTAGTTAGATATTCTATTTGCCATCGCTTCCAGAATTGATGGAAAATTTGCTTAATGACGTCCCATCTTGCATGAGGATTTCAATGTTGCTCAGTGGCAACCTCTGGAAGTTGTCAAATTGGGCGCCCAATCAGAAAGTGACCAGGCATGAGAAATTCTAGGTCATCAGTGTGGCTGGAACAGATTGGTCTGGAGTTTAGAAGACCTTCAATCTGCACCGTTAGCGTTGAGAACTCTTCGAGCGTAAGTATAGACTCACCCACGGTTCTTGTGATTTGTATTTTAGTGGACTTGACTGCACTTTCCCAAAGCCCCCCTTGATGGAGAGATGCTGGTGGAATAAATTGCCAATGTATCTTGTCTTTCAAAAGGCTAGAAGAAATGTAATCTTTATTATTACTTAAAAACTCATAAACTTCCTCTAGTTGGTTTCGTGCGCCGACAAAATTTGTAGCATTGTCACAATAAATTGTGTGGCATATGCCTCTTCTGTTAAAAAATCTCCGTAATGCGCCCAGGAATGATTCGGTAGTAAGGTTCATGCAAATTTCAATGTGCAATGCATGTGTGCTGAAGCATATAAAAATAGCCAGATACGCTTTTGAGGGTATCGAACCTCGTCGTCGGATAGCATGTATTTTAAAGGGCCCACAAAAGTCGACTCCGATCGCACCAAATGCCACCGCATGTCTTACTCTATCTTTCGGCAGCTGTCCCATTACCTGATTCATCATCTTTGGATTCTGTCTCAAACATTTGATACATCTTCGGAATACTTTTTTGGCCACATCCTTTCCTATAATAATCCAGTAGTTTTGTCGCACTAGACTTGTCAATAGGTGTGTACCTGGATGCTGATTTTGGGTGTGCACATCGTAAGTAATTGTTGTTGCGATTGGTGATTTGGATGAAATTATAGCTGGATCCTTTGTGTTGTATGGCAATTGTGAGTTTTCTAATCTACCTCCTACTCTCATAACTCCTTCTATATCGAGAAAGGGATTGAGTTGGTTTAACTGACTTTTGCTGGGTATTACCTTGGATTTCAGTAGACAGTGATAATCATCAGGGAAATAGATCTTTTGCCAATACAAAAGTATTTTTTGGCTGATTTTTTCGAGTTCCGCCGGGGTTGGCGGTCCAATTCGAGTTTCTTGTTGATTCTTTCTGGCTTTTAAATTGTCGAAAAATCTGAACACATAACAAAGAATTTTACTCAGTTTGAAGAAGCTGGAATACTTCAGACTTAATTGCATAAATATGTCAGGTTTTGACTCTAGTTTAACAATTGTTTTCTAAGTACTGGTGGTGTATACTTCAATCTGGATTTCTTCTTTTGTTTTTGGAATATCCGATTGTTCAGGCCACTTATTTTCATCCTTGGCAAGCCATGCTGGTCCGTTCCACCATAATTTGTCGTTTGATATTTCTCTGGCGGATTATCCACAGGTTGCACAGTCGGCTGGATTCTGTTTAGACGGAATGTGACGCCATCGGTCTCGTTTATATTTACCGATGATTTCTGCTGTGCGGTTAGCAACAAACTTACTTCAACGTCTTGGCTGGCTGGATAACCAATCGAGAACTATTTTAGAATCAGTCCATAATGTTGGCACTATTGGCTCTATTGATAAAATCTCGTTTATTTTTTTACTAGCCGGCATAAAAGTACTGCACTCATTAACTCAAGTCTCGGTATACTGACTTGTTTCAGTGGTGCCACTTTAGTCTTTGCGCAAATTAGAGTTGTAGTGTATCCTTCATTGCTTCTAGATCGAGCATAAACAGCTGCTGCATAAGCCCATTTACTCGCATCACAAAATCCGTGTATGGAAAAACTATTTGACTTAGTGATACAACGAGGAATTTTTATCATTGGTATTTGACGGAGATTTTTTCTGAGATCGATCCATGATGATTGTGCTTCTGGCGGCAGCTGTTCATCCCAGTCAATCTTTTTGAGCCACAAACTTTGAAACAATATTTTGATCCAAATAATTATTGGTGCTAACAGCCCCAACGGGTCGAAGATCTTGCTTGCTTCCGACAAGAAACTTCGTTTGGTATGTACTGTCCGGTTTTCTAAATGGACTTGGAATATCAAGTGATCTGAGTTGGCGTCCTAAGCTATTCCTAAAACCTTTATTGGTTCTGGATGATCGGAAAATACTTTCAAGCCGTCGGATTGATTGGTTCTAAAGAGGCTGCGCATTCATAGCTCGGCATGCTTTCGGTGATTCTGCTTGGTGTAAGTAAGCCAGTTCTTTAGGCATCTCGTCGCCATGAATGATGCAGACGCCATGCCGTAAGTTATAGTTTTTAGTACGTATGGGCATATCTCTTGTTTGTCATTGCGCCACAAAATCACCTGATGCTTGGTGTCCTCGTGATCTACCCAAATCTGTCAATACATTTTCTCGATGTCGCCGACTAGTACATATGGATGCTGTCTGAATCGCGTTAGTATTTGGAACAGGGTTTATTGAATGTTCGGGCCTACCTTCAAATATTGATTTAGCGCAGCACCTGCGGTTGATTTTGCAGATGCATCGAATACTACGCGAAGTTTGGTGGTACTGCTACTTGTCTTGAGCACACCGTGATGTGGTAATATGTATTTTCCCTGAATTTCATTACTATTTATTTCATATGGCTGCATATGGTTAAGATCCTCATACTCCCTGAGAAACTGCCTATAAAGTTGACAAAATTGATCGTTTGTTTTGAAGCGACTCTCCATTGCTGTCAATCTTGATAGAACTTGCCGATATTTCGATCCTAATTCTTTAGGCAATTCCTTAAATGGCAACTTTGTTATAAACCTACAATTCTCTGCACGTCGTGTGGTTGTCCTGAACCATTCTTTACACTCCAGCTCTTCTTCGCTTAATTTGCTATTTTGAGTGACCTCTTCTATTGCCCAAAATCTTTCTAATGTAGCATCAATGTCGACGGTGGTGGCAAATGACCGGATTGTAGTTTTGATATCATCATCGTGCTTGCCCCCTACAATCCAACCTAGCTTGGTATTTTGAGCTCTTAAATTTGAACTGCCTAACTTTTTGATGCCATTCTCAAATAACTCGAACACTATCTCTGCACCAAGTAGTATATCGATCGTTCCAGGTTTATAAAAATTAGGATCAGCCAAGTCAATGCTGGATAGTCCTTGCATGCATCCGATATCAAATTCTAGGGCTGGTAATGATGATGTGATTTTTGGAATAATTAATGCGCTCAATGATGATAATTGGATGGAATTGAATCTTGACGTTATTCGCAGAGTAGTAATTCCACGGGATATTCCGCCAATTACCTCACCAATTCCCGCTAGTAAGCTTCTACAGTTTCTCCGTGGTAATTTTAATTTCTACACCATCGTCTCGGTTATGAAAGATGTTTGTGATGCGGTGTCCAGCAATGCTCGGCATGTTCTCGGCACTCCTGTGTTATCTAGTATGTTAATAATTGCTGTGGGTAGCACTGCCTTCAAGGTACATTTTAATGCAACATGATCTTGAATGACATGACGTGTGTGATGAGTTAGAGTAACACTCTCTTCAGTGTGATTGTTTACTTCCCTGTTAGTAGTTAAAGCAATTGATTGTGTGTCCATATGTAAAAGGGTATGATGTTTGTGAGAACATTGCCGACATCTCCCTCGAATTCTGCACTCGTACGCACCATGTCCTGGATTGAGACAATTGAAGCACCTTTTGTGGCTGTTGATTATGTTTCTTCGGTCTTTAATTGATAGTTCACGGAATTTAACGCAGTCAATCAATCTGTGTTGTTGCTTTTGACACACTATACAATTAGTTTCAACAGTGGTAGTGAAACTAAGTTTGGATTTGCTCGATTGAATGTTAGATTTGGCTGATCGTACGGAATGCGTTTTCACTGATTCGAGCGCATCCATCCTTTCTATCAAAAAATCAAAAAACTCAGTAATCGATGGGAATTCGTTGGTTATATTTGTTTGGGCCCACATGCTTCGTGTTTCATCATCTAATTTCTGTAGTAGTAGATATATGAGCCAAGGGTGCCTTGCTTCGGCTTCATCACCTAATGCTTTCAACCCACGAACTACTTCATCGGATGTATCCAGTATCTTTCTTATATTTGATGCACTGGCTAAATGAACGCTTGGTTGTTCGATAAAGTTACGTAAGAATGCATTTACCGTGTGATGCTTACGGTCGTATCTTTGCTTAAGTTTTTTTGATGCTTCGATGTAATTTGATTCGGTAACCTTAAAATGCTTTACCAACGAATATGCGTCTCCTCTAAGCAAACCGACCAAATATTGGAATTTTTGTGCTGGTGAAATGCTTTCTTTGCTATGAATACTGGAGTGGAATAGGTCAAAGAAGCTTTGCCATTCTGTGTAATCACCAGACTTTTGTACTTTTGTCCTTATTGGATGTTCCGAAGTTAGATGGCTGGTGGTTTATTAAAATATTTTAATATTTTAATAGGTTAATAAAATTCTCTGTTTTGTATGCTTATTCCTCGACAGTTTTTTTGGTTGTATCTTAAATTTTATTCTGATCATGTCAAAATAGTTTTACAAAATGGTGGTTAATTCATATTAATTACGGCAGATGTCTATCCTATAATTTATTTTAACTTACGTTGATTTACACTAGATAGTTTATGATTTAAACTAGATTTGTAAAGTTTGTAAGTTTTATACATTTGTAAGGCTTTCATTTGACTGTGCACATTTGTAAAGTTTTCAATTGATTTTAGTTTCCAAATGCAAGAGTTCAAGTAAACAATGGGAAAAGCTATATAAGGTAAACATTATATAAATATACATAAAATGGTTTCATTAATGATAATTATTTGATTTTAGATGATGTGAATTTCATATTGACAGCTATTGGACGAACTCAAACATATTCACTCACTGATCTAGAGCTGGTGATTGGGATATCAAACATTCGAATTGATCAATAATTTTTATTTTTTTTCTAATTTTTAATAATTTCATAGTAGTTTAAAAAAAATGTATCCATTAGAAAAAAACAAATTTGTAAACTAAAATATTAAAATCTTTTGAAACACAATTCACTCACTGATCTACAGATAGTGATTGAAATATCAAACATTTGAATCGATCAATAACTTTGATTTTTATTCAACTTTTTAATGTGTTCATAGTAGTTTAAAATAAATGTATCCAATATGAAAAAACAGGCGTGCAAACTGAAATATTAAAATTTTTTTATACGCAATTCACTGACTGATACAGACCTGGTGATTGGGATATCAAACATTCGAATAGATCAATAATTTTTATTTTTATTCTAATTTTTAATATTTTCATAGAAGTTTAAAATAAATGTGTCCATTTGAAAAAAACAAATTTGTAAACTAAACTATCAAATCTTTTGAAACACAATTCACTTACTGATCCAGAGCTGGTGATTAGGAAATCACATTCGAATTGATCAATAATTTTTATTTTTATTCTAATTTTTAGTATTTTCATTGTTGTTTAAAATAAATTTATCCATTAGAAAAATACAAATTTGTGTACTAAACTTTTAAAATCTTTTGATACACAATTCACTCACTGATCTAGAGCTGGTGACTGGGATATCAAATATTCGAATCGATCAATAATTTTTATTTTTATTCTAATTTTAAATATTTTCATAGTAGTTTAAAATAAATGTATTCATTAGAAAAAAACAAATTTGTAAATTAAAATATTCAAAAAATTTTAGACGAAATATTCGCAGATTTAGAGCTTTTCATTGTGATATCAAACATTCGAATCGATCAAAAATTTTGATTTTTATTCAACTTTTTAATATTTTCATAGTAGTTTAAAATAAATGTGTCCATTAGAAAAAGACAAATTTGTAAACTAAAATATTAAAATCTTTTGATACACAATTTGCTCACTGTTCTAGAGCTGGTGATTGGGATATCAAGCATCCGAATCGATCAATAATTTTTATTTTTATTCTAATTTTTAATATTTTCATGGAAGTTTAAAATAACAGTATCGATTAGAAAAAAACAAATTTGTAAACTAAAATATTAAAAGTTTTTGATACAAAATTCACTTACTGATCTAGAGCTGGTGATTGGGATATCAAACATTCGAAACGATAAATAATTTTTATATTTATTCTAATTTTTAATATTTTCATAGGATTATAAAAGAAATGTATCGATTAGGAAAAAACAAATTTGTAAACTAAAATATTATAATCTTTTGAAACATAATTCACTCACTGATCTAGAGCTGGTGATTGGGATATCAGACATTTGAATCGATAAATAATTTTTATTTTTATTTTATTTTTAAATATTTTCATAGTAGTTTAAAATAAATTTATCCATTAGAAAAAAACAAATTTGTAAAATAAACTTTTCAAATCTTTTGATACACAATTCACTCACTGATCTAGAAATGGTGATTAAGATATCAAACATTCGAAACGATCAATAATTTTTATTTTTATTTTAATTTTTAATATTTTCATAGTAGTTTAAAATAAATGTATCTATTTGAAAAATCAAATTTGTAAACTTAACTAATAAAATCCTTTTAAACACAATTCACTCACTGTTTTAGAGGTGGTGATTGGGATATCAAATGTTCAAATCGATCCATAATTTTTATTTTTATTCTAATTTTTAACATTTTCACAGTAGTTTAAAATAAATTATTCTATTAGACAAAACAAATTTGTAAACTAAACTATTAATATCATTTGATACACAATTCACTCACTAGTCTAGAGTTAGTGATTGAGGTATCAAACATTCGAATCGATCAATAATTTTTATTTTTATTCTAATTTTAAATATTTTAATAGTAGTTTAACATAAATGTCTCAATTAGATAAAAACAAATTTGTGAACTAAACTATTAAAATATTTTGATACACAATTCACAATTCACTCACTGATCTAGAGCTGGTGATTGGGATATCAAACATTCTAATCGATCAATAATTTTTATTTTTATTCTAATTTTAAATATTTTCATATTAGTTTAAAATAAATGTTTCGATTAAAAAAAAACAAATTTGTAAACTAAAATATTAAAATCTTTTGATAAACAATTCTGTTTGAGTTGGTTGATCAGCAATGGTTTGTGGCGTCAATGCAATTAACCCGGCTAATGCTGAAGGTTGATTTTCCTTGTAAAATCTAATTCCGTTTTCTTAAAAACAAGGGGGATGTACTTTTGTCCTTATTGGATGTTCCGAAGTTAGATGGCTGGTGGTTTATTAAAATATTTTAATAGGTTAATAAAATTCTCTGTTTTGTATGCTTATTCCTCGACAGTTTTTTTGGTTGTGTCTTAAATTTTATTCTGATCATGTCAAAATAGTTTTATAAAATGGTGGTTAATTCATATTAATTACGGCAGATGTCTATCCTATAATTTATTTTAACTTACGTTGATTTACACTAATAGTTTATGATTTAAACTAGATTTGTAAAGTTTGTAAGTTTTATACATTTGTAAAGTTTTCATTTGACTGTGTACATTTGTAAGGTTTTCATTTGACCGTGTACATTTGTAAGGTTTTCAATTGATTTTAGTTTCCAAATGCAAGAGTTCAAGTAAACAATGGGAAAAGCTATATAAGGTAAACATTATATAAATATACATAAAATGGTTTCATTAATGATAATTATTTGATTTTAGATGATGTGAATTTCATATTGACAGCTATTGGACCAACTCGAACATACTCCCCGGGTTGGATCATCTTAAGATTCAAGGATTGGAAGACGGCATAGCTTTTGAATTGGGCGTTTGAGTATGCCAGTTTTTGTCTTCATTTCGGCCACTCGAACGTAACCATCAATGCCCGGGAATACTTTTGTTACTCGCCCCATTAACCATTGACCAGGAGACAAATTATTGTCATGTATTAAGACGACATCGTTCAACGCTAAATTTGTATTTTGTTGCTTTCATTTGTACCTCCGCTGTAGTGTAGTTAGATATTCTATTTGCCATCGCTTCCAGAATTGATGGAAAATTTGCTTAATGACGTCCTATCTTGCATGAGGATTCCAATTTTGCTCAGTGACAACCTCTGGAAGTTGTTGAATTGGGCGCCCAATCAGATAGTGACCAGGCATGAGAAATTCTAGGTCATCAGTGTGGCTGGAACAGATTGGTCTGGAGTTTAGAAGACCTTCAATCTGCACCGTTAGCGTTGAGAACTCTTTAAGCGTAAGTATAGACTCACCCACGGTTCTTGTGATTTGTATTTTAGTGGACTTGACTGCACTTTCCCAAAGCCCTCCTTGATGGGGAGATGCTGGTGGAATAAATTGCCAATGTATCTTGTCTTTCAAAAGGCTAGAAGAAATATAATCTTTATTATTACTTAAAAACTCATAAACTTCATCTAGTTGGTTTCGTGCGCCGACAAAATTTGTAGCATTGTCACAATAAATTGTGTGGCATATGCCTCTTCTGTTAAAAAATCTCCGTAATGCACCCAGGAATGATTCGGTAGTAAGGTTCATGCAAATTTCAATGTGCAATGCATGTGTGCTGAAGCATATAAAAATAGCCAGATACGCTTTTGAGGGTATCGAACCTCGTCGTCGGATAGCATGTATTTTAAAGGGCCCACAAAAGTCGACTCCGATCCCACCAAATGCCACCGTATGTCTTACTCTATCTTTCGGCAGCTGTCCCATTACCTGATTCATCATCTTTGGATTCTGTCTCAAACATTTGATACATCTTCGGATTACTTTTTTGGCCACATCCTTTTCTCTAATAATCCAGTAGTTTTGTTGCACTTGATTTGTCAATAGATATGTACCTGGATGCTGATTTTGGGTGTGCACATCGTAAGTAATTGTTGTTGCAATTGGTGATTTGGATGAAATTATAGCTGGATGCTTTGTGTTGTATGGCAATTGTGAGTTTTCTAATCTACCTCCTACTCTCATAACTCCTTCTATATCGAGAAAGGGATTGAGTTGGTTTAACTGACTTTTGCTGGGTATTACCTTGGATTTCAGTAGACAGTGATAATCATCAGGGAAATAGATCTTTTGCCAATACAAAAGTATTTTTTGGCTGATTTTTTCGAGTTCCGCCGGGGTTAGCGGTCCAATTCGAGTTTCTTGTTGATTCTTTCTGGCTTTTAAATTGTTGAAAAATCTGAACACATAACAAAGAATTTTACTCAGTTTGAAGAAGCTGGAATACTTCAGACTTAATTGCATAAATATGTCAGGTTTTGACTCTAGTTTAACAATTGTTTTCTAAGTACTGGTGGTGTATACTTCAATCTGGATTTCTTCTTTTGTTTTTGGAATGTCCGATTGTTCAGGCCACTTATTTTCATCCTTGGCAAGCCATGCTGGTCCGTTCCACCATAATTTGTCGTTTGATATTTCTCTGGCGGATTTCCCACAGGTTGCACAGTCGGCTGGATTCTGTTTAGACGGAATGTGACGCCATCGGTCTCGTTTGTATTTACCGATGATTTCTGCTGTGCGGTTAGCAACAAACTTACTTCAACGTCTTGGCTGGCTGGATCGAGAACTATTTTAGAATCAGTCCATAATGTTGGCACTATTGGCTCTATTGATAAAATCTCGTTTATTTTTTTACTAGCCGGCATAAAAGTACTGCACTCATTAACTCAAGTCTCGGTATACTGACTTGTTTCAGTGGTGCCACTTTAGTCTTTGCGCAAATTAGAGTTGTAGTGTATCCTTCATTGCTTCTAGATCGAGCATAAACAGCTGCTGCATAAGCCCATTTACTCGCATCACAAAATCCGTGTATGGAAAAACTATTTGACTTAGTGATACAACGAGGAATTTTTATCATTGGTATTTGACGGAGATTGTTTCTGAGATCGATCCATGATGATTGTGCTTTTGGTGGCAGCTGTTCATCCCAGTCAATCTTTTTGAGCCACAAACTATGAAACAATATTTTGATCCAAATAATTATTGGTGCTAACAGCCCCAACGGGTCGAAGATCTTGCTTGCTTCCGACAAGAAACTTCGTTTGGTATGTACTGTCCGGTTTTCTAAATGGACTTGGAATATCAAGTGATCTGAGTTGGCGTCCTAAGCTATTCCTAAAACCTTTATTGGTTCTGGATGATCGGAAAATACTTTCAAGCCGTCGGATTGATTGGTTCTAAAGAGGCTGCGCATTTGTGAATCATTGGAAGACAGCTTTTTTAAGTTGAAACCTCCACTGCTTAGGATATTATTGATGTCGTCCTTTAACTTAATCAAATTGCATAGTGTTGAAGCACCAGTCATTAGATCATCCACATAAAAATCTTGAGCTATAGCTCGGCATGCTTTTGGTGATTCTGCTTGGTGTAAGCTAGCCAGTTCTTTAAGCATCTCGTCGCCATGAATGATGCAGACGCCATGCCGTAAGTTATAGTTTTTAGTACGTATGGGCATATCTCTTGTTTGTCATTGCGCCACAAAATCACCTGATGCTTGGTGTCTTTGTGATCTACCCAAATCTGTCAATACATTTTCTCGATGTCGCCGACTAGCACATATGGATGCTGTCTGAATCGCGTTAGTATTTGGAACATGGTTTATTGAATGTTCGGGCCTACCTTCAAATACTGATTTAGCGAAGCACCTGTGGTTGATTTTGCAGATGCATCGAATACTACGCGAAGTTTGGTGGTACTGCTACTTGTCTTGAGCACACCGTGATGTGGTAATATGTATTTTCCCTGAATTTCATTACTATTTATTTCATATGGCTGCATATGGTTAAGATCCTCATACTCCCTGAGAAACTGCCTATAAAGTTGACAAAATTGATCGTTTGTTTTGAAGCGACTTTCCATTGCTGTCAATCTTGATAGAGCTGGCCGATATGTCGATCCTAATTCTTTAGGCAATTCCTTAAATGGCAACTTTGTTATAAACCTACAATTCTCTGCACGTCGTGTGGTTGTCCTGAACCATTGATTTTACATATGGACACACAATTGATTGTGTGTCCATATGTAAAAGGGTATGATGTTTGTGAGAACATTGCCGACATCTCCCTCGAATTCTGCACTCGTACGCACCATGTCCTGGATTGAGACAATTGAAGCACCTTTTGTGGCTGTTGATTATGTTTCTTCGGTCTTTAATTGATAGTTCAAGGAATTTAACGCAGTCAATCAATCTGTGTTGTTGCTTTTGACACACTATACAATTAGTTTCAACAGTGGTAGTGAAACTAAGTTTGGATTTGCTCGATTGAATGTTAGATTTGGCTGATCGTACGGAATGCGTTTTCACTGATTCGAACGCATCCATCCTTTTTATCAAAAAATCAAAAAACTCAGTAATCGATGGGAATTCGTTGGTTATATTTGTTTGGGCCCACATGCTTCGTGTTTCATCATCTAATTTCTGTAGTAGTAGATATATGAGCCAAGGGTCCCTTGCTTCGGCTTCATCACCTAATGCTTTCAACCCACGAACTACTTCATCGGATGTATCCAGTATCTTTCTTATATTTGATGCACTGGCTAAATGAACGCTTGGTTGTTCGATAAAGTTACGTAAGAATGCATTTACCGTGTGATGCTTACGTACATTTACCGTGTGATGCTTATCTTTGCTTAAGTTTTTTTGATGCTTCGATGTAATTTGATTCGGTAACCTTAAAATGCTTTACCAACGAATAAGCGTCTCCTCTAAGCAAACCGACCGAATATTGGAATTTTTGTGCTGGTGAAATGCTTTCTTTGCTATGAATACTGGAGTGGAATAGGTCAAAGAAGCTTTGCCATTCTGTGTAATCACCAGACTTTTGTACTTTTGTCCTTATTGGATGTTCCGAAGTTAGATGGCTGGTGGTTTATTAAAATATTTTAATATTTTAATAGGTTAATAAAATTCTCTGTTTTGTATGCTTATTCCTCGACAGTTTTTTTGGTTGTGTCTTAAATTTTATTCTGATCATGTCAAAATAGTTTTACAAAATGGTGGTTAATTCATATTAATTACGGCAGATGTCTATCCTATAATTTATTTTAACTTACGTTGATTTACACTAGATAGTTTATGATTTAAACTAGATTTGTAAAGTTTGTAAGTTTTATACATTTGTAAGGCTTTCATTTGACTGTGTACATTTGTAAGGTTTTCATTTGACTGTGTACATTTGTAAGGTTTTCAAATGATTTTAGTTTCCAAATGCTTGAACTCTTGCACAATGTGAAAAGCTATAAAAGGTAAACATTATATAAATATACATAAAATGGTTTCATTAATGATAATTATTTGATAATTATTTGGTGATTTAGATATCAAACATTCGAATCGATCAATAATTTTTATTTTAATTCTAATTTTTAATATTTTCATTGTAGTTTAAAATAAATGTATCCATTAGGAAAAAACAAATTTATTAACTACAATATTAAAATCTTTTGATACACAATTCACTCACTGAGAGCTGGTGATTGGGATATCAAACATTCGAATCAATCAATAATTATTATTTTTATTATAATTTTTAATATTTTCTAAATAGTTTAAACTAAATGTATCAATTAGAAAAAAACAAATTTGTAATCTAAAATATTAAAATCTTTTGATATACAATTCAAGCACTGATCTAGAGCTGGTGATAAGGATATCAAACATTCGAATCGATCAATAATTTTTATTTTTATTCTAATTTTAAATATTTTTAATATACGAAATTCACAGACAGCTCTAGAGCTTTTGATTGTGATATTAAACATTCGAATCGATCAATAAATTTTATTTGTATTCTACTTTTAAATATTTTCATAGTAGTTTAAAATAAATGTATCGATTAAGAAAAAACAAATTTGTAAACTAAAATATTAAAATTTTTTGATAAACAATTCACTCACTGATCTAGAGCTGGTGACTGGGATATCAACATTCATAAATAAAAATAAAAATTATTGATCGAATCGATCAATAATTTTTATTTTTATTCTAAATTTAAATATTTTCATAGGAGCTTAAAATAAATGTATCCATTAGAAAAAAACAAATTTGTAAACTAAAATATTAAAAAAATTTTAGACGAAATTTTCACAGCTTTAGAGCTTTTGATTAAGATATCAAACATTCGAATCGATCAAAAATTTTGATTTTTAATCAACTTTTTAATATTTTCATAGTAGTTTAACATAAATGTTACCATTAGAAAAAGACAAATTTGTAAACTAAAATATTAAAATCTTTTGATACACAATTCACTCACTGATCTACAGATGGTGATTGAAATATCAAACATTTGAATCGATCAATAACTTAGATTTTTATTCAACTTTTTATTATGTTCATAGTAGTTTAAAATTAATGTTTCCAATAAAAAAAAACAGGAGTTTAAACTAAAATATTAAAATCATTTGATACGCAATTAACTGACTGATCTAGACTTGGTGATTGGGAATTCAAACATTCGAATCGATCAATAATTTTTATTTTTATTCTAATTTTAAATATTTTCATAGTAGTTTAAAATAAATGTAAATTTATAAACTAAACTATTAAAATCTTTTTAAACACAATTCACTCGCTGTTTTAGAGGTGGTGATTAGGATATCATATATTCAAATCGATCCATAATTTTTATTTTTATTCTAATTTATATATTGTTGCTTGAGAATACCATTCTGTCACTGTAAAATAAAAATTTTTTATTATCACATTAAAGAAAGTTTTACTTCTTTGCTGTAAATAATTTTTAATTTTTGTATATAAAACTAGAAGTATTGAATTCTTTGTTTTTATTAAAACAAGGTTTTCTTATTTCGTTTTATTAAAATTAAAAAAAGAATAATCTAATTTTTAGTATTTTCATAGTAGCTTAAAATAAATTTATCAATTAGAAAAAACAAATTTGTAAACTAAGCTATTAAAATCGTTTGATACACAATTCACTCGCTGATCTAGAGCTGGTGATTGAAGTATCAAACATTCGAATTGATCTATAATTTTTATTTCTATTCTAATTTTTAATATTTTCATAGTAGTTTAAAATAAATTTATCCATTAGAAAAAACAAATTTGTAAACTAAACTATTAAAATCTTTTGATATACAATTCAAGCACTGATCTAAAGCTGGTGATAAGGATATCAAACATTCGAATCGATCAATAATTTTTATTTTTATTCTAATTTTAAATATTTTCATAGTAGTTTAAAATAAATGTATCAAATAGACAAAAACAAATTTGTAAACTAAACTGTTTAAATCTTTTGAAACACAATTTACTGACTGATCTAGAGCTGGTGATTGGGATATCAAACATTCGAATCTATCACTAATTTTTATTTTTATTTTAATTTTAAATATTTTCATTGTAGTTTATAATAAATTTATACATTAGATAAAACCAATTTTTAAACTAAACTATTAAAATCTTTTGATACACAATTCACCCACTTATCTACAGCTGGTGATTGAAAAATCAAACATTTGAATCGATCAATAATTTTGATTTTTATTCAACTTTTTTTAATGTTCATAGAAGTTTAAAATTGATGTATCGATTAGAAAAAAACAAATTTGTAAACTAAACTATTCAAATCTTTTACTAAGCAATTCACTCACTTATCTCAAGCTGCTGATTGAAATATCAAACATTTGAATCAATAAATAATTTTGATTTTTAATCAACTTTTTAATATGTTCAACGTAGATTAAAATAAATGTATCCATTAGAAAAACAAATTTGTAAAGAAAACTATTAAAATCTTTTGATACAAAATTCACTTACTAATCTAGGGCTGGTGATTGGGATGTCAAACATTCGAATCGATCAAAAATTTTTATTTTTATTCTAATTTTAAATATTTTCATAGTAGTTTAAAATAAATGTATCAAATAGACAAAAACAAATTTGTAAACTAAACTGTTTAAATCTTTTGAAACACAATTTACTGACTGATCTAGAGCTGGTGATTGGGATATCAAACATTCGAATCTATCACTAATTTTTATTTTTATTTTAATTTTAAATATTTTCATTGTAAATTATAATAAATATATACATTAGATAAAACCAATTTTTAAACTAAACTATTAAAATCTTTTGATACAAAATTCACCCACTTATTTACAGCTGGCGATTGAAATATCAAACATTTGAATCGATCAATAATTTTGATTTTTATTCAACTTTTTGTATGTTCATAGTAGTTTAAAATAAATGTATTCATTAGAAAATTACAAATTTGTAAACTAACCCATTAAAATCTTTTGCTAAGCAATTCACTCTTTTATTTACAGCTGGTGATTGGAATATCAAACATTCTAATCAATCAATAAATTTTATTTTTATTATAATTTTTAATATTTTCATAATAGTTTAAAATAAATGTTTCGATTAGAAAAAAACAAATTTGTAATCTTAAATATTAAATTTTTTTAGACGAAATTCATACACAGCTTTAGAGCTTTTGATTCAGTTATTAAACATTCGAATCGATCAATAATTTTCATTTTAATTCAACTATAATATTTTCATGGTAGTTTAAAATAAATTTATACATTAGGAAAAAACAAATTTGTAAACTAAACTATTATAATCTTTTGATACACAATTCACTCACTTATCTAGAGCTAGTGACTGGGATATCAAACATTTGTATCGATCAACAATTTTTATTTTTATTCTAATTTTAAATATTTTCATAGTAGTTTAAAATGAATGTATCCATTAGGAAAAAATAAATTTTTAAACTAAAATATTATAATCTTTTGATATATTTGAATCGATAGATAATTCACTCACAGATCTAGAGCTGGTAATTGGGATATCAAACATTTGAATCGAACAATAATTTTGGTTTTATTCTAATTTTTAATATTTTCATAGTAGTTTAAAATAAATGTATCCATTAGAAAAAACGAATTTTTAAACTAAAGTATTAAAATCTTTTAAAACACAAATCACTCACTGTTTTAGAGCTGGTGATTGGGATATCAAACATTTAATTCCTTCAATAATTTTAATTTTTATTCTAATTTTTAATATTTTCATGGTAGTTTATAATAAATGTATCCATTAGAAAAAAACAAATTTGTAAACTAAACTATTAAAATATGTTGATACACAATTCACTCACTGATCTTGACCTGGTGATTTAGATATCAAACATTCGAATCGATCAATAATTTTTATTTTTATTCTAATTTTTAATATTTTCATAGAAGTTTAAAATAAATGTATCCATTAGGAAAAACCCAATTTGAGAGCTAAAATTTTAAAATTTTTTTAGATGATATTCACCCTCGGTTTAAGAGCTTTTGATTGATTTATCAAACTTTTGAACCGGTAAATAATTTTGATCTAAATTCAACTTTTTAATATTTTTATAGAAGTTTAAAATAAATGTATCGATTAGGCAAAAACAAATTTGTAAATAAAAATATTAAAATCTTTTGATACACAATTCACTCACTGATCTAGAGCTAGTGATTGGGATATGAAACATTTAATTCAATAAATAATTTTTATATTTATTCTAATTTTAAATATTTTCATAGTAGTATAAAATATATGTATCCATATCCATTAGGAAAAAACAAATTTGTTAACTAAAATATTAAAATCTTTTGATACAAAATTCACTCACTGATCTAGAGCTGGTGATTGGGATATCAAACATTCGAATCGATCAGTAGTTTTTTATAATAGTTTATAATAAATGTTTCCATTAGAAAAAACAAATTTGTAAACTAAACTATTAAAATATTTTGATAGACAATCCACTTACTGATCTAGAGCTGGTGATTGAGATATCAAACATTCGAATCAATCAATAATTATTATTTTTATTATAATTTTTAATATTTTCTAAATAGTTTAAACTAAATGTATCAATTAGAAAAAAACAAATTTGTAATCTAAAATATTAAAATCTTTTGATATACAATTCAAGCACTAATCTAGAGCTGGTGATAAGGATATCAAACATTCGAATCGATCAATAATTTTTATTTTTATTCTAATTTTAAATATTTTTTTTAGACGAAATTCACAGACAGCTCTAGAGCGTTTGATTGTGATATTAAACATTCGAATCGATCAATAAATTTTATTTTTATTCTAATTTTAACTATTTTCATAGTAATTTAAAATAAATGTATCGATTAAGAAAAACAAATTTGTAAACTAAAATATTAAAATTTTTTGATAAACAATTCACTCACTGATCTAGAGCTGGTGACTGGGATATCAACATTCATAAATAAAAATAAAAATTATTGATCGAATCGATCAATAATTTTTATTTTTATTCTAAATTTAAATATTTTCATAGGAGCTTAAAATAAATGTATCCATTAGAAAAAAACAAATTTGTAAACTAAAATATTAAAAAATTTTTAGACGAAATTTTTACAACTTTAGAGCTTTTGATTAAGATATCAAACATTTGAATCGATCAAAAATTTTGATTTTTAATCAACTTTTAAATATTTTCATAGTAGTTTAACATAAATGTTTCCATTAGAAAAAGACAAATTTGTAAACTAAAATATTTAAATCTTTTTATACACAATTCATTCACTGATCTACAGATGGTGATTGAAATATCAAACATTTGAATCGATCAATAACTTTGATTTTTATTCAACTTTTTATTATGTTCATAGTAGTTTAAAATTAATGTATCCAATAAAAAAAACAGGAGTTTAAACTAAAATACTAAAATCATTTGATACGCAATTAACTGACTGATCTAGACTTGGTGATTGGGAATTCAAATATTCGAATCGATCAATAATTTTTATTTTTATTCTAATTTTAAATATTTTCATAGTAGTTTAAAATAAATGTATCCATTAAAAAAAAACAAATTTATAAACTAAACTATTAAAATCTTTTTAAACACAATTCACTCGCTGTTTTAGAGGTGGTGATTAGGATATCATATATTCAAATCGATCCATAATTTTTATTTTTATTCTAATTTATATATTGTTGCGTGAGAATACCATTCTGTCACTGTAAAATAAAAAAATTTTATTATCACATTAAAGAAAGTTTTACTTCTTTGCTGTAAATAATTTTTAATTTTTGAATATAAAATTAGAAGTATTGAATTCTTTGTTTTTATTAAAACAAGGTTTTCTTATTTCGTTTTATTAAAATTAAAAAAAGAATAATCTAATTTTTAGTATTTTCATAGTAGTTTAAAATAAATTTATCAATTAGAAAAAACAAATTTGTAAACTAAGCAATAAAAATCGTTTGATACACAATTCACTTACTGATCTAGAGCTGGTAATTGAGGTATCACGCATTTGAATCAATCAATAATTTTTATTTTTAGTCTATTTTTTAATATTTTCATAGTAGTTTAAAATAAATGTATCCATTAGAAAAAATAAATTTGTAAACTAAACTATTAAAATCTTTTGATACACAATTCACTAACTTATCTAGAGCTGGTGATTGGGATATCAAACATTCGTATCGATAAATAATTTTTATTTTTATTCTAATCTTTAAGATTTTCATAGTTGTTTAAAATAAATTTATCAATTAAAAAAAACAAATTTGTAAACTAAAATATTAAAATCTTTTGATAAACAATTCACTTACTGATCTAGAGCTGGTGATTGGGATATCAAACATTCGAAACGATAAATAATTTTGAATTTTATTCAACTTTTTAATATTTTCATAGTAGTTTATAATAAATGTATCCATTAGAAAAGGACAAATTTGTAAACTAAACTATTAAAATCTTTTGATACACAATTCACTTGCTTATCTACAGATTGTGATTGAAATATCAAACATTTGAATCGATCAATAATTTTGATTTTTATTCAACTTTTTAATATGTTCAACGTAGTTTAAAATAAATGTATCCATTAGAAAAACAAATTTGTAAACAAAACTATTAAAATCTTTTGATACAAAATTCACTTACTAATCTAGAGCTGGTGATTGGGATGTCAAACATTCGAATCGATCAATAATTTTTATTTTTATTCTAATTTTAAATATTTTCATAGTAGTTTAAAATAAATGTATCAAATAGACAAAAACAAATTTGTAAACTAAACTGTTTAGATCTTTTGATACACAATTTACTGACTGATCTAGGGCTGGTGATTGGGATATCAAACATTCGAATCGATCACTAATTTTTATTTTTATTTTAATTTTAAATATTTTCACTGTAGTTTATAATAAATTTATACATTAGATAAAACCAATTTTTAAACTAAACTATTAAAATCTTTTGATACACAATTCACCCACTTATCTACAGCTGGTGATTGAAATATCAAACATTTGAATCGATCAATAATTTTGATTTTTATTCAACTTTTTAATATGTTCAACATAGTTTAAAATAAATGTATCCATTAGAAAAAACGAATTTGTAAACTAAACTATTAAAATCTTTTAATACACAAATCACTCACTGTTTTAGAGCTGGTGATTGGGATATCAAACATTGAAATCCTTCAATAATTTTTATTTTTATTCTAATTTTTAATATTTTCATGGTAGTTTAAAATAAATGTATCCACTAGAAAAAAACAAATTTGTAAACAAAACTATTAAAATCTTTTGATACAAAATTCACTTACTAATCTAGAGCTGGTGATTGGGATGTCAAACATTCGAATCGATCAATAATTTTTATTTTTATTCTTATTTTTATTATTTTCATAGTAGCTTAAAATAAATGTATCCATTAGAAAAAAACAAATTTGTAAACTAAACTTTTCAAATCTTTTGATACACAGTTCACTCACTGATCTAGACCTGGTGATTGGGATATCAAACATTCGGATCGATCAGTAATTTTTATTTTTGTTCTAATTTTAAATATTTTCATAGTAGTTTAAAATAAATTAATTCTTTAGAAAAAAACAAAATTTTAAACTAAACTATTAAAATCTTTTGATACTCAATTCACTAACTAATCTAGACCTGGTGATTGGGATATCAAACTTTCAAATCGATCAATAATTTTTATTTTTATTCTAATTTTTAATATTATCATAGGAATTTATAATAAATGTATCCATTAGAAAAAAAAACAATTTGTAAACTAAACTATTCAAATATTTTGACAGACGATCCACTTACTGATCAAAAGCTGGTGATTGATTTTATTTTTATTTTAATTTTAAATATTTTCATTGTAGTTTATAATAAATATATACATTAGATAAAACCAATTTTTAAACTAAACTATTAAAATCTTTTGATACACAATTCACTCTCTGATCTAGAGCTAGTGATTGGATTATCAAACATTCGAATCGATTAATAATTTTTATTTTTATTATAATTTTTAATATATTCATAGAAGTTTAAAATAAATGTATCGATTAGAAAAAAACAAATTTGTAAACTAAATTAAAAAAATCTTTTAATACACAAAACATTCGCATTGATGAATAATATTAATTTTTATTCTAATTTATAATATTTTCATAGTAGTTAAAATAAATGTATCGATTAGGAAAAACAAATTTGTAAACTAAACTATTAAAATCTTTTGAAAGAGATTTGATCCACTTTTTATTCTAATTTTTAATATTTTTATAGTAGTTAAAATAAATGTATCGATTAGGAAAAACAAATTTGTAAACTAAACAATTAAAATCTTTTGGTACAAAATTCACTCACTTATCTAGAAGTGGTGCTTGGGATATCATATATTAAAATCGATCCATAATTTTTATTTTTATTCTAATTTTTAATATTTTTATAGCAGTTTAAAATAAATTTTTCAATTAGAAAAAACAAATCTGTAAACTAAGCTATTAAAATCTTTTGATACAAAATTCACTCGCTGATCTAGAGCTGGTGATTGAGGTATCAAACATTTGAATAGATCAATATTTTTTATTTTTATTCTAATTTTTAATATTTTCATATTAGTTTAAATTAAATGTATCCATTAGAAAAAACAAATTTGTAATCTAAACTTTTAAAATCTTTTGATAGAGATTTGATCCACTGATCTAGAGCTGGTGATTGGGATATCCAACATTCGAATCTATCAATAATGTTTAAATTTATTCTAATTTTTAATATTTACACAGCAGTTTAAAACTAATGTATCCATTAGAAAAAAACAAATTTGTAAACTAAACAATTAAAATCTATTGATACGCAATTCACTCACTTATCTAGATCTGGTGATTGAGATATCAAACATTTGAATTAATCAGTAATTTTTATATTTATTCTAATTTTTATTATTTTCATAGTAGTTTAAAATAAATGTATCGATTAGGAAAAAACAAATTTGTAAACTAAAATATTAAAATCTTTTGATACACGATTAACTCAATGATCTAGGGCTGGTGATTGGGATATCAAACATTCAAATCGATCAATATTTTTTTTTTTTAATTCGAATTTTAAATATTTTCATAGTAGTTTAAAATAAACGTATCGATTAGAAAAAAATGAACTAAACTATTAAAATCTAACAAACTAAACTTGTAAACTAAACTATTAAAATCTTTTGATTTACAATTCACTCACTGATTTAGAGCTGGTGATTTGGATATCAAACAATCGAATCGATCAGTAGTTTTTTATGTTAGTTTAAAATAAATGTATCCATTAGAAAAAAACAAATTTGTAAACTTAACTATTAAAATATTTTGATAGACAATCCACTTACTGAACTAGAGCTGGTGATTGAGATATCAAACATTCGAATCAATCAATAATTTTTATTTTTATTATAATTTTAAATATTTTCATAGTAGTTTAAAATAAATGTATCCATAAGGAAAACCCCAATTTGTGAGCTAAAATATAAAAGTTTTTTTAGACGAGATTCACCCACAGTTAAAGAGCTTTTGATTGATTTATCAAACTTTTGAACCGATAAATAATTTTTATTTTCATTCAACTATTTAATATTTTCATAGAAGTTTAAAATAAATGTATCGATTAGGAAAAAACAAATTTGTAAACTAAAATACTAAAATCTTTTGATACACAATTCACTTACTGATCTAGTGTTAGTGATTGAGATATCAAACATTTGAATCAATAAATAATTTTTATTTTTATTCTAATTTTTAATATTTTCATAGTAGTTTAAAATAAATGTATCCATATCCATTAGGAAAAAAACTAATTTGTTAACTAAAATATTAAAATCTTTTGATACACAATTCACTCACTGATCTAGAGCTAGTGATTGGATTATCAAACATTTGAATCGATAAATAATTTTTATATTTATTTTAAGTTTAAATATTTTCATAGTAGTTTAAAATAAATGTATCCATATCCTTTAGGAAAAAACAAATTTGTAAACTAAAAAATTAAAATCCTTTGATATACAATTCACTTACTGATCTAGAGCTGGTGATTGGGATATCAAACATTTGAATCGATCAATAATTTTTATTTTTATTTTAATTTTAAATATTTTCATAGTAGTTTAAAATAAATGTATCCATTAGAAAAAAACAAATTTGTAAACTAAACTATTAAAAATCTTTTGATACACAATTCACTCACTGATCACGAGCTGGTGAATAAGATATCAAATATTCAAATCAATCAATAATTTTTATTTTTATTATAATTTTTAATATTTTCATAATAGTTTAAAATAAACGTATCGATTAGAAAAAAAACAAATTTGTAATATAAATTTTTAAAAATTTTAAGGCAAAATTCACACACAGCTTTAGATCTTTTGATTAAAATACTAAACATTCGAATCGATCAATAATTTTTAATTTTATTCAACTATAATATTTTCATAGTAGTTTAAAATAAATGTATATATTAGAAAAAAACAAATTTGTAAACAAAACTATTAAAATCTTTTGGTACTCAATTCACTTACTTATCTTCAGCTGTTTATTGAAATATCAAACTTTTGAATCGATCAATAAATCTAATTTTTATTCAATTTTTTTATATGTTCATAGTAGTTTAAAAAAAGTATCCATTAGAAAAAACAAGTTTGTAAACTAAAATATTAAAATCTTTTGATACACAATTCACTGACTAATTTAGATCTGGTGATTGAGATATCAATGATTCGAATCGATCAATAATTTTTATTTTTATTCTAATTTTTAATATTTTCATAGTAGTTTATAATAAATGTATCCATTAGAAAAAAACAGATTTGTAAACTAAACCAATAAAATCTTTTGGTTCACTTTTCACTAACTTATTTACAGCTAGTGATTTTAATGTCAAATATTCGAAACGATCAATAATTTTTATTTTTATTCTAATTTTTAATATTTTCATAAAAATTTAAAATAAATGTATCGATTAAGAAAAAACAAATTTGGAAACTAAAATATTAAAATCTTTTGATAAACAATTCACTCGCTAATCAAAAGTTGGTGAATGGGATATCAAATATTCAAATCGATCAATTATTTTTTTTTTCTAATTTTTAATATTTTCATAGAACGTTAAAATAAATGTAAACATTCGAAAAAAAAACAAATTTGTAAACTAAACTATTAAAATATTTTGATACACAATTCATTTGCCGAACTTGACCTGGTGATTGCTGGTGACATTCGAACCGATAAATAATTTTTATTTTTATTCCAATTTTTAATATTTTCATAGTAGTTTAAAATAAATGAATCCATTAGAAAAAACAAATTTGTAAACTAAACATCTAAAATCTTTTGATGCACAATTCACTGACCAATCTAGATCTGGTGAATGAGATATCAAACATTTGAATCGATCAATAATTTTTATTTTTATTCTAATTTTTAATATTTTCATAGTTGTTTAAAATAAATGTATTCATTAGAAAAAAACAAATTTGTAAACTAACCCATTAAAATCTTTTAGTACACAATTCACTCACTTATTTACAGCTGGTGATTGGAATATCAAACATTCGAATCAATCAATAATTTTTATTTTTATTATAATTTTTAATATTTTCATAATAGTTTAAAATAAACGTATCGATTAGAAAAAAAACAAATTTGTAATATAAATTTTTAAAAATTTTAAGGCAAAATTCACACACAGCTTTAGATCTTTTGATTGAAATACTAAACATTCGAATCGATCAATAATTTTTAATTTTATTCAACTATAATATTTTCATAGTAGTTTAAAATAAATGTATATATTAGAAAAAAACAAATTTGTAAACAAAGCTATTAAAATCTTTTGGTACACAATTCACTAACTTATCTTCAGCTGTTTATTGAAATATCAAACTTTTGAATCGATCAATAAATCTAATTTTTATTCAATTTTTTTATATGTTCAGAGTAGTTTAAAAAACGTATCCATTAAAAAAAACAAGTTTGTAAACTAAAATATTAAAATCTTTTGATACACAATTCACTGACTAATCTAGATCTGGTGATTGAGATATCAATGATTCGAATCGATCAATAATTTTTATTTTTATTCTAATTTTTAATATTTTCATAGTAGTTTATAATAAATGTATCCATTAGAAAAAAACAGATTTGTAAACTAAACCAATAAAATCTTTTGGTTCACTATTCACTAACTTATTCACAGCTAGTGATTTTAATGTCAAATATTCGAAACGATCAATAATTTTTATTTTTATTCTAATTTTTAATATTTTCATAAAAATTTAAAATAAATGTATCGATTAAGAAAAAACAAATTTGGAAACTAAAATATTAAAATCTTTTGATAAACAATTCACTCGCTGATCAAAAGTTAGTGAACGGGATATCAAATATTCAAATCGATCAATAATTTTTTTTTTCTAATTTATAATATTTTCATAGTACGTTAAAATAATGTATCCATTCGAAAAAAAAAAACAAATTTGTAAACTAAACTATTAAAATATTTTGATACACAATTCATTTGCCGATCTTGACCTGGTGATTGCTGGTGACATTCGAATCGATAAATAATTTTTATTTTTATTCCAATTTTTAATATTTTCATAGTAGTTTAAAATAAATGAATCCATTAGAAAAAACAAATTTGTAAACTAAACATCTAAAATCTTTTGATGCACAATTCACTGACCAATCTAGATCTGGTGAATGAGATATCAAACATTTGAATCGATCAATAATTTTGATTTTTATTCTAATTTTTAATATTTTCATAGTTGTTTAAAATAAATGTATTCATTAGAAAAAAGCAAATTTGTAAACTAACCCATTAAAATCTTTTAGTACACAATTCACTCACTTATTTACAGCTGGTGATTGGAATATCAAACATTCGAATCAATCAATAATTTTTATTTCTATTATAATTATTAATATTTTCATAATAAATTAAAATAAATGTATCGATTAGAAAAAAACAAATTTGTAATCTAAAATATTAAATTTTTTTAGGCGAAATTCATACACAGCTTTAGAGCTGGTGATCGAGTTATTAAACATTCGAATCGATCAATAATTTTCATTTCAATTCATCTATAATATTTTCATAGTAGTTTAAAATAAATGTATACATTAGGAAAAAACAAATTTATAAACTAAACTATTATAATCTTTTGATACACAATTCACTCACTAATCTAGAGCTAGTGACTGGGATACCAAACATTTGAATCGAACAATAATTTTGGTTTTATTCTAATTTTTAATATTTTCATAGTAGTTTAAAATAAATGTATCCATTAGAAAAAACGAATTTGTAAACTAAACTATTAAAATCTTTTAATACACAAATCACTCACTGTTTTAGAGCTGGTGATTGGGATATCAAACATTGAAATCCTTCAATAATTTTTATTTTTATTCTAATTTTTAATATTTTCATGGTAGTTTAAAATAAATGTATCCATTAGAAAAAAACAAATTTGTAAACTTAACTATTAAAATATGTTGATACACAATTCACTCACTGATCTTGACCTGGTGATTGAGATATCGAACATTCGAATCGATCAATAATTTTTATTTTAATTCTAATTTTTAATATTTTCATAGTAGTTTAAAATAAATATATCCATTAGAAAAAAACAAATTTGTAAACTAAACCTTTAAAATCTTTTGGACACAATTTACTTACTTATCTACAGCTGGTGATTGGAATGTCAAACATTCGAAACGATTTATAGTTTTTATTTTTATTCTAATTTTTAATATTTTCATAGTAGTTTTAAATAAACGTATCCATTAGAAACAAACAAATTTGTAAACTAAACTATTAAAATCTTTTGATACACAATTCACTCACTGATCTAGAGCTGGTGATTGAGATATCAAACCTCCGAATCGATCAATCATTTTTATTTTTATTCTAATTTTTAATATTTTCATAGTTGTTTAAAATAAATGTATCCATTAGGAAAAACCCAATTTGAGAGCTAAAATTTTAAAATTTTTTTAGACGGCATTCACCCACGGTAAGAGCTTTTGATTGATTTATCAAACTTTTGAACCGATTAATAATTTTGATCTTAATTCAACTTTTTAATATTTTTATAGAAGTTTGAAATAAATGAACCGATTAGGAAAAAACAAATTTGTAAATTAAAATATTAAAATCTTTTGATACACAATTCACTCACTGATCTAGTGCTAGTGATTGGGATATGAAACATTTAATTCGATAAATAATTTTTATATTTATTCTAATTTTAAATATTTTCAAGTAATCTAAAATATATGTACCCATATCCATTACGAAAAAAAAATTTGTTAACTAAAATATTAAAATCTTTTGATACACAATTCACTCGCTTATCTACAGCTTGTGACTGAAACATCAAAAATTTAATCCATCAATAATTTTGATTTTTATTCAACTTTTAATATGTTAATAGTACGTTAAAATAAATGTATCCATTAGGGAAAAATAGTTTGTTAACTTAAATATTTAAATCTTTTGATACACAATTCACTCACTGATCTAGACCTGGTGATTGGGATATCAAACATTCGAATCGATCAATAATTTTTATTTTTATTATAATTTTAAAAAATTTCATAGTAGTTTAAAATAAATGTATCCATTCGAAAAAAACAAATTTGTATACTAAACTATTAAAATCTTTTAATACATAATTCAAATCGATCAATAAATTTGATTTCTATTCAACTTTTTAATATTGCCAAAGTTGTTTAAAGTAAATGTATCTATTAGATAAAAACAAATTTGTAAACTAAACTATTATAATCTTTTGATACATAATTCACTCACTAATCTAGAGCTTGTGACTGGGATATCAAACATTTGTATCGATCAATAATTTTTATTTTTATTCTAATTTTTAATATTTTCATAGTAGTTTAAAATAAATGTATCCATTAGGAAAAAATAAATTTGTAAACTAAAATATTAAAATCTTTTGATATATTTGAATCGATAAATAATTCACTCACAGATCTAGAGCTGGTAATTGGGATATCAAAAATTTGAATCGATCAATAATTTTGGTTTTATTCTAATTTTTAATATTTCCATAGTAGTTTAAAATAAATATTTCCATTATAAAAAACGAAATTGTAAACTAAACTATTAAAATCTTTTAATACACAAATCACTCACTGTTTTAGAGCTGGTGATTGGGATATTAAACATTTAAATCCTTCAATAATTTTTATTTTTATTCTAATTTTAAATATTTTCATGGTAGTTTAAAATAAATGTATCCATTATAAAAAAACAAATTTGTAAACTAAACTATTAAAATATGTTGAAACACAATTCACTCACTGATCTACAGCTGGTGATTGGAATGTCAAACATTCGAAACGACTTATAATTTTTATTTTCATTCTAATTTTAAATATTTCCATAGTAGTTTAAAATAAACGTATTCGTTAGAAACAAACAAATTTGCAAACTTAACTATTAAAATCTTTTGATACACAATTCACTCACTGATCTAGAGCTGGTGATTGAAATATAAAACATCCGAATCGATCAATCATTTTTATTTTTATTCTAATTTTTAATATTTTCATAGTAGCTTAAAATAAATGTATCCATTAGGAAAAACCCAATTTGAGAGATAAAATTTTAAAATTTTTTTAGAGGAGATTCACCAACAGTTTAAGAGCTTTTGATTGATTAATCAAACTTTTGAACCGATAAATAATTTTGATTTTTATTCAACTATTTAATATTTTCATAGAAGTTTAAAATAAATGTATCGATTAGGAAAAAACAAATTTGTAAACTAAAATATTAAAATCTTTTGATACACAATTCACTTATTAATCTAGTGTTAGTGATTGAGATATCAAACATTTGAATCAATAAATAATTTTTATATTTATTCTAATTTTTAATATTTTCATAGTAGTTTAAAATAAATGTATCCATATCCATTAGGAAAAAAACTAATTTGTAAACTAAAATATTAAAATCTTTTGATACACAAATCACTCACTGTTTAAGATCTGGTGATTGGGATATTAAACATATAAATCCTTCAAAAATTTTTATTTTTATTCTAATTTTAAATATTTTTATGGTAGTTTAAAATAAATGTATCCATTAGGAAAAAACAAATTTTTAGACTAAAATATTAAAATCTTTTTATACAATATTCACTCACTGATATAGAGCTGGTGATTGGGATATCAAGCATTCGAATCGATCAGTAATTTTTCATAGTAGTTTAAAATAAATGCATCCATTAGAAAAAAACAAATTTGTAAACTAAACTATTAAAATCTTTTGATACACAATCCACTCACTGATCTAGAGGTGGTGATTGAGATATCAAACATTCTAATCAATCATTAATTTTTATTTTTATTATAATTTTTAATATTTTCATAAAAGTTTAAAATAAATGTATAGATTAGAAAAAAACAAATTTGTAATCTAAAATATTACAATTTTTTCAAACGAAATTCACACATAGTTTTAAAGCTTTTGATTGAAATATTAAACATTCGAATCGATCAATAATTTTTTTTTTATTCTAATTTTAAATATTTTCATAGTAGTTTAAAATAAATGTATCCATTAGGAAAAAACCAACTTGTAAACTAAAATATTAAAATCTTTTGATACACAATTCACTAACTGATCTAGAGCTGGTGATTTGGATATCAAACATTTGTATCGATCAATAATTTTTATTTTTATTCTAATTTTTAATAATTTCATAGTAGTTTAAAATAAATGTATCAATTCGAAAAAAACAAATTTGTAAACTAACCTATTAAAATCTTTTAATACTCAATTCGTTCACTGATTTAGATCTGGTGACTGGGATATCAAACATTCGAATCGATCAGTAATTTTTCATAGTAGTTTAAAATAAATGTATCCATTAGAAAAAAACAAATTTGTAAACAAAACTATTAAAATCTTTTGATACACAATTCACTCACTGATCACGTGCTGGTGATTGGGATATCAAACTTTCGAATCGATCAATACTTTTTATTTTTATTATAATTTTTAATATTTTCATAAAAGTTTAAAATAAATGTATCCTTTAGGAAAAACCCAATTTGTAAGCTAAAATATTAAAGTTTTTTTAGACGAGATTCACCCACAGTTAAAGAGCTTGTGGAATGATTTATCAAACTTTTGAACCGATAAAAAATTTTGATTTTTATTCAACTATTTAACATTTTCATAGAAGTTTAAAATAAATGTATCGATTAGGAAATAACAAATTTGTAAACTAAAATATTAAAATCTTTTGATACACATTTCACTCACTGATCTAGAGCTAGTGATTGGAATATCAAACATTTGAATTGATAAATAATTTTTATTTTTATTCTAATTTTAAATATATTCATAGTAGTTTAAAATAAATGTATCCATATCCATTAGGAAAAAAACTAATTTGTAAACTAAAATATTAAAATCTTTTGATACACAATTCACTCACTGATCTAGAGCTAGTGATTGGAATATCAAACATTTGAATCAAAAAATATTTTTTATATTAATTCTAATTTTAAAAATTTTCATAGAAGTTTAAAATAACTGTATCCATATCCATTAGGAAAAAATAAATGTGTAAACTAAAAAATTAAAATCCTTTGATACACAATTCACTAACTGATCTTGAGCTGGTGATTGGGGTATCAAACATTCAAATCGATCAATAATTTTTATTTTTACTCTAATTTTAAATATTTTCATAGTAGTTTAAAATAAATGTATCACTTAGAAAAAAACCAATTTGTAAACTAAACTATTAAAATCTTTTGATTCACAATTCATTCACTGATTTAGAGCTGGTGATTGGGATATCAAACATTCGAATCGATCAGTAATTTTTCATAGTAGTTTAAAATAAATGTGTCCGTTAGAAAAAACAAATTTACAAACTAAATTATTAAAATCTTTTGATACACAATTCACTCACTGATCACGAGCTGGTGATTGAGATATCAAACATTCGAATCAATCAATAATTTTTGTTTTTATTATAATTTTTAACATTTTCATAATAGTTTAAAATAAGGGTATCGATTAGAAAAAAACAAATTGATAATCTAATTTATTAAAAAAATTTTAACGACATTCACACACAGCTTTAGAGCTTTTGATTGAGATATTAAACATTCGAATCTATCAATAATTTTTAATTTTATTCAACTATAATATTGTCATAGTAGTTTAAAATAAATATATATATTAGAAAAAAACAAATTTGTAAACTAAACTATTAAAATCTTTTGGTACACAATTCACTTACTTATCTTCAGATAGTGATTGAAATATCAAACATTTGAAACGATCAATAAATCTGATTTTTATTCAACTTTTTTATATGTTCATAGTAGTTTAAAAAAACGTATCCATTAGGAAAAAAAAAGTTTGTAAACTAAAATATTAAAATCTTTTGATACACAATTCACTCACTAATCTAGATCTGATGATTGAGATATCAAACATTCGAATTGATCAATAATTTTTATTTTTATTCTAATTTTTAAATTTTCATAGTAGTTTAAAATAAATGTATCCATTAAAAAAAAAACAGATTTGTAAACTAAACCAATAAAATCTTTTGGTTCACTATTCACTAACTTATTTACAGCTGGTGATTGGAATGTCAAAGATTCGAAACGATCAATAATTTTTATTTTTATTCTAATTTTTAATATTTTCATAGAAGTTTAAAATAAATGTATCGATTAAGAAAAAACAAATTTGGAAACTAAAATATTAAAATCTTTTGATAAACTATTAACTCGCTGATCAAATGTTGGTGAATAGGATATCAAATATTCGAATCGATCAATAATTTTTTGTTATTTTCTAATTATTAATATTTTCATAGTACGTTAAAATAAATGTATCCATTTGAAAAAAAACAAATATGTAAACTAAACTTTTAAAATCTTTTGATACACAATTCACTCGCCGATCTTGACCTGGTGATTGCTGGTGACATTCGAAACGATAAATAATTTTTATTTTTATTCCAATTTTTAATATTTTCATAGTAGTTTAAAATAAATGTATCCATTAGAAAAAAGAAATTTGAAAACTAAATTTCCAAAATCTTTTGATGCACAATTCACTGACTAGTCTAGATCTGGAGAATGAGATATCAAACATTTGAATCGATCAATAATTTTGATTTTTATTCTAATTTTTAATATTATCATAGTAGTTTAAAATAAATGTATCCATTAGAAAAAAACAAATTTGTAAACTAAACCATTAAAAACTTTTGGTACACAATTCATTCACTTATTTACATCTGGTGATTGGAATATCAAACATTCGAATCAATCAATAATTTTTATTTTTATTCAAATTTTTAATATTTTCATACTAGTTTAAAATAAATGTATCTATTAGAAACAAACAAATTTGTAAACTAAACTATTAAAATCTTTTGATAAATAATTCACTTACTGATCTAGAGCTGGTGATTGGGATATCAAACATTCGAATCGATCAATAATTTTTATTTTTGTTCTAATTTTAATTATTTTCATATTGTTTTAAATAAATGTATCACTTAGAAAAAAACAAATTTGTAAACTAAACTATTAAAATCTTTTGATACACAATTCACTAACTGATTTAGAGCTGGAGATTGGGATTTCAAACAATCGAATCGATCAGTAATTTTTCATAGTAGTTTAAAATAAATGTATTCATTAGAAAAAAACAAATTTGTAAACTGAACTATTAAAATATTTTGATACACAATTCACTCACTGATCTAAACCTTCTGATTGAGATATCAAACATTCGAGTCGATCAATAATATTGATTTTTATTCCAATTTAAAATATTTTAATGGTACTTCAAATAAACGTATCCATTAGAAAAAAACAAATTTGTTTACTAAAATATTAAAATTTTTTAGCCGAAATTTACAAACAGCTTTAAAGCTATTGACTGAAATATCAAATATTTGAATCTATCAATAATTTTGATTTTTATTTAACTTTTTTATATTATCATAGTAGTTTAAAATAAACGTATCCATTAGAAAAAAACAAATTTGCAAATTAAATATTAAAATCTTTTGATAAACAATTCACTTACTGATCTAGAGCTGGCGATTGGGATATCAAACATTCGAATCGATCTAAAATTTTTATTTTTAATCTAATTTTTAATATTTTCATAATAGTTTAAAATAAATGTATCCTTTAGAAAAAAAAAATTTGTAAACTAAACTATTATAGTCTTTTGATACACAATTCACTCGCTAATCTAGAGCTTGTGATTGAGATATCAATCATGTGTATCGATCAATAATTTTTATTTTTTTTCTAATTTTTAATATTTTCATGGTAGTTTAAAATAAATTTATCCACTAGAAAAAATAAATTTGTAAACTAAACTATTAAAATCTTTTGATACACAATTCACTCACTTATCTACAGCTGGTGACTGAAATATCAAACATTTGGATCTATCAAAAATTTTGATTTTTATTTAACTTTTTATATATCATAGTTATCATAGTAGTTTAAAATAAACGTATCCATTAGAAAAAAAAAATTTGCAAATTAAATATTAAAATCTTTTGATAAACAATTCACTTACTGATCTAGAGCTGGTGATTGGGATATCAAACATTCGAATCGATCCATCAATTTTATTTTTATTCTTATTTTAAATATTTTCGTAGTAGTTTAAAATAAATGTATCAATTAGAAAAAAAAAAATTTGTAAACTTAACTATTAAAATATTTTCATACTCAATTTACTTACTGATATAGAGCTGGTGATTGGGATATCAAACATTCGAATCGATCAGTAATTTTTCATAGTAGTTTAAAATAAATGTATCCATTAGAAACAAACAAATTTGTAAACTGAACTATTTAAATATTTTGATACACAATTCACTCACTGATCTAGACCTTCTGATGGAGTTATCAAACATTCGGGTCGATCAATAATATTGATTTTTATTCCCATTTTTAATATTTTCATAGTAGTTCAAATAAATGTATCCATTAGAAAAAACAAATTTGTATACTAAAATATTAAAATTTTTTTAGACGAAATTCACACACAGCTTTAGAGTTTTTGATTAAAAAATTAAACGTTCGAATTGATCTATAATTTTTATTTTTATTCAACTTTATAATATTTTCATAGTAGTTTAAAATAAATGTATCCATTAGAAAACTAATTCACTAATTTATAACTTATTAAGCTAGGGATTGAAATATCAAACATTTGAATCGATCAATAATTTTTTTTTTTATTCAACTTTTTTATATGTTCATAGTAGTTTAAAATAATCGTATCCATTAGAAAAAAACAAGTTTGTAAACAAAAATATTGAAATCTTTTGATACACAATTCACTCACTGATCTAGACCTGGTAATTGAGATATCAAACATTCGAATCGATCAGAAATTTTTTAATTTTTATTCTAATTTTAAATATTTTCAAAGTAGTTTAAAATAAATGTATCCATTAGAAAAAACAAATTTGTAAACTAAACCATTTAAATCTTTTGGTACACAATTCTCTTACTTATCTACAGCTGGTGATTGAAATATCAAACATTTGGATCGATCAATAATTTTGATTTTTATTCAACTTTTTTATATGTTCATAAATGTTTAAAATAAACGTATCCATTAGAAAAAACAAGTTTGTATACTAAAATATTAAAATCTTTAGATACACAATTCACTCACTGATCTAGACCTGGTGATTGAGATATCAAACATTCGAATCGATCAGAAATTTTAGTTTTTATTCTAATTTTTAATATCTCCATTGTAGTTTAAAATAAATGTATCCATTAGAAAAAAACAAATTTGTAAACTAAACCATTAAAATCTTTTGGTACACAATTCACTTACTTATCTACAGTTGGTGATTGGAATGTCAAACATTCAATTCGATCAATAATTTTTATTTTTATTCTAATTTCTAATATGTTCATAGTAGTTTAAAATAAATGTATCCATTAGGAAAAAATCAGTTTGTGAACTTAAATATTAAAATCTTTTGATACACAATTCACTGACTGATCTAGACCTGGTGATTAAGATATCAAAAATTCGAAACGATCAATAATTTTTATATTTATTCGAATTTTAAATATTTTTTAGTAGTTTAAAATAAATGTATCCATTAGAAAAAAACAAATTTGTAAACAAAACTATAAAATTTTTTTGACGCACAATTCACTCACTGATCCAGAGCTGGTGATTGGGATATCAAACATTCGAATCGATCAATAATTTTGATTTTTATTCTAATTTTTAATATTTTCATAGAAGTTTAAAATAAATGTATCCATTAGAATAAAAAACAAATTTGTAAACTAAACTATTAAAATATTTTGATACACAATTCACTCACTGATCTAGAGCTGGTGATTGAGATATCAAACATTCAAATCAATCAATAATTTTTGTTTTTATTATAATTTTTAATATATTCATAATAGTTTAAAATAAATGTATCGATTAGAAAAAAACAAATTTGTAATCTAAAATATTAAATTTTTTTTAGACGAAATTCACACACAGCTTTAGAGCTTCTGATTGAGATATTAAACATTCGAATCGATCAATAAATTTATTTTTATTCTACTTTAATATTTTCGTAGTAGTTTAAAATAAATGTATCCATTAGAATAAAAAACAAATTTGTAAACTAAACTATTTAAATCTTTTGATACACAATTCACTCACTAATCTAGAGCTAGTGATTAGGATACCAAACATTTGTATCGATCAATAACTTTTATTTTCATTCTAATTTTAAATGTTTTCATAGTAGTTTAAAATAAATGTATCGATTAGGAAAAAACAAGTTTGTTAACTAAAATATTAAAATCTTTTGATAAGCAATTCACTCATTGATCTAGAGCTGGTGATTGGGATATCAAACATTCGAATTGATCAATAATTTTAATTTTTTTTTTCTAATTTTTAATATTTTCATAGTAGTTTAAAATAAATGTATCCATTAGAAAAAAACAAATTTGTAAACAAAACTATAAATTTTTTTTAACACACAATTCACTCACTGATCTAGAGCTGGTGATTGGGATATCAAACATTCGAATCGATCAATAATTTTGATTTTTATTCTAATTTTTAATATTTTCATAGAAGTTTAAAATAAATGTATCCATTAGAATAAAAAACAAATTTGTAAACTAAACTATTTAAATCTTTTGATACACAATTCACTCACTAATCTAGAGATAGTGATTAGGATACCAAACATTTGTATCGATCAATAATTTTTATTTTCATTCTAATTTTAAATGTTTTCATAGTTGTTTAAAATAAATGTATCGATTAGGAAAAAACAAGTTTGTTAACTAAAATATTAAAATCTTTTGATAAGCAATTCACTCATTGATCTAGAGCTGGTGATTGGGATATCAAACATTCGAATTGATCAATAATTTTAATTTTTTTTTCTAATTTTTAATATTTTCATAGTAGTTTAAAATAAATGTAACGATTAGAAAAAAACAAATTTGTGAATTAAACTATTAAAATCTTTTAACACACAATTCACTCACTGATCTAGAGCTGGTTATTGGGATATCAAACATTCGAATCGATCAATAATTTTGATTTTTATTCTAATTTTTAATATTTTCATAGAAGTTTAAAATAAATGTATCCATTAGAATAAAAAACAAATTTGTAAACTAAACTATTTAAATCTTTTGATACACAATTCACTCACTAATCTAGAGATAGTGATTAGGATACCAAACATTTGTATCGATCAATAATTTTTATTTTCATTCTAATTTTAAATGTTTTCATAGTTGTTTAAAATAAATGTATCGATTAGGAAAAAACAAGTTTGTTAACTAAAATATTAAAATCTTTTGATAAGCAATTCACTCATTGATCTAGAGCTGGTGATTGGGATATCAAACATTCGAATTGATCAATAATTTTAATTTTTTTTTCTAATTTTTAATATTTTCATAGTAGTTTAAAATAAATGTAACGATTAGAAAAAAACAAATTTGTAAATTAAACTATTAAAATCTTTTAACACACAATTCACTCACTGATCTAGAGCTGGTGATTGGGATATCAAACATTCAAATCGATCAATAATTTTTATTTTTATTCTAAATTTTAATATTTTCATTGTAGTTTAAAATAAATTTATCCATTAGAAAAAACAAATTTGTAAACAAAACGGTTATAATATTTTAATACACAATTCACTCACTGATCTAGAGCTGGTAATTGGGGTATCAAACATTCGAATCGATCAATAATTTTTATTTTTATTCGAATTTTAAATATTTTCATAGGTGATTAAAATAAATGTATCAATTAGAAAAAAAACAAATTTGTAAACTAAACTATTAAAATCTTTTGATACATAATTCACTCACTGATCTAGAGCTGGTGATTGGGATATCAAACATTTGAATCGATCAGTAATTTTCATTTTTATTCTAATTGGTAATATTTTCATAATATTTTAAAATAAATGTATCCATTCGAAAAAAACAAATTTGTAAACTAAATTATTAAAATCTTCTAATGCACAATTCACTCCCTGATATGGAGCTGGTAATTGGGATATCAAACATTAGAATCGATCAATCATTTTGGTTTTTGTTCTAATTTATAATATTTTTATAGTAGTTTAAAATAAATGTATCGATTAAGAAAAAACAAATTTGTAAACTTAAATATTAAAATCTTTTGATAAACAATTCACTGACTTATCTAGACCTGGTGATTGGGATATCGAACATTCGAAACGATCAAAAATTTTTATTTTTATTATAATTTTTAATATTTTCATAGTAGTTTAAAATAAATGTATCCATTAGAAAAAAACAAATTTTTAAACTAAATTATTAAAATCTTGCGATTAAAAATTCACCTGCTTATCCACAGCTAGTGACTAAAATATCAAACATTTGAATCGATCAATAATTTTGATTTTTATTCAACTTTTAATATGTTCATAGTAGTTTTAAATAAATGAATCCATTAGGAAAAAACAAGTTGGTAAACTTAAATATTAAAATCTTTTGATAAAAAATTCACTGACTGATCTAGAGCTGGTGATTGGGATTTCAAACATTCGAATCGATCAATAATTTTTATTTTTATTCGAATTTTAAATATTTTCATAGTAGTTTAAAATAAATGTATCAATTAGATAAAAACCAATTTGTAAACTAAACAATTAAAATCTTTTGATACCCTATTCACAAACTGATCTAGAGCTGGTGATTGGGATATCAAATATTCCCATCGATCATCAATTTTTATATTTATTCTAATTTTAAATATTTTCATAGTAGTTTAAAATAAATGTTTCCATTAGAAAAACCAAAATATTAAACTAAAATATTAAAATCCTTTGATACACAATTCACTCACTGATCTAGACCTGGTGATTAGGATATCAATCATTCAAATCGATCATTAATTTTTATATTTATTCTAATTTTTAATATTTTCATAGTTGTTTAATATAAATGTATCAATTAGAAAAAACAAATTTGTATACTAAAATATTAAAATCTTTTGATACATAGTTCACTCACTGATCTAGAGCTGGTGATTGAGATATCAAACATTCAAATCAATCAATAATTTTTATTTTTATTCTATGTTTAAATATTTTAATAGTAGTTTAAAATAAATGTATCGATTAGAAAAAAACAAATTTGTAATCTAAAATATCAAATTTTTTTTAAACGTAATTCACACACAGCTTTGGAGCTTTTGATTGAGATATTAAACATTCGAATCGATCAATAAATTTATTTTTATTCAGCTATAATATTTTTATAGTAGTTTAAAATAAATGTATACATTAGAAAAAAACAAATATGTAAACTAAACTAATATAATCTTTTGACACACAATTCACTCACTAATCTAGGGCAAGTGATTAGGATATCAAACATTTGTATCGATCAATAATTTTTGTTTTTTTTCTAATTTTAAATATTTTTATAGTAGTTTAAAATAAATGTATCCATTAGGAAAAACCAAATTTGTAAACTAAAATATTAAAATCTTTTGATACACAATTCACTCACTGATCTAGAGCTAGTGATTGGGATATCAAACGTTCGAATCGATCAATAATTTTTATTTTTATTTGAATTTTAAATATTTTCATAGTAGTTTAAAATAAATGTATCAATTAGAAAAAAACAAATTTATAAACTAAACTATTAAAATCATTTGATACACAAGTCACTCACTGATCTAGAGGTAGTGATTGGGATATCAAACATTTGAATCGATCAATAATTTTGGTTTGTATTCTAATTTTTAATATTTTTATACTAGTTTAAAATAAATGTATCCATAAGAAAAAAACAAATTTGTGAACTAAACAATTTTTATTACTTTCATAGTAGTTTAAAATAAATGTATTGATTAGGAAAAAACAAATTTTTAAACTAAAATATTAAAATCTTTTGATACACAATTCACTCAGTTATCTAGAGCTGGTGATTGGGATATCAAACATTCGCATTGATCAATAATTTTTATTTTTATTCTAATTTTTAATATTTTCATAGTAGATTAAAATAAATGTATCCATTAGTAAAAACAAAATTGTGAACTAAATTGTTAAAATCTTTTGATACACAATTCACTCACTGATCTAGAGCTGGTGATTGAGGTATCAAACAATTGAATCGATCAATAAATTTTATTTTTATTCTTATTTTTAATATTTTCATAGTAGTTTAAAATAAATGTTTCCATTAGAAAAAAACAAATTTGTAAACTAAAACATTAAAATCTTTTGATACACAATTCACTCACTGATCTAGAGCTAATGACTGGGATATCAAACATTCGAATAGATCAATAATTTTTATTTTTATTCTAATTTTTAATATTTTCAAAGTAGTTTAAAATAAATGTATTGATTAGGAAAAAACCAATTTGTAAACTGAAATATTAAAATCTTTTGATAAACAATTCACTTTGTGATCTAGAGCTGGTGATTGGGATATCAAACATTCGAATAGATCATTAATTTTTATATTTATTCTAATTTTTAACATTTTCATAGTAGTTTAAAATAAATGTATCGATTAGGAAAAAACAAATATGTAAACTAAAATATTAAAATCATTGATACACAATTCCCTCACTGATCTAGAGCTGGTGATTGGGATATCAAACATTCGAATCGATAAATAATTTTTATTTTTATTCTGATTTTTAATATTTTCATAGTAGTTTAAAATAAATGTATCGATTAGAAAAAAACAAATTTGTAAACTGAACTATTCAAATCTTTTGATACACAATTCACCCACTGATCTAGAGCTGGTGATTTGGATATCAAACATTTGCATTGATCAATAATTTTTATTTTTATTCTAATTTTTAATATTTTCTTGGTTCTAAAAAGTTTTTAGACGAAATTTACACACAGCTTTAGAGCTTCCGATTAAGGTACTAAATATCGAATCGATCAAAAATTTTTATTTTTATTAAACTTTTTAATATTTTCATAGTAGTTTAAAATAAACGTATCCATTAGAAAAAAACAAATTTGTAAACTAAACTATTCAAATCTTTTGGTACACAATTCACTTACGTGTTTACAGCTGGTGAATGAAATATCAAACATTTGAATCGATCAATAATTTTGATTTTTATTCAACTTTTTAATATGTTCATAGTATTTTGAAATAAATGTATCCATTAGGAAAAAACAAGTTTGTAAACTAAAATATTAAAATGTTTAGTTACACAATTCACTGGCTGATCTGGACTTAGAGATTAGGATATCAAACATTCGAATCAATCAATAATTTTTTTTTTATTCCAATTTGTAATATTTCATAGTAGTTTAAAATAAATGTATCCTTTAGAAAAAAACAAATTTGTAAACTAAACTATTAAAATATTTTGATACGCAATTCACTCAGTGATCTAGAACTGGTGATTGGGATATCAAACATTCGAATAGATCAATAATTTTAATTTTTATTCTTATTTTTAATATTTTCATAGTAGTTTAAAATAAATGTATCGATTAGGAAAAAACAAATTTGTAAACTAAACTATTAAAATGTTTTGATACACAATTCACTCACTGATCTAGAGCTGGTGATTGAGGTATCAAACATTTGAATCGATCAATAATTTTTATTTTTGTTCTAATATTTATTATTTTCATAGTAGTTTAAAATAAATGTATCCATTAGACAAAAACAAATTTGTAAACTAAACTATTAAAACCTTTTAATACACAATTCACTCACTGATCTAGAGCTGGCGATTGGGATATCAAATATTCGAATCGATCAATAATTTTTATTTTTATTCTAATTTTTAATATTTTCATAGTAGTTTAAAATAAATGTATTCATTAGTAAACACAAATTTGTAAACTAAATTGTTAAAATCTTTTGATACACAATTTACTGACTAATCCAGACCTGGTGATTGGGATATCAAACATTCGAATCGATCAAAAATTTTTATTTTTATTCTAATTTTTAATATTTTCATAGTAGTTTAAAATAAATGTATCCATTAGAAAAAAACAAATTTGTAAACTGAACTATTAAAATCTTTTAATACACAATTCACTCACTGATCTAAAACTGGTGATTGGGATATCAAATATTCGAATCGATCGAAATTTTTTATTTTTATTCTAATTTTTAATATTTTCATAGTAGTTTAAAATAATTGTATCCATTAGAAAAAAACAAATTTGTAAACTAAACTATTTTTTTTTTTTTTTAATCAAAATAGTCCATTTATTTATACATTTACTTTTTATACATTTTCTCTTATATTATACAATACAATTTTTTGGTCGGTGGACTACTTTATAGGCCGACTATATACTAAGAAAATTTATTTTGATGTCCACTGTCCCTAAAATTGGGCTCTCAGGATCATTTGATTCGTCTAAAAACTTGCAAAATTTTTATTTGAAACATAGATTTATATCAAAAGAATAAAAGCTTAATATTGCTTAAATGATTTAAAAAAAAAAAATAATAATAAATTTTTAAATATTAATATAATGTATATGAGTATGATTGTGTTTGTAAAAAAGTAAAATGTAACAAAGAAAAATTAAGTTAGCAATCATACTCGAACTGATCTTGCTTAAGGCATTATGTAAGACATTCACACACACACATTCATACCAATATAAAAATATAAAAGTATATATAGTTACACACCAACACACACATTCATACAATAAAAGTAAACTTTGACGGCAAGTTTGTTCCACTCTAAATTTAAATGTTTTATATAGGCCATATTGATTTTATTTTATTTTTTTTTTATAACTTTATACAGTGTAAATATAAAACAGTGTTTTATAAAGAATTGTGGTTCTATATATCTAAACTAGCTATATGTAACACTATTTACATATATTATCCTGACTTTATTTATAATAATATAATTTATTTATATTGGTGGTGTTTGATTTAGCCACCAATATTTCGCGCATCTTTTGGAGAAATCGTCTTGTTTGGGCTCGAATCCGATGCTCGTACTGTATCTCATATGCTCATCTGGATCGTTGAATTTCTCCTCATCTAACCATTTTTCATTTGGCCTCCTTTGTACGTGGTATAGGATTGGTACCGCATCACCATTTTGTATATAGCCTTTCTGGTCGTGATATATGAATAAGTTGGGTCCCGGCACCATCCCCTTGAACGCATAATGTTTTGCCATTGTTGAATCGTAATAGTATGGACCCAAAATTAATGAATTGTTGCGATTTTGTGTCGCCCGTTGAATATGTTCTCGTGTTAAATTTATGATGTGTATATCGATGCGGTCCGCATCATATCGTTCATACTGCTTTGTATTTGAGACAAAATGTTTGTACCCTGTTTCTGCCTTGCGATACAAGCCGTTGCAGTGTCGCAAACATTTCCTCTCAAATACCCGTAGCTGCTCTATGTACCTGGGCACCTGGTTATACCACACCTGACAACCGTATGTAAGTATGGGCCAAATCAATGACTTGTACGCAATAATTTTGACTCTTTGGTTTATATGTTTGCTGTAGAATAGCCTGCGTGTCCCCATAAAAGCACGTCGTGCCTTCTCCAGTTGCTTTGTTGTGTGGTCTGCCATGTAGCACATGTTGTCGATGTGTACACCCAGATATTTAATTTGATTGAAAAGTTGAATAGGTTGACCAGAAATTTTGATTTGTAATTTTCGCCAGTTTCTTTTCAAATCTCGGTTTGCATTTTTTAACGGTCGCCGAAAAAGGATGGTTTCACATTTTGTCGTATTCATTTCGATATGCCAAAGGTTGAAGTAATTTTGAATATGGTCGATTGCCGTTTGGAGATTTTTTTGAATATCGCCTACCAAATAATTTGCCGAATATACGATCATATCGTCAGCGTATGAGCACGTCTGTATAGATTTTGAATTTAGTTCATTGCTGCCAATTAGTTCTGCTGTATATATGTTAAATAATAGTGGTGCCGTTATCGACCCTTGTTGAACCCCGTTCATAATTTTGAAAATTTTTGTCGAATTTGTGCGCCCCGTTGTCACGATGAATTTACGGTTGTAACATTTCATATAGAATTTCAATAATTTCGTTCGAGAATTTCATTTTTTTCATTTTTGCCAAAAGTCCGTCCAGCCAAATAGATTCAAAGGCTTTTTTAATATCTATGAGTACTGCACCTGTTGGATTATTAAAACTTAGTTGATGACAAACGTCTGTCACCACCTTTGTGATCGCATGTACCGTAGTATGTCCAAATCGAAAACCAAATTGATTATCGGGTATCAGGTTATTTGTGTTCACGTGGTCGCTGATCTTGTCGTTTATGATTATTTCGTAGATTTTGCCGAGATTCGAGAGTAAGCTGATTGGTCTATAACTTTCCGGATCTGTAGAGTTTTTTGTTTTTTTTAAAATTGGAAAAATACGTGCCACCTTCCAACAATTTGAAAACGATTTAGTATTTAATAAATTATTGAAAATTATGCATAATTCCGTGATTATTGATTTTGGTAAATGTTTTAGTATTATATTGGGGATTAAATCAGGGCCGAAAGATTTTTTATTATTTGCTACGCTTAGTATGTTCGCCAAGTATGCGCATGTATTGAAAAAATTTTGTTGTGTTTTTGGTGCATTCGAATGGTTTTTGGACGAAAATTGTGTAATGGTTTCGTTCCTTTTTTTCCCTTCGTCGTGTTTTCTTTTGATCGGTGCGATGCTATCATTTATCTCTCTCTCGTGTTCTCGACTACCTAATTTCGGATATATTTTTGTGTGGTCTTCAATATGTTTGCCAATTATGTTCAAGTTGATTTGTTCGTTTTGAATTTCGAATTTATTATCGACCGTTTTGCTCAATTCATTCCAATCAATGCCTAAATTTTCGTATTTATGTTGATCCGTCTCATTGATTACAATTTTTTTCACATTTATTGTGTTTGTTGCTGCTAAATTGGTTAATTTTTTAATTTTCGTTCACATTTTTGCTCCCGGCCTAATTTCTGTCATCATATTTGCCCAATATTTTTCTATCTGTATTTTCACATTTTGTTCGATCAACTGATTCGTTATCTTGATTTCCGTTTTCCATTCATTTATTTTCCGTATCACTCTCATATCAATGTGATTGTGTTGCGTATAATTTTTTTCGTTTCTCCTACCCTGGTAATGATCATTATTTAGGTTGCGTCTTATTGTTTTGATTTTTGTGATGAGAAATGTTTTATGTTTATATAACTTTTCTATGATTTTGTTGGTGTAGCATATCATGTTGTTGTATCTTCTTTGTTTTGGCACATTTTGTCTTAAATTTTCTAATATAAGGCATGTAATTTCATCTATATATCGCATGATTTCGTTTTCATTTAAATTTCTATCATTTGGGACCAAAGTTGTTATTTTTGTTATTGTTGAATTTTGAGCAGAATTTTGTGACTTTAATTTTGATTTGTGCGCCTTGTCCAACTTGTCGGTCCATGTTTGCCAATTGATATCGTGAAGATTGTATCGGATTCCCGTCTTTTGATATTCGTCGCTCTGATTGATGCCCCTCTCAATTTCGCCCACGTTTTGAATTTGTATTTCTATTGCTTTGTGGTCGCTATCATACCTATGAGTTGGAATTTCGTTTTTTTCGTTGGTTTGAATTTGGATACGGGTGTCCGTGATGGCTAGATCTAAATAATTTCCCGAACATATCATGGTTGGAGTTTCGCTTTTATATATTTTTAATCGATACTCCATTTCATTGTCGACGATCCAACGATTCAATCGATTGCCTCTTGAATTATTTGCCGCGTTGCCCCAGCTAATGTGTCGGGCATTGAGATCGCCCGCTATGATAAAATAATGTTTAGGATTTTGTAAATTTAATGTTAAGAAAATTTTGTTCCATTCTTCGATGAAACGTTCGTCGGAAATTTGAGTCGTGTTGCCCGTGCAATAAATTGAAATCAGAAAAAATTTTTGTGCCGAATGTTTAATCGCAAGTTTTATAATGGCGATCTCAATGCCCGCTCTATTGCTGATGGCTTGCGGTGCTATAATTTGGTATTTGATCCCATTTTTGATTAAGATGGCGGTGCCACCCCCCTGTTTGGTATTATTCCTGTCGCATCTAATCATCTCGTAATGTTTAAATTCGATTTTATGCTTTTCATTTAATTTCGTCTCATTAATTAGGAGACAGTCTGGCTGATGGTTGTTCAAAAAATTTAAAAGATTTAATCGCCGTTGAACTGTGATTATCCATTCTCTGCTGGTTTCTGTGCCGAATTTATAATTTTCCGATAATTTGCAAGAGCTGAGTAATTTGCTCACTCTGTTGTTCCATAGTTTTGGCCATGCTGTCTATTCTAGCCGTCAGTTGCTGTATAACTGCCTGATTGTTTTGTTGCGGTTGTTGTTGTGGTGGTGATGATTGTTTGGTTAGGCCACCCTTCATTATTTCGGCAAATGTACCATTTTCCTTCGTTACCTTAATGGACGAGAACATTTTCGGTACTGATTTTTCTATTTGTTGATTTTTTTTTCGCTCGTCGAATTTTTTTTTGAGTTTTGCCATCATTGTCTGATAGACGGGGCACCCTTTATATGAGGCCGGATGGCCCAATTGTTTGCAATTAATACAGTGTATTTCTTCTTTTCCCGTCTCGTTTGTTATGGGACATTCACCCGGTATATGATTATTGGCGCACTTGACGCACCTAAACCCCAAGCTACAATTTGTTGCCGTATGTCCATACCGCTGGCAGTTTTTACACTGCATTATACTGTCATTCTTGTTTAATGGCTGCCATGCTATTTTTTGATAGTTCAGTGCATTAATGTTGTACACTTCGTTTAGGTGAGTGTCTGGTGAGAATTGTACAATGTATATTGGTAATAGTTTTTTTAATTGTGACGGTCTTTTTGATTTCATCTGGATAATTTTTGCACCTTCACGTTGTGGTGTGCCTCGATGTCTGTTTGTAGTTCTTCGAGATTTTCATTTTCGGTCATCCCTCTTAGTACTAAGGTCTTAGGTTTTAGTTCTTTGGGGGTGAACGTGTAATATCTCGTGTTTACCTCGTTCAATATCTATTTTAAATTATTGTAATTTTCGAGTGTATCTGTTTTCAGTGTGTGCTTGTTCGTGTTTATCCTCTTTATCTCGAAATTTTGTACCTTTATTCCCTTGGCCAATTCTATAGTATTTTTAATATCTTGGTCATAGATGTGTAATGGTGGTGGTCTCCGTTTTTTTGACATTGTTGTCGTGTTATTATTATTATTATTGTTATTATTATTATTATTGTTATTATCGTTATTATTGTTATTATTGTTATTATTGTTATTATTGTTATTATTGTTATTATTGTTATTATTATTATTATTATTGTTATTATTCGGGTTGCTATTATTATTGTTGTTTCTGTTGTTGGCTCGTGCCGATTTTGTATTATTATTATTATTTATTTTAATTTTATTTTTAATTATTTCGAAATCATTATCGTTGTTGTGTTGTTGTTGATGTTCATGATTGTGCATTGTGTCGACAATCATGTTTAGTTCGGTCTCGTTTTCCTCGATTTCAGAAATTAGGGCCTCAAACGTATTTTTTGATAGAAAGTCATTTATATGTCTTTTATTATTATTGTTATTATTGTCTTTATTATTATTGTGGTGGTTGGAATTATTGGTCGTTATATTATTATTATTATTATTGTTATTATTATTATTTAGGACTTTTTTATGGTTATTGTTGTTTTTTAGCGAGTCTGCTAATTGATCTTTTAGTATTTTAATTTCGTTGGACATGTTTTTTATGATATTTTTTAATGAACAGTACTCACCCGATTCATTGTTTGTTTTATGTGTCCGTTTGTTCCCTCGCATTGATCGTGTGTTAGCAACAGTTGTAGTTGTTGTTGATGATGAATCTGATAGAGTCAAATCGTTGGTGATAAGCTCGTTGTTGTTGGTTGGTTCATTTTTATTGCTATGGACCGTTGCCGTAGTAATAAATGTAGCTGGGCATATATTCCCTTCTTGGTCATGGTCTTGTTTGCCCATGATTTCTTTATAATTTTCTTTGTGGCTATTTAGAATATTGGAAGTTATTATTTTATTATTATTATTATTTTTTTTTTTTTTTTAAACTAATCTTAATTTATTCTTATATGCTGAAGCATAACTGTCTTTATTTAGATAATTAGTTTTTGGTTTAATTTTATTTTTTTTTCTCACTATATTTTATGTTTTATATTGATTAGCTGATTAATTCAAATGTTTACGTTTATTTTATTTATTTATTTAGGTCACGATATAAATTCTTCACTGTGTTACAGTACACTTAATAATATAATACGAATCCCGAAAACACTCTTCTGAACGATAAAAATAAACAAATTAACAATTAACGAAATTGATTTATGTACAGAGAAATTTTATTTTTATTTTTTTAAATTTCAGCGCTCATAGAAAAATAAAAAGTACACATGAAAAATAATTGAAGGTTTTTTTTTTTTTTTTTTAAACAAAGGAAAACTTTCCTTTTTATTTATTTTTTTGTTTTGTTTTTTTTCACTTGGACTACCCCAAATGGGGGCTCCTATCACAAGTTTGTTCACTAATTTATTGTTTGGGTAATGCGTTGTCCACTGAATTGTATATTAGCACTTTTTATATTGTTTACTTATTCACAATTTATTAATGAAAATTTTTGACGTAGTTATATAGCCCAATATGATTGAGTAGCCCCATAGTGGGTGCTCCCAATTATATATGCGTTCTACGGATCAAACTCGCACTTATTTTTATTTTTTCCTATTACAAATTATTTCTATATATTTTAATTCTATTATTGAATTTGAGTTTTAATTTACAGTTAGAAAATTATAATTTTTATTGAAATTATTTTTTTTGTATGTAATAAAAAAAATTTTTATGAAATTTTTTTTTTTTTTTTTTTTTTTTTTTTTTGTTTCCGATTTCTTTTAATTTTTATTTTTAGGTCTTTATGCAATGACTGTTCGATTAAAACTCGTAAACTAAACTATTAAAATCTTTTAATACACAATTCACTCACTGATCTAGAGCTGGTGATTGGGATATCAAATATTCGAATCGATCAAAATTATTTTTTTTTTATTCTAATTTTTAATATTTTCATAGTAGTTAAAAATAAATGTATCGATTAGAAAAAAACAAATTTGTAAACTAAAATATTAAAAAATTATTTAGACGAAATTATCACACAGCCTTAGAGCTTTCGATTGAGGTATTAAATATTCGAATCGATCAAAAATTTTGATTTTTATTCAACTTTTTAATATTTTCATAGTAGTTTAAAATACATGTTTCCATTAGAAAAAAACAAATTTGTAAACTAAACTATTTAAATCTTTTGGTACACAATTCACTTACTTATCTTTAGCTGGTGAATGAAATATCAAACATTTGAATCGATCAATAATTTTGATTTTTATTCAATTTTTTAATATGTTCAAAGTATTTTAATATTAATGTATCCTTTAGGAAAAAACAAGTAAATTATTTTGTAAACTAAAATATTAAAATCTTTTGATACACAATTCACTCAATGATCAAGAGCTGGTGATTGAGTTACCAAACATTTGAATCGATCAATAATTTTAATTTTTATTCTAATTTTCAATGTTTTCATTGTAGTTTAAAATAAATGTTTCCATTAGAAAAAAACAAATTTGTAAACTAAACTATTAAATTGTTTTGATACGCAATTCACTCACTGATCTAGAGCTAATGACTGGGATATCAAACATTCGAATAGATCGATAATTTTTATTTTTATTTTAATTTTTAATATTTTCATAGTAGTTTAAATTAAATGTATTGATTAGGAAAAAATAAATTTGTAAACTAAAATATTAAAATCTTTTGATACACAATTCACTCAGTGATCTAGAGCTGGTGATTGGGATATCAAACATTCAAATGGATCATTAATTTTTATATTTATTCTAATTTTTAACATTTTCATAGTAGTTTAAAATAAATGTATCGATTAGGAAAGAACAAATTTGTAAACTAAAATATTAAAATTATTGATACACAATTCACTCACTGATCTAGAGCTGGTGATTGGGATATCAAACATTCGAATCGATTAATAATTTTTATTTTTATTCTAATTTTTAATATTTTCATAGTAGTTTAAATTAAATGTATCGATTGGAAAAAAACAAATTTGTAAACTGAACTATTCAAATCTGTTGATACACAATTCACCCACTGATCTAGAGCTGGTGATTTGGATATCAAACATTCGCATTGATCAATAATTTTTATTTTTATTCTAATTTTTAATATTTTCATATTAGTTTAAAATAAATGTATCCATTAGAAAAAAATAAACTTGTAAACTAAATTGTTAAAATCTTTTGAAACACAATTCGCTCATTGATCTAGGGATGGTAATCGGAATGTCAAACATTCGAAACGATCAATAATTTCTATTTTTATTCTAATTTTTAATATTTTCCTATTAGTTTAAAATAAATGTATCCATTAGGAAAAAACAAGTTTGTAAACTAAATTATTTTGTAAACTAAAACATTAAAATCTTTTGATACACAATTCACTCACTGATCTAGAGCTGGTGATTGTGATATCAAACATTCGAATCGATCAATAATTTTTATTTTTATTCTAATTTTCAATCTTTTCATGGTAGTTTAAAATATATGTTTCCATTAGAAAAAACAAATTTGTAAACTAAGCTAATAAAATCTTTTGATACACAATTTACTGACTAATCCAGACCTGGTGATTGGGATATCAAACATTCGAATCGATCAAAAATTTTTATTTTTATTCTCATTTTTAATATTTTCATAGTAGTTTAAAATAAATGTATCCATTAGAAAAAAACAAATTTGTAAACTAAACTATTAAAATCTTTTAATACACAATTCACTCACTGATCTAGAGCTGGTGATTGGGATATCAAATATTCGAATCGATCAAAATTTTTTATTTGTATTCTAATTTTTAATATTTTCATAGTAGTTAAAATAAATGTGTCGATTAGAACAAAACAAATTTGTAAACTAAAATATTAAAATCTTTTGATACACAATTCACTCACTGATCTAGAGCTGGTGATTGGGAAATCAAACATTCGAATCAATCAATAATTTTTATTTTTATTCTAATTTTTAATATTTTCATAGTAGTTAAAAATAAATGTATCGATTAGAAAAAAAACAAATTTGTAAATTAAAATATTAAAAACTTTTTAGACGAAATTTACACACAGCTTTAGAGCCTTCGATGGAGGTATTATATATTCGAATCGATCAAAAATTTTGATTTTTATTCAACTTTTTAATATTTTTATAGTAGTTTAAAATAAATGTATCCATTAGAAAAAAAAACAAATTTGTAAACTAAACTATTAAAATATTTTGGTACACAATTCACTTACTTATTTACAGCTAGTGAATAAAATATCAAACATTGGAATTGATAAATAATTTTGATTTTTATTCAACTTTTTAGTATGTTCATAGTATTTTAAAATAAATGTATCCATTAGGAAAAAACAAGTTTGAAAACAAAAATATTAAACTCTTTTGATACACAATTCACTGGCAGATCTAGACTTGGTAATTAGGATATCAAACATTCGAATCAATTAATAATTTTTTTTTTATTCTAATTTTTAATATTTAATAGTAGTTTAAAATAAATGTATCCTTTAGTAAAAAACAAATTTGTAAACTAAACTATTAAAATCTATTGAAACACAATTCACTCACTGATCTAGAGCTGATGTTTAGGACATCAAACATTCGAATCGATTAATAATTTTTATTTTTATTCTAATTTTTAATATTTTCATAGTAGTTTAAAATAAATGTATCTATTGGAAAAAAACAATTTTGTAAACTAAACTTTTAAAATCTTTTGATACACATTTCACTCATTGATCTAGAGCTGGTGATTGGGATATCAAACATTCGAATAGATCAATAATTTTTATTTTTATTCCAATTATTAATATTTTCATAGTAGTTTTAAATAAATCTTTCGATTAGGAAAAAACCAGTTTGTAAACTAAAATATTAAAACCTTTTGATACACAATTCACTCAGTGATCTGGAGCTGGTGATTGGGATATAAAACATTCGAATAGGTTAATAATTTTAATTTTTATTCTAATTTTTAATATTTTCATAGTAGTTTAAAATAAATGTATCGATTAGGAAAAAACAAATTTGTAAACTAAAATATCAAAATCTTTTGATACACGATTCACTCACTGATCTAGAGCTGGTGATTGGGATATCAAACATTTGAATCGATCAATAATTTTGATTTTTATTCAACTTTTTAATTTGTTCATAGGATTTTAAAATAAATGAATCCATTAGGAAAAAACAAGTTTGTAAACTAAAATAATAAAATCTTTTGGTACACAATTCACTCTGTGATCTAGAGCTGGTAATTGGGATATCAAACATTCGAATAGATCAATAATTTAAATTTTTATTCTAATTTTTAATATTTTCATAGTAGTTTAAAATAAATGTATCCATTAGAAAAAAACAAATTTGTAAACTAAACTATTAAAATCTTTTGGTACACAATTCAATAACTTATCTACAGCTGGTGATTATCAAACATTTGAATCGATCATTAATTTTTATATTTATTCTTATTTTTAACATTTTCATAGTAGTTTAAAATAAAAGTTTCCATTAGAAAAAAACAAATTTGTAAACTAAAATATTAAAATCTTTCGATACACTTACTAATCTAGAGCTAATCTAGAGCTGGTGATTGAGATATGAAACATTCGAATCGATCAATAATTTTTATTTTTATTCTAAATTTTAATATTTTTATAGTAGTTTTAAATAAATGTATCGATTAGGAAAAATTAAATTTGTAAACTAAAATATTAAAATCTTTTGATTTTTAAACCAAATGTTATAATTTTCATAATCAATATTTATGCGTAGTAGCATGGCTTTTGATTAAGATATCAAACTTTTGAATCGGTCAGTAACTTTTACTTTTATGGACTATCGTCCATCAAAAAATAATCTATTTATCAATTAAATTATTTTTTTTTAATTTATAAGCAAAAATATTAAAATCTTTTTTAATACAATTTATAGAAAAGTAAAGAGCTGTCGATTGATATATCAAACTTAAAAATCGAATGATAATCTTTGCCGTTTATTCAACTTTATATGAGCTTCAAAGTAGTTTATAATAAATGTATCCATACCAAAAAACTATTTTTTTAAACCAAATGTTATAATTTTCATAATCAATATTTATACGTAGTAGCATGGCTTTTGATTAAGATATCAAACTTTTGAATCGGTCAGTAACTTTGACTTTTATGGACTATCGTCCATCAAAAAATAATTTATTTATCAATTAAATAATTTTTTTTTAATTTAGAAGCAAAAAAATTATTATAATTTATTAATTTATAAATTATTAATTTATAGACAACAAAAGAGGACTAAATAATAGTCCATAAAAAATTATTTATTAAATAATTAATTTGTTTATTTATTTAATTTTGAAAATATTAAGATGTTGAAAATTGGACTATCGTCCATCGAAAATTATTTATTTATCAATTAAATTATTTTTTTTTAATTTGTAAGCAAAAAGTTTAAAATCTTATTTTAAACAATGTATAGACAACAAAAGAGCTGTCGATTAAGATATCAAACTTTTGAATCGGTCAGTAACTTTGACTTTTATGGACTATCGTCCATCAACAAATAATTTATTTATCAATTAAATTATTTTTTTTTTAATTTTTAAGCAAAAAGTTTAAAATCTTTTTTTATACAATTTAAAGACAATTAAATAGCTGTCGATTAAGATATCAAACTTAAAAATCGGATGATAATCTTTGCCGTTTATTCCACTTTATATGAGCTTCAAAGGAGTTAATAATAAATGTATCCATACCGAAAAATTATTTTTTAAAATTAAATGTTATAATTTTTATAGTCAATACTTATGTGTAGTAGCATGGCTTTTGATTAAGATATCAAACTTTTGAATCGGTCAGTAACTTTGACTTTTATGGACTATCGTCCATCAAAAAATAATTTATTTATCAATTAATTTATTTTTTTTTAATTTGTAAGCAAAAAGTTTAAACTCTTTTTTAATACAATTTATAGACAACAAAAGAGCTGTCGATTAAGATATCAAACTTAAACATCGGTTGATAATCTTTGCCGTTTATTCAACTTTATATGAGCTTCAAAGTAGTTTATAATAAATGTATCCATATCGAAAAACTATTTTTTTAAACTAAATGTAATTTTTATAATCAATATTTATGCGTAGTAGCATGGCTTTTGATTAAGATATCAAACTTTTGAATCGGTCAGTAACTTTGACTTTTATGGACTATCGTCCATCAAAATATAATTTATTTATCAATTAAATTATTTTTTTTTAATTTATAAGCAAAAATAGTGAAATCTTTTTTAATACAATTTATAGACAACAAAAGAGCTGTCGATTAAGATATCAAACTTAAAAATCGGTTGATAATCTTTGCCGTTTATTCAACTTTATATAAGCTTCAAAGTAGTTTATAATAAATGTATCCATACCGAAAAACTATTTTTTTAAACCAAATGTTATAATTTTCATTATCAATATTTATGCGTAGTAGCATGGCTTTTGATTAAGATATCAAACTTTTGAATCAGTCAATAACTTTGACTTTTATGGACTATCGTCCATCAAAAAATAATTTATTTATCAATTAAATTATTTTTTTTAAATTATAAGCAAAAAAATTAAAATCTTTTTTAATACCATTTATAGACAATTAAATAGCTGTCGATTAAGATATCAAACTTAAAAATCGGTTGATAATCTTTGCCGTTTATTCAACTTTATATCCATACCGAAAAACTATTTTTTTAAACCAAATGTTATAATTTTCATTATCAATATTTATGCGTAGTAGCATGGCTTTTGATTAAGATATCAAACTTTTGAATCAGTCAATAACTTTGACTTTTATTGACTATCGTCCATCAAAAAATAATTTATTTATCAATTAAATTATTTTTTTTTAATTTATAAGCAAAAAAATTAAAATCTTTTTTAATACAATTTATAGAAAACAAAAGAGCTGTCGATTAAGATATCAAACTTAAAAATCGGTTGATAATCTTTGCCGTTTATTCAACTTTATATGAGCTTCAAAGTAGTTTATAATAAATGTATCCATACCGAAAAACTATTTTTTTAAACCAAATGTTATAATTTTCATAATCAATATTTATGCGTAGTAGCATGGCTTTTGATTAAGATATCAAACTTTTGAATCGGTCAGTAACTTTTAAATGTATAAATTATACATTTATTTTAAACAACTATGAAAATATTTATAATTGGAATAAAAATAAAAATTATTGATCAATGCGAATGTTTGATATCCCAATCACCACCTCTATATCAGTGAGTGAATTGTGTATCAAAAGATTTTAATATTTTATTTTACAAATTTTTTTTTCCAAATCGATACATTTATTTTAAACTACTATGAAAATATTAAAAATTAGAATAAATATAAAAATTAATGATCGATTCGAATGTTTGATACCCCAATCACCACCTCTAGATCAGTGAGTGAATTGTGTATCAAAATATTTGAAAAGTTTAGTTTACAAATTTGTTTTTTTCTAATGGACACATTTAATTGAAACTTCTATGAAAATATTAAAAATTAGAATAAAAATAAATATTATTGATCAATGCAAATGTTTGATATCATTTATTTTAACTACTATGAAAATATTTAAGTTTAGAATAAAAATAAAAATAATTGATCGATTCAAATGTTTGATATCCCAATCACCACCTCTAGATCAGTGAGTGAATTGTGTATCAAAAGATTTTAATATTTTATTTTACAAATTTTTTTTTTCTAATGGATACATTCATTTTAAACTACTATGAAAATATTAAAAATAAGTATAAATATAAAAATTAATGATCGATTTGAATGTTTGATATCCCAATTACCAGCTCTAGATCAGTGAGTGAATTGCGTATCAAAAGATTTTAATATTTTATTTTACAAATTTGTTTTTTCCTAATCGATATATCTATTTTAAACTACTATGTATTTATTTAAAATTAGAATAAATATAAAAAATAATGATCGATTCGAATGTTTGATATCCCAATAACCAGCTCTAGATTGGTTAGTGAATTTTGTTTCAAAAGATTTTAATATTTTAGTTTACAAATTTATTTTTTCCTAATCATCTTATTTATTTTAAACTACTATGAAAATAGTAAAAATTAGAATAAAAATAAAAACTATTGATCGATTCGAATGTTTGATATATCAATTACAAGCCCTAGATCAGTGAGTGAATTGTGTATCAAAAGATTTTAATAGTTTAGTTTTACAAATTTGTTTTTTTCTAATGGATACATTTATTTTAAGCTTCTATGAAAATATTAAAAATTAGAATAAATATAAAAATTACTGATCGATTCAAATGTTTGATACCTCAATCACTAGTCTTAGATCAGTGAGTGAATTGTGTATCAAAAGATTTTAATAGTTTATTTTACAGATTTGTTTTTTTCTAATCGATACATTTATTTTAAACTACTATGAAAATATTAAAAATTAGAATAAAAATAAATGTTATTGATTAATGCAAATGTTTGATATCCCAATCACCAGCTATTTGAGATCAGTGAGTGAATTGTGTATCAAAATATTTAAATAGTTTAGTTTACAAATTTGTTTTTTTCTAATGGATACATTTATTTAAAACTTCTATGAAAATATTAAAAATTAGAATAAAAATAAAAGATATTGATCGATTCGAATGTTTGATATCCCGATCACCAGCTCTAGATCAGTGAGTAAATTGTGTATCAAAAGATTTGAATAGTTTGGTTTACAAATTTGTTTTTTTCTAATGGATACATTTATTTTAAACTACTTTGAAAATATTAAAATTAGAATAAAAATAAAGATTATTGATATATTCAAATGTTTGATACCTCAATCACCAGCACTAGATCAGTGAGTAAATTGTGTATCAAAAGATTTGAATAGTTTGGTTTACAAATTGGTTTTTTTCAAATGGATACATTTATTTTAAACTACTTTGAAAATAATAAAAATTAGAATAAAAATAAAGATTATTGATCTATTCAAATGTTTGATACCTCAATCACCAGCATTAGATCAGTGAGTGACTTTTGTATCAAAACATTTTAATAGTTTAGTTAACAAATTTATTTTTTTCTAATGGTTAAATTTATTTTAAACTACTATGAAAATATTAAAAATTAGAATAAAAATAAAAATTATTGATCTTTTCGAATGTTTGGCATCCCAATTATCAGCTCTAGATAAGTGAGTCAATTTTGTTTCAAAAGATTTTAAAATTTAAGTTTACAAATTTGTTTTTTTTTTAATCGGTACATTTATTTTAAACAACTATTAAAATATTGAAAATTAGAATAAAAATAAAAATTATTGATCGATTTGAATATTTGATATCCCAATCACCTGCTCAAAAAAGATTTTAATAGTTTAGTTTACAAATTTGTTTTTTTCTAATGGATACATTTATTTTAAACAACTATGGAAATATTAAAAATTAGAATTTAAAATAAAAAATATTGATCGTTTCGAATGTTTAATATCCCAATTACCAGCTCTAGATCAGTGAGTGAATTGTGTATCAAATGATTTTACTAGTTTAGATTACAAATTGGTTTTATTCTAATGGATACATTTATTTTAATCAACTATGAAAATATTAAAAATTAGAATAAAAATAAAAATTATTGATCGATCCAAATGTTTGATATCCCAATCACCAGCTCTAGATCAGTGAGTGAATTGTGTATCAAAACATTTTAATAGTTTAGTTTACAAATTTGTTTTTTTCTAATGGAAACATTTATTTTAAACTCCTATAAAAATATTGAAAATTAGAATAAATATAAAAATTATTGATCGATTCAAATGTTTGATACCCCAATCACTAGCCTTAGATCAGTGAGTGAATTGTGTATCAAAAGATTTTAATAATTTAGTTTACAAATTTGTTTTTTTCTAATGGAAACATTAATTTTAAACTACTATGAAAATATTAAAAATTAGAATAAAAATAAAAATTATTGATCGTTTCGAATGTTTGACATCCCAATTACCAGCTCTAGATCAGTGAGTGAATTGTGTATCAAATGATTTTAATATTTTAGTTTACAAATTTGTTTTTTTCTAATGGAAACATTTATTTTAAACTTCTATGAAAATATTAAAAATTAGAATAAATATAAAAATTACTGATCGATTCAAATGTTTGATAAATCACTAGCCTTAGAACAGTGAGCGGATTGTGTATCAAAAGATTTTAATAGTTTATTTTACAGATTTGTTTTTTTCTAATCGATACATTTATTTTAAACTACTATGAAAATATTAAAAATTAGAATATAAATAAATGTTATTGATTAATGCAAATGTTTGATATCCCAATCACCAGCTATAGATCAGTGAGTGAATTGTGTATCAAAATATTTGAATAGTTTAGTTTACAAATTTGTTTTTTTCCAATGGATACATTTATTTAAAACTACTATGAAAATATTAAAAATTAGAATAAAAATAAAAGATATTGATCGATTCGAATGTTTGATATCCCGATCACCAGCTCTAAAAAAGTGAATGAATTGTGTATCAAAAGATTATGATAGTTTAGTTTACAAATTTGTTTTTTTCTAATAAATACATTTATTTTAAACTACTATGGAAATATTAAAAATTAGAACAAAAATAAAAATTATTGATCTATTCGAATGTTTGATATCCCAATCACCAGCTCTAGATCACAGAGTGAATTGTGTATCAAAAGATTTTAATATTTTAGTTTACAAATTTGTTTTTTCCTAATCGATACATTTATTTTAAACTACTATGAAAATATTAAAAATTAGAATAAATATAAAAATTAATGATCGATTCGAATGTTTGATACCCCAATCACCACCTCTAGATCAGTGAGTGAATTTTGTATCAAAAGATTTTAATATTTTAGTTTACAAATTTGTTTTTTTCTAATGGACACATTTAATTGAAACTTCTATGAAAATATTAAAAATTAGAATAAAAATAAATATTATTGATCAATGCAAATGTTTGATATCATTTATTTTAAACTACTATGAAAATATTAAAAATTAGAATAAAAATAAAAGATATTGATCGATTTGAATGTTTGATATCCCAATCACCAGCTCTAGGTCAGTGAGTGAATTGTGTACCAAAAGATTTTAATATTTTAGTTTACAAATTTTTATTTTTCCTAATCGATACATTTATTTTAAACTACTATGAAAATTTTAAAAATTAGAATAAATATAAAAATTAATGATCGATTCGAATGTTTAATATCCCAATCACCAGCTATAGATCAGTGAGTGAATTGTGTATCAAAAGATTTTAATATTTTAGTTTACAAATTTGTTTTTTCCTAATCGATATATCTATTTTAAACTACTATGAATATATTTAAAATTAGAATAAATATAAAAAATAATTATCGATTCGAATGTTTGATATCCCAATAACCAGCTCTAGATTGGTTAGTGAATTATGTTTCAAAAGATTTTAATATTTTAGTTTACAAATTTATGTTTTCCTAATCATCATATTTATTTTAAACTACTATGAAAATAGTAAAAATTAGAATAAAAATAAAAACTATTGATCGATTCGAATGTTTGATATATCAATCACCAGCCCTAGATCAGTGAGTGAATTGTGTATCAAAAGATTTTAATAGTTTAGTTTTACAAATTTGTTTTTTTCTAATGAACACATTTAATTTAAACTACTATGAAAATATTAAAAATTAGAATAAAAATAAAAATTATTGATCGTTTCGAATGTTTGATATCCCAATCTCCAGCTCTAGATCAGTGAGTAAATTGTGTTTCAAAAGATTTGAATAGTTTGGTTTACAAATTTGTTTTTTTCTAATGGATACATTTATTTTAAACTACTATGAAAATATTAAAAATTAGAATAAAAATAAAGATTATTGATCTATTCAAATGTTTGATACCTCAATCACCAGCACTAGATCAGTGAGTGACTTGTGTATCAAAACATTTTAATAGTTTAGTTAACAAATTTATTTTTTTCTAATGGATAAATTTATTTTAAACTACTATGAAAATATTAAAAATTAGAATAAATATAAAAATTATTGATCGTTTCGAATGTTTGACATCCCAATTATCAGCTCTTGATAAGTGAGTCAATTTTGTTTCAAAAGATTTTAAAATTTAAGTTTACAAATTTGTTTTTTTTCTAATCGGTACATTTATTTTAAACAACTATGAAAATATTGAAAATTAGAATAAAAATAAAAATTATTGATCGATTTGAATGTTTAATACCCCAATCAGCAGCTCAAAAATGATTTTAATAATTTAGTTTACAAGTTTGTTTTTTTCTAATGGATAAGTTTATTTCAAACTACTATAAAAATATTAAAAATTAGAATAAAAATAAAAATTATTGATCGTTTCGAATGTTTGACATCCCAATTACCAGCTCTGGATCAGTGAGTAAATTGTGTATCAAAAGATTGTACTAGTTTAGTATACAAATTTGTTTTTTTCTAATGGATACATTTATTTTAAACTACTATGAAAATATTAAAAAATAGAATAAAAATAAAAATTATTGGTCGTTTCGAATGTTTGACATCCCAATTACCAGCTCTAGATCAGTGAGAGAATTTTGTATCAAAAGATTTTAATATTTTAGTTTACAAATTTATTTTTTTCTAATCGATACATTTATTTTAAACAACTATGAAAATATTAAAAATTAGAATAAAAATATAAAATATTGATCGATTTGAATGTTTGATATCCCAATCACCTGCTCAAAAAAGATTTTAATAGTTTAGTTTTCAAGTTTGTTTTTTCCTAATCGATACATTTATTTTAAACTACTATGAAAATATTAAAAATTAGAATAAAAATAAAAATTATTGATCGTTTCGAATGTTTGACATCCCAATTACCAGCTTTAGATCAGTGAGTGAATTGTGTATCAAAAGATTTTACTAGTTTAGATTACAAATTTGTTTTTTTCTAATGGATACATTTCTTTTAATCAACTATGAAAATATTAAAAATTAGAATAAAAACAAAAATTATTGATCAATGCGAATGTTTGATATCTCAATCACCAGCTCTAGATCAGTGAGTGAATTGTGTATCAAAAGATTTTAATATTTTAGTTTACAAATTTGTTTTTTCCTAATCGATACATTTATTTTAAACAACTATGAAAATATTGAAAATTAGAATAAAAATATAAAATATTGATCGATTTGAATATTTGATATCCCAATCACCTGCTCAAAAAAGATTTTAATAGTTTAGTTTACAGATTTGTTTTTTTCTAATCGATACATTTATTTTAAACTACTATGAAAATATTAAAAATTAGAATAAAAATAAAAATTATTTATCGATTCGAATGTTTGATATCCCAATCACCAGCTCTAGATCAGTGAGTGAATTGTGTATGAAAAGATTTTAATATTTTAGTTTACAAATTTGTTTTTTCCTAATCGATACATTTATTTTAAACTACTATGAAAATGTTAAAAATTAAAATAAATATAAAAATTATTGATCGATTCGAATGTTTGATATCCCAATCACCTGCCCTAGATCACTGAGTGAATTGTGTATCAAAAGATTTTAATATTTTAGTTTACAAATTTGTTTTTTCCTAATCGATATATCTTTTTCAAACTTCTATGAAAATATAAAAAATTAGAATAAATATAATATGTAATAATCGATTCAAATTTTTGATATCCCAATCACCAGATCTAGATTAGTGAGTGAATTGTGTATCAAAAGATTATAATATTTTAGTTAACAAATTTCTTTTTTCATAACCAATACATTTATTAAAAACTACTATGAAAATATTAAAAATTAGAATAAATATAAAAATTAATGATCGATTCGAATGTTTGATATCCCAATCACCAGCTCTAAAAAAGTGAATGAATTGTGTATCAAAAGATTTTAATAGTTTAATTTACAAAGTTGTATTTTTTCTAATAAATACATTTATTTTAAACTACTATGGAAATATTAAAAATTAGAACAAAAATAAAAATTATTGATCTATTCGAATGTTTGATATCCCAATCACCAGCTCTAGATCACAGAGTGAATTGTGTATCAAAAGATTTTACTATTTTAGTTTACAAATTTCTTTTTTCCTAATCGAAACATTTATTTTAAACTACTATGAAAATATTAAAAATTAAAATAAATATAAAAATTAATGATCGATTCAAATGTTTGATATCCCAATCAAAACCTCTAGATCAGTGAGTGAATTGTGTATCAAAAGATTTTAATATTTTAGTTTACAAATTTGTTTTTTTCTAATGGACACATTTAATTTAAACTTCTATGAAAATTTAAAAAATTAGAATAAAAATATATATTTTTGATCAATGCAAATATTTGATATCATTTATTTTAAACTTCTATGAAAATATTAAAATTTAGAATAAAAATAAAAATTATTGAACGATTCAGATGTTTGATATCCCAATCACCAGCTCTAGATCAGTGAGTGAATTGTGTATCAAAAGATTTTAATAGTTTATTTTACGGATTTGTTTTTTTCTAATCGATACATTTATTTTAAACTACTATGAAAATATTAAAAATTAGAATAAAAATAAATGTTATTGATCAATGCGAATGTTTGGTATCCCAATCACCAGCTATAGATCAGTAAGTGAATTGTGTATCAAAAGATTTGAATAGTTTAGATTACAAATTTGTTTTTTTCTAATGGATACATTCATTTTAAACTACTATGAAAATATTAAAAATTAGAATAAAAATAAAAGATATTGATCGATTCGAATGTTTGATATCTCAATCACCAGCTCTAGATCAGTGAGTGAATTGTGTACCAAAAGATTTTAATATTTTAGTTTACAAATTTGATTTTTCCTAATCGATACATTTATTTTAAACTACTATGAATATATTAAAAATTAGAATAAATATAATAAATAATGATCGATTCGAATGTTTGATATCCCAATAACCAGCTCTAGATTGGTGAGTGAATTTTGTTTCAAAAGATTTTAATATTTTAGTTTACAAATTTGTTTTTTTCTAATCGACATATTAATTTTTAACTACTATGAAAATAGTAAAAATAAGAATAAAAATAAAAACTATTGATCGATTCGAATGTTTGATATCCCAATCACCAACTCTAGATCAGTGAGTGAATTGTGTATCAAAAGATTTTAATAGTTTAGTTTTACAAATTTGTTTTTTTCTAATGGACTCATTTAATTTAAACTACTATGAAAATATTAAAAATTAGAATAAAAATAATTATTATTGATCAATGCAAATGTTTGATATCATTTATTTTAAACTACTATGAAAATATTAAAAATTAGAATAAAAATAAAAATTATTGATCAATGCGAATGTTTGATATCCCAATCTCTAGCTCTAGATCAGTGAGTGAATTGTGTATCAAAAGATTTTAATATTTTAGTTTACAAATTTGTTTTTTTCTAATGGATAAATTTATTTTCAGCTACTATGAAAATAATAAAAATTAGAATAAAAATAAAAATTATTGATCGTTTCGAATGTTTGACATCCCAATTATCAACTCTAGATCAGTGAGTGAATTTTGTTTCAAAAGATTTTATAATTTAAGTTTATAAATTTGTTTCTTTCTAATCAGGACATTTATTTTAAACAACTATGAAAATATTGAAAATTAGAATAAAAATAAAAATTATTTATCGATTTGAATATTTGATATCCCAATCATCTGCTCAAAAAAGATTTTAATAGTTTAGTTTACAAATTTGTTTTTTTCTAATCGACATATTAATTTTTAACTACTATGAAAATAGTAAAAATAAGAATAAAAATAAAAACTATTGATCGATTCGAATGTTTGATATCCCAATCACCAACTCTAGATCAGTGAGTGAATTGTGTATCAAAAGATTTTAATAGTTTAGTTTTACAAATTTGTTTTTTTCTAATGGACTCATTTAATTTAAACTACTATGAAAATATTAAAAATTAGAATAAAAATAATTATTATTGATCAATGCAAATGTTTGATATCATTTATTTTAAACTACTATGAAAATATTAAAAATTAAAATAAAATTTAAAATTATTGATCGTTTCGAATGTTTGATATCCCAATTACCAGCTCTAGATCAGTGAGTGAATTGTGTATCAAAAGATTCTACTAGTTTAGATTACAAATTGGTTTTATTCTAATGGATACATTTATTTTAATCAACTATGAAAATATTAAAAATTAGAATAAAAAAAAATTATTGATTGATTCGAATGTCTGATATCCTAATCACTAAGTCTAGATCAAACAGTGAATTGTGTATCAAAAGATTTTAATATTTTAGTTTACAAATTTGTTTTTTTCTAATGGAAACATTTATTTTAAACTTCTATGAAAATATTAAAAATTAGAATAAAAATTAAAATTATTGATCGTTTCGAATATTTGGCATCCCAATTACCAGCTCTTGATCAGTGAGTGAATTGTGTATCAAATGATTTTAATATTTTAGTTTACAAATTTGTTTTTTTCTAATGGAAACATATATTTTAAACTTCTATGAAAATATTAAAAATTAGAATAAAAATAAAAATTATTGATCGTTTCGAATATTTGGCATCTTAGTTACCAGCTCTAGATCAGTGAGTGAATTTTGTGTCAAAAGATTTTAATATTTAAGTTTACAAATTTGTTTTTTTCTAATGGATACATTTATTTTAAATTACTAAGAAAATGTTAAAAATTAGAATAGAAATAAAAATTATTGATCGTTTCGAATGGTTGACATCCCAATTACCAGCTCTAGATCAGTGAGTGAATTTTGTATCAAAAGATTTTAATATTTAAGTTTACAAATTTGTTTTTTTCTAATCGATACATTTATTTTAAACAACTATGAAAATATTGAAAATTAGAATAAAAATACAAATTATTGATCGGTTCGAATGTTTGATATCCCAATCACCTGCTCAAAAAATATTTTAATAGTTTAGTTTACAAATTTGTTTTTTTCTAATGGATACATTTATATTAAACTACTATGAAAATTTTAAAAATTAGAATAAAAATAAAAATTATTGATCGTTCCGAATGTTTGACATCCCAATTACCAGCTCTAGATCAGTGAGTGAATTGTGTATCAAAAGATTTAAATAGTTTAGTTTACAAATTTGTTTTTGTCTAATGGATACATTTATTTTAAACTACTATGAAAATATTAAAAATTAGAATAAATATAAAAATTATTTATCGATTCGAATGTTTGATATCCCAATCAGCAGCTCTAGATCAGTGAGTGAATTGTGTATCAAAAGATTTTAGTATTTTAGTTTACAAATTTGTATTTTCCTAATCGATACATTTATTTTAAACAAATATGAAAATGTTAAAAATTAGAATAAATATAAAAATTATTGATCGGTTCGAATGTTTGATATCATAATCACCTGCCCTGGATCACTGAGTGAATTGTGTATCAAAAGATTTTAATATTTTAGTTTACAAATTTGTTTTTTCCTAATCAATACATTTATTTTAAACTACTATGAAAATATTAAAAATTAGAATAAAAATAAAAATTATTGATCGATTCGAATGTTTGATATCCCAATCACCAGCTCTAGATCAGTGAGTGAATTGTGTATCGAATTGCAAGCATTAACACCAACAAGTCAGCCGGTCCGGATTGTTTTCCCCCAATTGTCCTCAAATATTGCTGTAAATCCTTGTCTAAGCCACTATCATATCTGTTTCACCGATCTATGTCTTCTGGCATTTTCCCTTTCATCTGGAAGACTGCTAACATACATCCTGTGCTAAAAAAGGGCAGTAAATCGGACCCTTCAAATTATCGCCCAATCGCTATCGTCTCGGTGCTTTCTAAAGTACTTGAGACCATAATCAACTTCCAGCTGATGAAATATTTGGAAGCTAATCATCTAATTTCTGATCGTCAGTTTGGATTTCGCGGAGGGCATTCAGCAGGTGATTTAATTAATGTTGTTACTGAACAATGGAACAGAAGCATTAATCAATCTGGTGAATCTCAAGTCATTGCTCTCGATATCTCAAAAGCATTTGGTCGTGTGTGGCACAAGGGTTTGCTGTGTAAATTGAGGGCAGTTGGCCTTCACGGTTCGTTAATTTTATGGATTGAGAATTTTCTTTTTTGTCGCAAAATCCAAGTGGTGGTGGATGGTGTGACTTCCGATCAACATCTTATAAACGCTGGTGTTCCTCAGGGATCCGTCCTTTCTCCAACCCTTTTTCTAATTTTCATCAATGATCTTCTATCAGCAACTCTCAATCCAATATACTCCTATGCTGATGACAGCTCACTTTCCACCTTTTACAGTTTACCTTCTTCTTCATCGCGAAACGATGTTCTCGCAGAAAGAATGGCTATGAATGACCGCCTTACGCGAGATCTCAATGTCATTCTTAAATGGGGTGAAGCCAACAGAGTTGAATTTAATCCCAACAAATTTCAAACCTGTGTTTTTTCTGGCCGAACTGATGGTTATTCACCGTCCTTTCTGACTGGTGAATCCAGCTTGGCTACGTCTGACACATTTGAGATTCTCGGTTTAACTATTTCAAAGAGAATATCTTGGGCTGAACAAATAAACAAAGCAGCGATTGGTGCAGCCAAATGTCTTGGATTTCTACTACGATACAATCTGGAAATTAAATTCGCGAAGACCAATAAATTTAAAAATTCATTTTTTCTTAGGAGTACGCGAATGTGGAATAAACTGAACGACGAGACGTTTCCCTTGGAATACAATTTACAGAGATTCAAACTTAATATCAAAAGTAAACAACTAGAAGACTGAAAACCTTAATTCCTTTTATTCCTTTCTTACCTTTTTCCCTCCTAATCCTTCCTTTTACCTTTTGCAGTAGTGCTGTGTGTTTGTTGCTAAAACTTTCATATAAAGGATAAACATACATATATATATATCCTAAGTGCTCTGAACATTTATAAAAAAAAAAAAAAAAAAATCAAAAGATTTTAATAGTTTAGTTTACAAATTTGTTTTTGTCTAATGGATACATTTATTTTAAACTGCTATGGAAATATTAAAAATTAGAATTAAAATAAAAATTATTTATCGATTTGAATGTTTGATATCCCAATCACCAGCTCTAGATCAGTGAGTGAATTGTGTATCAAAAGATTTTAATAGATTAGTTTACAAATTTGTTTATTTCTAATGGATACATTTATTTTAAACTACTATAAAAAAAATTATAAAAATTTTAATAAAAATAAAAATTATTGATCTATTTGAATGTTTGATTTCCCAATCACCAGCTCTAGATCACAGAGTGAATTGTGTATCAAAAGATTTTAATTGTTTAGTTTACAAATTTAATTTTTCCTAATCGAAACATTTATTTTAAACTGCTATGAAAATAATAATAATTAGAATTAAAATAAATGTTATTGATCAATGCGAATGTTTGGAATCCCAATCACCAGCTCTAGATCAGTGAGTGAATTGTGTATCAAAAGATATTAATAGTTTAATGTAAAAAGTTGTTTTTTTCTAATGGATACATTTATTTTAAACAACTATGAAATATTAAAAATTAGAATAAAAATAAAAGTTATTGATTGATTCGAATGTTTGATATCCTATTCACTAAGTCTAGATCAGTCAGTGAGTTGTGTATCAAAAGATTTTAATATTTTAGTTTACAAACTTGTTTTTTCCTAATGGATACATTTATTTAAAAATACTATGAACATATTAAAAATTTGAATAAAAATCAAAATTATTGATCGATTCAAATGTTTGATATTTCATTCACCAGCTACAGATAAGAAAGTGAATTGTGTATCAAAAGATTGTAATATTATAGTTTACAAATTTGTTTTTTTCTAATAGATACATTTATTTTAAACTACTATGAAAATATTAAAAATTAGAATAAAAATAAAAATTATTGATCGATTCGAATGTTTGATATCCCAATCATCAGCTTTAGATCAGTGAGTGAATTGTTTATCAAAAGATTTGAATAGTTTAGTTTACAAATTTGTTTCTTTCTAATGGATACATTTATTTTAAACTACTATGAAAATATTAAAAATAAGAATAAAAATAAAAATTATTTATCGTTTCGAATGTTTGATATCCCAATCGCCAGCTCTAGATCAGTGAGAGAATTGTGGATCAAAAGATTTTACTAAGTTAGTTTACAAATTTGTTTTTTCTAATGGATACATTTATTTTAAACTTCTATGAAAATATTAAAAATTAGAATAAAAATAAAAATTATTGATCGATTCGAATGTTTGATATCCCAATCACCAGCTCTAGATCAGCGAGTGAATTGTGTGTCAAAAGATTTTTATATTTTAGTTTACCAATTTGTTTTTTCCTAATCGATATATCTTTTTTAAACTACTATGAAAATATTAAAAATTAAAATAAATATTAAAAATAATGACCGATTCGAATGTTTGATATCCCAATCACGAGCTCTAGATTAATGAGTTAATTTTGTATCAAAAGATTTTAATATTTTAGTTTACAAATTTGTTTTTTCCTAATCGATATATTCATTTTAAACTACTATTAAAATATTAAAAATTAAAATAAAAATAAAAACTATTGATGGATTCGAATGTTTGATATCCCAATTACGAGCCCTAGATTAGTGAGTGAATTGTGTATCAAAAGATTTGAATAGTTTGGTTTACAAATTTGTTTTTTTCTAATCGATACATTTATTTTAAACTACTTTGAAAATATTAAAAATTAGAATAAAAATAAAAATTATTGATCGATTCAAATGTTTCATACCTCAATCACCAGCTCTAGATCAGTGAAAGAATTGTGTATCAAAAGATTTTAATAGTTTAGTTTACAAATTTGTTTTTTTTTTCTAATGGAAACATTTATTTTAAAATACTATGAAAATATTGAAAATTAGAATAAAAATAAAAATTATTGATCGATTAAAATGTTAATACCTGAATCACTAGCCTTAGATCAGTGAGTGAATAGTGTGTCAAAAGATTTTAATATTTTAGTTTACAAATTTGTTTTTTTCTAATGGAAACATTTATTTTAAACTACTATGAAAATATTAAAAATTAGAATAAAAATAAAAATTATTGATCGTTTCGAATGTTTGACATCCCAATTACCAGCTCTGGATCAGTGAGTGGAATTGTGTATCAAAAGATTTTAATATTTTAGTTTACAAATTTGTTTTTTTCTAACGGAAACATTTATTTTAAACTACTATGAAAATATTAAAAATTAGAATAAAAATAAAAATTATTGATTGTATCGAATATTTGACATCCCATTTACCAGCTCTAGATCAGTGAGTGAATTTAGTGTCAAAATTAGAATACAAATAAAAATTATTGATCGATTTGAATGTTTGATATCCCAATCAGCAGCTCAAAAATGATTTTAATAGTTTAGTTTACAAATTTGTTTTTTTCTAATGGACACATTTATTTTAAACTACTATGAAAATATTAAAAATTAAAATAAAAATAAAAATTATTGATCAATGCGAATGTTTGATAATCCAATCACCAGCTCTTGATCAGTGAGTGAATTGTGTATCAAATGATTTTAGTAGTTTAGTTTACAAATTTGTTTTTTTCTAATGGAAACATTTATTTTAAACTACTATGAAAATATTAAAAATAAAAATAAAAATAAAAATATATGATCGTTTCGAATGTTTGACATCCCAAATAACAGCTCTAGATCAGTGAGTGAATTGTGTATCAAAAGATTTTAATATTTAAGTTTACAAATTTGTTTTTTTCTAATGGATACATTTATTTTAAACTACTCTGAAAATGTTAAAAATTAGAACAAATATAAAAATTAATGATCGATTCGAATGTTTGATATCCCAATCACTTCCCTAGATCACTGAGTGAATTGTGTATCAAAAGATTTTAATATTTTAGTTTTTAAATTTGTTTTTTCCTAATCGATACATTTATTTTAAACTTCTATGAATATATTAAAAATTAGGATAAAAATAAAAATTATTGATCGATTCGAATGTTTGATATCCCAATCACCAGCTCTAGATTAGTGAGTGAATTGTGTATCAAAAGATTTTAATAGTTTAGTTTACAAATTTGTTTTTGTCTAATCGATACATTTATTTTAAACAACTATGAAAATATTAAAAATTAGAACAAAAATAAAAATTATTGATCGATTTAAATGTTTGATACCTCAATTACCAGCTCTAGATCAGTGAGTGAAATGTTTATCAAAAGATTTTAATAATTTAGTTTACAAATCTGTTTTTTAGTTTAGTTTACAAATTTGTTTTTTTCTAATTTATACATTTATTTTAAACTTCTATGAAAATATTATAAATTAGAATACAAATAAAAATTATTAATCAATGCGAATGTTTGATATCCCAATCACCAGCTCTATGTCAGTGAGTGAAATGTGTATCAAAAGATTTGAATAGTTTAGTTTACAAATTTGTTTTTTTCTAATAGATACATTTATTTTAAACTACTATGAAAATATTAAAAATAAGAATAAAACTAAAAATTATTTATCGATTCGAATGTTTGATATCCCAATCACCAGCTCTAGATCAGTGAGTGAATTGTGTATCAAAATTTTAATTTTTTAGTTTACAAATTTGTTTTTTCCTAATCGATACATTTTTTTTAAACTACTATGAAAATGTTAAAAATTAGAATAAATATAAAAATTATTGATCGATTCGAATGTTTGATATCCCATTCACCAGCTCTAGATTAGTGAGTGAATTGTGTATCAAAAGATTTTAATATTTTAGTTTACAAATTTGTTTTTTTCTAATGGAAATATTTATTTTAAACTACTATGAAAATATTGAAAATTAGAATAAAAATAAAAATTATTGATCAATTCAAATGTTTGGTATTTCAATCACCAGCTCTTGATCAGTGAGTGAATTGTGTATCAAAATATTTTAGTATTTTAGTTTACAAATTCGTTTTTTTTTAATGGAAACATTTATTGTAAACTACTATGAAAATATTAAAAATTAGAATAAAAATAAAAATTATCGTTCGATTCGAATGTTTGATACCGCAATCACCAGCTCTAGATCAGTGAGCGAATTGTGTATCAAAAGATTTTAATAGTTTAGTTTACAAATTTGTTTTTTCTAATGGATAAATTTATTTTAAACTACTATGAAAGTATTAAAAATTAGAATAAAAATAAAAATTATTGATCGACTTGAATGTTTTATATCACAATTACCAGCTCTAGATCAGTGAGCGAATTGTGTAACAAAAGATTTTAATAATTTAGTTTACAAATTTGTTTTTTTCTAATGGATACATTTATTTTAAACTACTATGAAAATATTAAAAATTAGAATAAAAATAAAATTATTGATCTATTTGAATGTTTGATTTCCAAATCACCAGCTCTAGATCACAGAGTAAATTGTGTATCAAAAGATTTTAATAGTTTAGTTTACAAACTTGTTTTTTCCTAATCGAAACATTTATTTCAAACTACTGTGAAAATATTAATAATTAGAATAAAAATAATAATTTTTGATCTATTCGAATGTTTGATATCCCAATCACCAGCTCTAGATCAGTGAGTGAATTGTGTATTAAAAGATTTTAATAGTTTAGTTTACAAATTTGTTTTTTTCTAATGGATACATTTATTTTAAACTACTATCAAAATATTAAAAATTAGAATAAAAATAAATGTTATTGATCAATGCGAATGTTTGATATCTCAATCACCAGCTCTATATCAGTGAGTGAGATGTTTATCAAAATATTTTAATATTTTAATTTACAAAGTTGTTTTTTTCTAATGGATACATTTATTTTAAACTACTATGAAATATTAAAAATTAGAATAAAAATAAAAATTATTGATTGATTCGAATGTTTGATATTCTTATCACTAAGTCTAGATCAGTCAGTGAATTGTGTATCAAAAGATTTTATTATTTTAGTTAAGAAACTTGTTTTTTCCTAACGGATACCACCAGCTACAGATAAGTGAGTGAATTGTGTACCAAAAGATTGTAATATTATAGTTAACAAATTTGTTTTATTCTAATGGATACATTTATTTTAAACAAGTATGAAAATATTAAAAATTAGAATAAAAATAAAAATTATTGATCGATTCATTTGTTTGGTAACTCAATCGCCAGCTTTTAATCTGTGAGTGAGATGTGTATCAAAATATTTTAATAGTTTAATTTACAAAGTTGTTTTTTCCTAATGGATACATTTATTTTAAAATACTATGAACATAATAAAAAGTTGAATAAAAATCAAAATTATTGATTGATTCAAATGTCTGATACCTCAATCTTTAGCCTTAAATCAGTGAGTGAATTGTGTATCAAAATATTTTAATATTTTAGTTTACAAATTTATTTTTATTCTAATGGAAACATTAATTTTAAACTACTATGAAAATATTTAAAATTAGAATAAAAATAAAAATTATTGATCGTTTCGAATGTTTGACATCCGAATTACCAGCTCTAGATCAGTGAGTGAATTGTGTATCAAAAGATTTTAATATTTTAGTTCACAAATTTGTTTTTTTCTAATGGATACATTTATTTTAAACAACTATGAAAATATTGAAAATTAGAATAAAAATAAAAATTATTGATCGATTTGAATGTTTGATATCTCAATCACCTGCTCCAAAAAAAATTTTGATAGTTTAGTTTACAAATTTGTTTTTTTCTAATGGATACAATTATTTTAAACTACTATGAAAATGTTAAAAATTAGAATAAAAATAAAAATTATTGATCGATTCGAATGTTTGATAGCCCAATCACCAGCTCTAGATCAGTGAGTGAATCGAGTATCAAAAGATTTTAAAAGTTTAGTTTACAAATTTGTTTTTTTTTCTAATGGAATCATTTTTTTTAAACTTCTATGAAAATATTACAAATAAGAATGAAAATAAAAATTATTGATCGATTCAAATGTTTAATACCTCAATCACCAGCTCTATATCAATGAGTGAATTGTGTATCAAAAGATTTTAATAGTTTAGTTTACATATTTATTTTTCTAATGGATAAATTTATTTTAAACTACTATGATAATATTAAAAATTAGAATAAAAATAAAAATTATTGATCGATTCGAATGTTTTATATCCCAATCACCAGCTCTAAAACAGCGAATGAATCGTTTATCAAAAGATTTTAATGGTTTAGTTTACAAATTTGTTTTTTTCTAATGGATAAATTTATTTTAAACTACTATGAAAATATTTAAAATTAGAATAAAAATAAAAATTATTGATCGTTTCGAATGTTTGACATCCCAATTACCAGCTCTAGATCAGTGAGTGAATTGTGTATCAAAAGATTTTAAGTAGTTTAGTTTACAAATTTGTTTTTTTTCTAATGGATACTTTTATTTTTAACTACTATGAAAATATTAAAAATTAGAATAAAAATAAAAATTATTGATCGATTCGAATGTTTGATATCCCAATCACCAGCTCTAGATCAGTGAATGAATTGTGTATCAAAAGATTTTAATATTTTAGTTTAAAAATTTGTTTTTTTCTAATGGATACATTTATTTTAAATTACTATGAAAATATTAAAAATTAGAATAGAAATAAAAATTATTGATCGTTTCGAATGTTTGACATCCCAATTACCAGCTCTAGATAAGTGAGTGAATTTTGTATCAAAAGATTTTAATATTTAAGTTTACAAATTTGTTTTTTTCTAATGGATACATTTATTTTAAGCTACTATGAAAATATTTAAAATTAGAATAAAAATAACAATTATTGACCGATTCGAATGTTTGATATCTCAATCACCAGCTCTAGATCAGTGAGAGAATCGCGTATCAAAACATTTTAATAGTTTAGTTTACAAATTTGTTTTTTTCTAATAGATACATTTATTTTAAACTTCTATGAAAATATTGAAAATTAGAATAAAAATAAAAATTATTGATCGATTCGAATGTTTGATGTCTCAATCACCAGCTCTTGATCAGTGAATGAATTGTGTATCAAAAGATTTTAATATTTTAGTTTAAAAATTTGTTTTTTTCTAATGGATACATTTATTTTAAACTACTATGAAAATTTTAAAAATTAGAATAAAAATAAAATTATCGATCGTTTCGAATGTTTGATATCCCAATCACCAGCTCTAAAACAGTAAGTGAATTGTGTATCAAAAGATTTGAATAGTTTAGTTTACAAATTTGTTTTTTTCTAATGGATACATTTATTTTAAAATACTATGAAAATTTTATAAATTAGAATAAAAATAAAAATTATTTATCGATTCGAATGTTTGATATCCCAATCACCAGCTCTAGATCAGTGAGTGAATTGTCTATCAAAAGATTTTAATATTTTAGTTTACAAATTAAATTTTTCTTAATCAATACATTTATTTTAAACTACTATAAAAATATTAAAAATTAGAAGAAATATTAAAATTAATGATCGATTCGAATGTTTGATATCTCAATCACCAGCCCTTAAACAGTGAATGAATTGTGTATCAAAAGATTTTAATATTTTAGTTTACAAATTGGTTTTTTCCTAATCGATACATTTATTTTAAACTACTATGAAAATATTAAAAATTAGAATAAAAATAAAAATTATTGATCGTTTCGAATGTTTGGCATCCCAATTACCAGTTCTAGATCAGTTAGTGAATTGTGTATCAAAAGATATTACTAGTTTAGTTTACAAATTTGTTTTTTTCTAATGGATAAATTTATTTTAAATTACTATGAAAATATTAAAAATTAGAATAGAAATAAAAATTATTGATCGTTTCGAATGTTTGACATCCCAATTACCAGCTCTAGATAAGTGAGTGAATTTTGTATCAAAAGATTTTAATATTTAAGTTTACAAATTTGTTTTTTTCTAATCGATACATTTATTTTAAACAACTATGAAAATATTGAAAATTTGAATAAAAATAAATGTTATTGATCAATGCAAATGTTTGATATCACAATCACCAGCTCTAGATCAGTGAGTGAATTGCGTATCAAAACATTTTAATAGTTTAGTTTACAAATTGGTTTTTATCCAATGGATACATTTATTTTAAACTACTATTAAATAACAAAAATTAGAATAAAAATAAAAATTCTTGATTGATTCGAATGTTTGATATCCCAATCACCAGCTCTTAATCATTCAGTGAATTTTGTATCAAAAGATTTTAATATTTTAATTTACAAACTTGTTTTTTCCTAATGGATACATTTATTTTAAAATACTATGAACATATTAAAAAGTTGAATAAAAATCAAAATTATTGATCTATTCAAATGTTTGATATTTCATTCACCATCTGTAGATAAGTTAGTGAATTGTGTACCAAAAGATTTTAATAGTTTAGTTTACAAATTTGTTTTTTCCTAATCGATACATTTATTTTAAACTACTATAAAAATATTAAAAAGTTGAATAAAAATAAAAATTATTGATCGATTCGAATGTTTGACATCCCAATTACCAGCTCTAGATCAGTGAGTGAATTGTGTATCAAAAGATTTTAATAGATTAGTTCACAAATTTGTTTTTTTATTTTTAATGGATACATTTATTTTAAACTTCTATGAAAATATTTAAAATTGAACAAAAATAAAAATTATTTATCGATTCGAATGTTTGATATCCCAATCACGAGCTGTAGATCAGCGAGTGAATTGTGTATCAAAACATTTTAATAGTTAAGTTTACATATTTGTTTTTTTCAAATGGAAATATTTATTTTAAACTTCCATGAAAATATTTAAAATTAGAATACAAATAAAAATTATTGATCGATTCGAAAGTTTGACATCCGAATCACCAGCTCTAGATCAGTGAGTGAATTACGTATCAAAATATTTTAATAGTTAAGTTTACAAATTTGTTTTTTTCTAATGGAAACATTTATTTTAAACAACTATGATAATATTGAAAATTAGAATAAAAATAAAAATTATTGATAGATTCAAATAACTGATACCTCAATCACCAGCTCTAGATCAATGAGTGAATTGTGTATCAAAAGATTTTAATAGTTTAGTTTACAAATTTGTTTTTTCTAATGGATAAATTTATTTTAAACTACTATGAAAATATTAAAAATTAGAATAAAAATAAAAATTATTGATCGATTTGAATGTTTGATATCCCAATTACCAGCTCTAAAACAGCGAATGAATTGTGTATCAAAAGATCTTAATAGTTTAGTTTACAAATTTGTTTTTTTCTAATGGATACATTTATTTTAAACAACTATATAAATATTAAAAATTAGAATAAAAATAAAAATTCTTTGATCGTTTCGAATGTTTGACATCCCAATTACCAGCTCTAGATCAGTGAGTGAATTGTGTATCAAAAGATTTTAATAGTTTAGTTTACAAATTTGTTTTTTTCTAATGGAAACATTTATTTTAAACTACTATGAAAATAATAAAAATTAGAATAAAAAACTAAATTATTGATTAATGCGAATGTTTGAAATCCCAATCACCAGCTCTTGATCAGTGAGTGAATTGTGTAATAAAAGATTTAAATAGTTTAGTTTACAAATTTGTTTTTTTCTAATCGATACATTTATTTTAAACTACTATGAAAATATTAAAAATTAGAATAAAAATAAAAATTATTTATCGATTCGAATGTTTGATATATCAATCACCAGCTCTAGATAAGAAAGTGAATTGTGTATCAAAATATTTTAATAGTTTTGTTTACAAACTAAATTTATCCTAATGGATTCATTTATTTTAAACTGCTATGAAAATATTAAAAATTAAAATAAATATAATAATTAACGATCGATTCGAATGTTTGATATCCCAATCACCGGCTCTTTACTATGAAAATATTAAAAATTAAAATAAAAATAAAAATTATTGATCTATTCGAATGTTTGACATCCCAATCACCAGCTCTAGATCAGTGAGTGAATTGTGTATCAAAAGATTTTAATAGTTTAGTTTACAAATTTGTTTTTTTCTAATGGATACATTTATTTTAAACTACTATGAAATATTAAAAATTAGAATAAAAATATAAATTATTGATTGATTCGAATGTTTGATATCCTAATCACTAAGTCTAGATCAGTCAGGAAATTGTTTTTCAAAAGATTTTAATATTTTAGTTTACAAACTTGTTTTTTCCTAATGGATACATTTATTTTAAACTAGTATGAACATATTAAAAAGTTGAATACAAATAAAAATTATTGATCGATTCAAATATTTAATACCTCAATCGAAAGCCCTAAAGCTGTGTGTAAATTTCGTCAAAAAAAATTTTAATATTTTAATTTACAAATTTGTTTTTTTCTAATCGATATATTTATTTTTAACTACTATGAAAATATTAAAAATTAGAATAAAAATAAAAATTATTGATCGATTCAAACGTTTGGTAACTCAATCACTAGCACTTGATCAGTGAGTGAATTGTTGATTTTAATATTTTAGTTTACAAATTTGTTTTTTCTAATGGATACATTTATTTTAAACTACTATGAAAATATTAAAAATTAGGCTAAAGATAAAAATTATTGATCGATTTGAATGTTTTATATCCCAATCACCAGCTCTAAAACAGTGAATGAATTGTGTATCAAAAGATTTGAATAGTTTAGTTTACATATTTGTTTTTTTCTAACGGATACATTTATTTTAAACTACTATGAAAATATTAATAATTAGAATAAAAATAAAAACTATTGATCGTTTCGAATGTTTGACATCCCAATTACCAGCTCTAGATCAGTGAGTGAATTGTGTATCAAAAGATTTGACTAGTTAAGTTTACAAATTTGCTATTGTCTAATTGAAACATTTATTTTAAACTACTATGAAATTTTTTAAAATAATATTAAAAATAAAAATTATTGATCGATTCGAATGTTTGATAACACAATCACCAGCTCCAGATCAGTGACTGAATTGCGTATCAAAACATTTTAGTAGTTTAGTTTACAAATTTGTTTTTTTCTAATGGAAACATTTATTTTAAACTACTATGAAAATATTGAAAATTAGAATAAAAATAAAAATTATTGATCGATTCAAATGTTTGGTAAATCAATCACCAGCTCTTGATCAGTGAGTGAATTGCGTATCAAAACATTTTAATAGTTTAGTTTACAAATTTGTTTTTTTCTAATGGAAACATTTATTTTAAACTATTATGAAAATAATGAAAATTAGAATAAAAATAAAAACTATTGTTCGATTTGAATGTGTTATACCTCAATCACCAGCTCTAAAATAGTGAGTGAATTGTGTATCAAAAGATTTTAATAGTTTAGTTTACAAATTTGTTTTTTTTTAATGGATACATTTATTTTAAACCACTATGAAAACATTTAAAATTATAACAAAAATGAAAATTATTGATCGTTTCGAATGTTTGACATCCCAATCACCAGCTCTAGATCAATGAGTGAATTGTGTATCAAAAGATTTTAATAGTTTAGTTTACAAATTTGATTTTTCCTAATCGATACATTTATTTTAAACTTCTATGAAAATATTAATAATTTGAATAAAAATAAAAATTATTGATCGATTCAAATGTTTGATATCCCAATCACCAGCTCTAGATCACTAAGTGAATTGTGCATCAAAAGATATTAATATTTTAGTTTCTAAATTGGTTTTTTCCTAATCGATACATTTATTTTAAACTACTATGAAAATATTAAAAATTAGAATAAAACTAAAATTATTGATCTATTCGAATGTTTTATATCCCAATCACCAGCTCTAGATCAGTTAGTAAATTATGTATCAAAAGATTTCAATAGTTTAGTTTACAAATTTGTTTTGTCTGATTGATACATTAAACTACTATGAAAATATTAAAAATTAGAATAAAAATAAAAATTATTCATCGATTCGAATGTTTGATATCACAATCACCAGCTTCAGATCAGTGACTGAATTGCGTATCAAAACATTTTAGTAGTTTAGTTTACAAATTTGTTTTTTTCTAATGGAAACATTTATTTTAAACTACTATGAAAATATTGAAAATTAGAATAAAAATAAAAATTATTGATCGATTCAAATGTTTGGTAACTCAATCACCAGCTCTTGATCAGTGAGTGAATTTTTTATCAAAAGGTTTTAATATTTTAGTTTACAAATTTGTTTTTTTCTAATGGATACATTTATTTTAAACTACTATGAAAATATTAAAAATTAGAATAAAAATAAAAATTATTGATCGATTTGAATGTTTTATACCTCAATCACCAGCTCTAGATCAGTGAGTGAATCACGTATCAAAACATTTAAATAGTTTAGTTTACAAATTTGTTTTTTTCTAATGGAAACATTTATTTTAAACTACAATGAAAATATTCAAAATAAGAATAAAAATAAAAATTATTGATAGATCTAAATGTTTGATACCTCAATCAGCAGCTCTAGATCAGTGAGTGAATTGTGTATCAAAAAGTTTTAATGTTTTAGTTTACAATTTTTTTTTTCTAATGCATACATTTATTTTAAACTACTATGAAAATTTTATAAATTAGAATAAAAATAAAAATTATTGATAGATTTGAATGTTTGATATCCCAATCACCAGCTCTAGATCACTGAGCGAATTGTGCACCAAAAGATTTTAATAGTTTAGTTTACAAAATTTTTTTTCCTAATCGATACATTTATTTTAAAATACTATGAAAATATTAAAAATTAGAATAAAAATAAAAATTATTGATCTATTCCAATGTTTGATATCCCAACCACCAGCTCTAGATCAGTTAGTTAATTGAGTATCAAAAGATTTCAATAGTTTAGTTTACAAATTTGTTTTTGTCTAATTGATACATTTATTTTAAACTTCTATGAAAATATTTAAAATTAGAATAAAAATAAAAATTATTGATCGATTCAAATGTTTGATATCCCAATCGCCAGCTCTAAAATAGTGAGTGAATTGTGTATCAAAAGATTTTAACAGTTTAGTTTACAAATTTGTTTTTTTTTAATGGATACATTTATTTTAAACCACTATGAAAACATTAAAAATTAGAATAAAAATAAAAATTATTGATCTATTCGAATGTTTGATATCCCAATCACCAGCACTAGATCAATTCCCGAATTGTGTATCAAAAGATTTTAATAGTTTAGTTTACAAATTTGTTTTTTTCTAATGGATACGTTAATTTTAATCTACTATGAAAATATTAAAAATTAGAATAAAATAAAAATTATCGATCGTTTCGAATGTTTGGCATCCCAATTACCAGTTCTAGATCAATTAGTGAATTGTGTATCAAAAGATATTACTAGTTTAGTTTACAAATTTGTTTTTTTCTAATGGATAAATTTATTTTAAATTACTATGAAAATATTAAAAATTAGAATAGAAATAAAAATTATTGATCGTTTCGAATGTTTGACATCCCAATTACCAGCTCTAGATAAGTGAGTGAATTTTGTATCAAAAGATTTTAATATTTAAGTTTACAAATTTGTTTTTTTCTAATCGATACATTTATTTTAAACAACTATGAAAATATTGAAAATTTGAATAAAAATAAATGTTATTGATCAATGTAAATGTTTGATATCACAATCACCAGCTCTATATTAGTGAGTGAATTGCGTATCAAAACATTTTAATAGTTTAGTTTACAAATTGGTTTTTATCCAATGGATACATTTATTTTAAACTTCTATGAAAATATTAAAAATTAGAATAAAAATAAAGACTATTGATCGATTCGAATGTTTGATATCCAAAACATCAGCTCTAGATTAGTGGTTGAATTGTGTATCAAAAGATTTTAATAGTTTAGTTTACAAATTTGTTTTTTTCTAATGGATACATTTATTTTAAACTACTATTAAATAACAAAAATTAGAATAAAAATAAAAATTCTTGATTGATTCGAATGTTTGATATCCCAATCACCAGCTCTAAATCATTCAGTGAATTTTGTATCAAAAGATTTTAATATTTTAATTTACAAACTTGTTTTTTCCTAATGGATACATTTATTTTAAAATACTATGAACATATTAAAAAGTTGAATAAAAATCAAAATTATTGATCTATTCAAATGTTTGATATTTCATTCACCATCTGTAGATAAGTTAGTGAATTGTGTACCAAAAGATTTTAATAGTTTAGTTTACAAATTTGTTTTTTCCTAATCGATACATTTATTTTAAACTACTATGAAAATATTAAAAAGTTTAATAAAAATAAAAATTATTGATCGATTCGAATGTTTGACATCCCAATTACCAGCTCTAGATCAGTGAGTGAATTGTGTATCAAAAGATTTTAATAGATTAGTTCACAAATTTGTTTTTTTATTTTTAATGGTTACATTTATTTTAAACTTCAATGAAAATATTTAAAATTGAACAAAAATAAAAATTATTTATCGATTCGAATGTTTGATATCCCAATCACGAGCTGTAGATCAGCGAGTGAATTGTGTATCAAAACATTTTAATAGTTAAGTTTACATATTTGTTTTTTTCTAATGGAAATATTTATTTTAAACTTCCATGAAAATATTTAAAATTAGAATACAAATAAAAATTATTGATCGATTCGAATGTTTGATTACAATATCACCAGCTCTAGATCAGTGAGTGAATTACGTATCAAAACATTTTAATAGTTTAGTTTACAAATTTGTTTTTTTCTAATGGAAACATTTATTTTAAACAACTATGAAAATATTGAAAATTAGAATAAAAATAAAAATTATTGATAGATTCAAATAACTGATACCTCAATCACCAGCTCTAGATCAATGAGTGAATTGTGTATCAAAAGATTTTAATAGTTTAGTTTACAAATTTGTTTTTTCTAATGGATAAATTTATTTTAAACTACTATGAAAATATTAAAAATTAGAATAAAAATAAAAATTATTGATCGATTTGAATGTTTGATATCCCAATTACCAGCTCTAAAACAGCGAATGAATTGTGTATCAAAAGATCTTAATAGTTTAGTTTACAAATTCGTATTTTTCTAATGGATACATTTATTTTAAACAACTATATAAATATTAAAAATTAGAATAAAAATAAAAATTCTTTGATCGTTTCGAATGTTTGACATCCCAATTACCAGCTCTAGATCAGTGAGTGAATTGTGTATCAAAAGATTTTAATAGTTTAGTTTACAAATTTGTTTTTTTCTAATGGAAACATTTATTTTAAACTACTATGAAAATAATAAAAATTAATTAAAAAACTAAATTATTGATTAATGCGAATGTTTGATATCCCAATCACCAGCTCTTGATCAGTGAGTGAATTGTGTAATAAAAGATTTGAATAGTTTAGTTTACAAATTTGTTTTTTTTCTAATCGATACATTTATTTTAAACTACTATGAAAATATTAAAAATTAGAATAAAAATAAAAATTATTTATCGATTCGAATGTTTGATATACCAATCACCAGCTCTAGATAAGAAAGTGAATTGTGTATCAAAATATTTTAATAGTTTTGTTTACAAACTAAATTTTTCCTAATGGATTCATTTATTTTAAACTGCTATGAAAATATTAAAAATTAAAATAAATATAATAATTAACGATCGATTCGAATGTTTGATATCCCAATCACCGGCTCTTTACTATGAAAATATTAAAAATTAAAATAAAAATAAAAATTATTGATCTATTCGAATGTTTGACATCCCAATCACCAGCTCTAGATCAGTGAGTGAATTGTGTATCAAAAGATTTTAATAGTTTAGTTTACAAATTTGTTTTTTTCTAATGGATACATTTATTTTAAACTACTATGAAATATTAAAAATTAGAATAAAAATATAAATTATTGATTGATTCGAATGTTTGATATCCTAATCACTAAGTCTAGATCAGTCAGGAAATTGTTTTTCAAAAGATTTTAATATTTTAGTTTACAAACTTGTTTTTTCCTAATGGATACATTTATTTTAAACTAGTATGAACATATTAAAAAGTTGAATACAAATAAAAATTATTGATCGATTCAAATAATTAATACCTCAAATGAAAGCTCTAAAGCTGTGTGTAAATTTCGTCAAAAAAAATTTTAATATTTTAATTTACAAATTTGATTTTTTCTAATCGATATATTTATTTTTAACTACTATGAAAATATTAAAAATTAGAATAAAAATAAAAATTATTGATCGATTCAAACGTTTGGTAACTCAATCACTAGCACTTGATCAGTGAGTGAATTGTTGATTTTAATATTTTAGTTTACAAATTTGTTTTTTCTAATGGATACATTTATTTTAAACTACTATGAAAATATTAAAAATTAGGCTAAAGATAAAAATTATTGATCGATTTGAATGTTTTATATCCCAATCACCAGCTCTAAAACAGTGAATGAATTGTATATCAAAAGATTTGAATAGTTTAGTTTACATATTTGTTTTTTTCTAACGGATACATTTATTTTAAACTACTATGAAAATATTAATAATTAGAATAAAAATAAAAACTATTGATCGTTTTATTGATCGTTTTAATTCGAATGTTTGACATCCCAATTATTATCTCTAGATCAGTGAGTGAATTGTGTATCAAAAGATTTGAATAGTTAAGTTTACAAATTTGCTATTGTCTAATTGAAACATTTATTTTAAATTACTATGAAATTTTTTAAAATAATATTAAAAATAAAAATTATTGATCGATTCGAATGTTTGATAACACAATCACCAGCTCCAGATCAGTGACTGAATTGCGTATCAAAACATTTTAGTAGTTTAGTTTACAAATTTGTTTTTTTCTAATGGAAACATTTATTTTAAACTACTATGAAAATATTGAAAATTAGAATAAAAATAAAAATTATTGATCGATTCAAATGTTTGGTAAATCAATCACCAGCTCTTGATCAGTGAGTGAATTGCGTATCAAAACATTTTAATAGTTTAGTTTACAAATTTGTTTTTTTCTAATGGAAACATTTATTTTAAACTATTATGAAAATAATGAAAATTAAAATAAAAATAAAAATTATTGTTCGATTTGAATGTTTTATACCTCAATCACCAGCTCTAAAATAGTGAGTGAATTGTGTATCAAAAGATTTTAATAGTTTAGTTTACAAATTTGTTTTTTTTTAATGGATACATTTATTTTAAACCACTATGAAAACATTTAAAATTATAACAAAAATAAAAATTATTGATCGTTTCGAATGTTTGACATCCCAATCACCAGCTCTAGATCAATGAGTGAATTGTGTATCAAAAGATTTTAATAGTTTAGTTTACAAATTTGTTTTTTCATAATCGATACATTTATTTTAAACTTCTATGAAAATATTAATAATTTGAATAAAAATAAAAATTTTTGATCGATTCAAATGTTTGATATCCCAATCACCAGCTCTAGACCACTGAGTGAATTGTGCATCAAAAGATTTTAATATTTTAGTTTCTAAATTAGTTTTTTCCTAATCGATACATTTATTTTAAACTACTATGAAAATATTAAAAGTTAGAATAAAAATAAAAATTATTGATCTATTCGAATGTTTTATATCCCAATCACCAGCTCTAGATCAGTTAGTAAATTATGTATCAAAAGATTTCAATAGTTTAGTTTACAAATTTGTTTTTGTCTGATTGATACATTAAACTACTATGAAAATATTAAAAATTAGAATAAAAATAAAAATTATTCATCGATTCGAATGTTTGATATCACAATCACCAGCTTCAGATCAGTGACTGAATTGCGTATCAAAACATTTTAGTAGTTTAGTTTACAAATTTGTTTTTTTCTAATGGAAACTTTTATTTTAAACCACTATGAAAATATTGAAAATTAGAATAAAAATAAAAATTATTGATCGATTCAAATGTTTGGTAACTCAATCACCAGCTCTTGATCAGTAAGTGAATTTTTATCAAAAGATTTTAATATTTTAGTTTACAAATTTGTTTTTTTCTAATCGATACATTTATTTTAAACTACTATGAAAATATTAAAAATTAGAATAAAAATAAAAATTATTGATCGATTTGAATGTTTTATACCTCAATCACCAGCTCTAGATCAGTGAGTGAATCACGTATCAAAACATTTAAATAGTTTAGTTTACAAATTTGTTTTTTTCTAATGGAAACATTTATTTTAAACTACAATGAAAATATTCAAAATAAGAATAAAAATAAAAATTATTGATAGATCTAAATGTTTGATACCTCAATCAGCAGCTCTAGATCAGTGAGTGAATTGTGTATCAAAAAGTTTTAATGTTTTAGTTTACAATTTTTTTTCTTCTAATGCATACATTTATTTTAAACTACTATGAAAATTTTATAAATTAGAATAAAAATAAAAATTATTGATCGATTTGAATGTTTGATATCCCAATCACCAGCTCTAGATCACTGAGTGAATTGTGCACTAAAAGATTTTAATAGTTTAGTTTACAAATTTTTTTTTCCTAATCGATACATTCATTTAAAAATACTATGAAAATATTAATAATTAGAATAAAAATAAAAATTATTGATCGTTTCGAATGTTTGACATCCCAATCACCAGCCACAAGATCAGTGAGTGAAGTGCGTATCAAAAGTTTTTAATAGTTTAGTTTACAAATTTGTTTTTTTCTAATTGATACATTTATTTTAAACTACTATGAATATATTAAAAATTAGAATAAATATAATAAATAATGATCGATTCGAATGTTTGATATCCCAATCGCCAGCTCTAAAATAGTGAGTGAATTGTGTATCAAAAGATTTTAATATTTTAGTTTACAAACTTGTTTTTTCCTAATGGATACATTTATTTTAAACTACTATGCACATATTAAAAAGTGGAATAAAAATCAAAATTATTGATCGATTCAAATGTTTGATATTTCAATCACCAGCTCTAGATCACTGAGTGAATTGAGTATCAAACGATTTTAATAGTTTAGTTTACAAATTTGTTTTTGTCTAATTGATACATTTATTTTAAACTTCTATGAAAATATTTAAAATTAGAATAAAAATAAAAATTATTGATCGATTCAAATGTTTGATATCCCAATCGCCAGCTCTAAAATAGTGAGTGAATTGTGTATCAAAAGATTTAAACAGTTTAGTTTACAAATTTGTTTTTTTTTAATGGATACATTTATTTTAAACCACTATGAAAACATTAAAAATAAGAATAAAAATAAAAATTATTGATCGTTTCGAATGTTTGACATCCCAATCACCAGCCACAAGATCAGTGAGTGAAGTGCGTATCAAAAGATTTTAATAGTTTAGTTTACAAATTTGTTTTTTTCTAATGAATACATTTATTTTAAACTACTATGAAAATATCAAAAATTAGAATAAAAATGCAAATAATTGATAGATTCGAATGTTTGATATCCCAATCACCAGATCTAGATCAGTCAGTGAATTGTGTATTAAAAGATTTTAATATTTTAGTTTAAAAACTAGTTTTTTCCTAATGGATACATTTATTTTAAACTACTATGCACATATTAAAAAGTGGAATAAAAATCAAAATTATTGATCGATTCAAATGTTTGATATTTCAATCACCAGCTCTAGATCACTGAGTGAATTGAGTATCAAACGATTTTAATAGTTTAGTTTACAAATTTGTTTTTGTCTAATTGATACATTTATCTTAAACTTGTATGAAAATATTTTAAATTAGAATAAAAATTAAAATTATTGATCGATTAGAATGTTTGATATCACAATCACCAGTTCTAGATCAGTGAATGAATTGCGTATCAAAACATTTTAGTAGTATAGTTTACAAATTTGTTTTTTTCTAATGGAAACATTTATTTTAAACTACTATGAAAATATTGAAAATTAGAATAAAAATAAAAATTATTGATCGATTCAAATGTTTGGTAACTCAATCACCAGCTCTTGATCAGTGAGTGAATTTTGTATGAAAAGATTTTAATATTATAGTTTACAAATTTGTTTTTTTCTAATGGATACATTTATTTTAAACTACTATGAAAATATTAAAAATTAGAATAAAAATAAAAATTATTGATCGATTTGAATGTTTTATACCTCAATCACCAGCTCTAGATCAGTGAATGAATTACGTATCAAAACATTTTAATAGTTTAGTTTACAAATTTGTTTTTTTCTAATGGAAACATTTATTTTAAACTACAATGAAAATATTCAAAATAAGAATAAAAATAAAAATTATTGATCGATCCAAATGTTTGATACCTCAATCACCAGGTCTTGATCAGTGAGTGAATTGTGTATCAAAAGATTTTAATATTTTAGTTTACAATTTTTTTTTTCTAATGGATGCATTTATTTTAAACTACTATGAAAATTTTATAAATTAGAATAAAAATAAAAATTATTGATCGATTTGAATGTTTGATATCCCAATCACCAGCTCTAGATCGCTGAGTGAATTGTGCACCAAAAGATTTTAATATTTTAGTTTACAAATAGGTTTTTTTCTAATGGACACATTTATTTTAAACTACTATGAAAATATTAATAATTAGAATAAAAATAAAAATTATTGATCGATTCGAATGTTTGATATCCCAATCACCAGCTCTAGATCACTGAGTGAATTGTGCACCAAAAGATTTTAATATTTTAGTTTACAAATTTTTTTTTTCCTAATCGATACATTTATTTTAAAATACTATGAAAATATTAAAAATTAGAATAAAAATAAAAATTATTGATTGATTCGAATGTTTGATATCCCAATCACCAGCTCTGGATCAGTGAGTAAATTGTGTATCAAAAGATTATAATAGTTTAGTTTACAAATTTGTTTTTTTCTAATGGATACATTTATTTTAAACTACTATGAAAATATTAAAAATTAGAATAAAAATAAAAATTATTGATCGATTTGAATGTTTTATACCTCAATCACCAGCTCTAGATCAGTGAGTGAATTGTGTATCAAAAGATTTTAATAGTTTAGTTTACATATTTGTTTTTTTCTAATGGATACATTTATTTTAAATTACTATGAAAATATTAAAAATTAGAATACAAATAAAAATTATTGATCGTTTCGAATGTTTGACATCCCAATTACCAGCTCTAGATCAGTGAGTGAATTGTGTATCAAAAGATTTTAATAGTTTAGTTTACAAATTTGTTTTTTTCTAATGGGTACATTTATTTTAAACAACTGTGAAAATATGAAAAAATTAGAATAAAAATAAAAATGATTGATCAGTGCGAATGTTTGATAGCCTAATCACTAAGTCTAGATCAGTGAGTGAATTGTGTATCAAAAGATTTTAATATTTTAGTTTACAAACTTGTTTTTTCCTAATGGATACAATTATTTAAAAGTACTATGAAAATATTAAAAATTAGAATAAAAATAAAAATTATTGATCGATTAGAATGGTTTATATCCAAATCACCAGCTCTAAAACAGTGAATGAATTGTGTATAAAAAGATTTAAATAAATTAGTTTACAAATTTGTTTTTTTCTAATGGATACATTTATTTTAAAATACTATGAAAATATTAAAAATTAGATTAAAAATAAAAATGATTGATCGATTCGAATGTTTGATATCCCAAACATCAGCTCTAGATCAGTGAGTGAATTGTGTATCAAAAGATTTTAATAGTCTAGTTTACAAATTGTTTTTTTCTAATGGATACATTTATTTTAAACTACTATGAAATATTAAAAATTAGAATAAAAATAAAAATTATTGTTTGATTCGAATGTTTGATATCTTAGTCACTAAGTCTAGATCAGTCAGTGAAATGTGTATCAAAAGATTTTAATATTTTAGTTTACAAACTTGTTTTTTCCTAATGGATACAATTATTTTAAAATACTATGAACATATTAAAAATTCAAATAAAAATAAAAATTATTGATCGATTTGAATGTTTGATATCCCAATCACCAGCTCTATATCAGTGAGTGAAATGTGTATCAAAAGATTTGAAAAGTTTAGTTTACAAATTAGTTTTTTTCCAATGGATACATTTATTTTAAACTTCTATAAAAATATTAAAAATTAGAATAAAAATAAAAATTATTGATCGATTCAAATGTTTAATATCCAAAACATCAGCTCTAGATCAGCGAGTGAATTGCGTGTCAAAAGATTTTAATAGTTTAGTTTACAAATTTGTTTTTTTCTAATTGATACATTTATTTTAAACTACTATGAAAATATCAAAAAATAGAATAAAAATGCAAATAATTGATAGATTCGAATGTTTGATATCCCAATCACCAGATCTAGATCAGTCAGTGAATTGTGTATTAAAAGATTATAATATTGTAGTTTAAAAACTTGTTTTTTCCTAATGGATACATTTATTTTAAACTACTATGCACATATTAAAAAGTGGAATAAAAACAAAATTATTGATCGATTCAAATGTTTGATATTTCAATCACCAGCTGTAGATCAGTGAATGAATTGTGTATCAAAAGATTTGAATAGTTTAGTTTACAAATTTTTTTTTTCTAATCGATACATTTATTATAAATTACTATGAAAATATTAAAAATTAGAATAAAAATTAAAATTATTTATCTATTCGAATGTTTGATATCCCAATAACCAGCTCTAGATCAGTGAGTAAATTGTTTATCAAAAGATTTTAATATTTAAGTTTAAAAATTTGTTTTTTCCTAATCGATAAACTTATTTAAAACTACTATGAAAATGTTAAAAATTAGAATAAATATAAAAATTAATGATCGATTCGAATGTTTGATATCCCAATCACCAGCTCTAGATCACTGAGTGAATTGAGTATCAAAAGATTTTAATAGTTTAGTTTACAAATTTGTTTTTGTCTAATTGATACATTTATCTTAAACTTGTATGAAAATATTTTAAATTAGAATAAAAATTAAAATTATTGATCGATTAGAATGTTTGATATCACAATCACCAGTTCTAGATCAGTGAATGAATTGCGTATCAAAACATTTTAGTTGTATAGTTTACAAATTTGTTTTTTTCTAATGGAAACATTTATTTTAAACTACTATGAAAATATTGAAAATTAGAATAAAAATAAAAATTATTGATCGATTCAAATGATTGGTAACTCAATCACCAGCTCTTGATCAGTGAGTGAATTTTTTATGAAAAGATTTTAATATTTTAGTTTACAAATTTGTTTTTTTCTAATGGATACATTTATTTTAATTTACTATGAAAATGTTAAAAATTAGAATAAAAATAAAAATTATTGATCGATTTGAATGTTTTATACCTCAATCACCAGCTCTAGATCAGTGAATGAATTACGTATCAAAACATTTTAATAGTTTAGTTTACAAATTTGTTTTTTTCTAATGGAAACATTTATTTTAAACTACAATGAAAATATTCAAAATAAGAATGAAAATAAAAATTATTGATCGGTCCAAATGTTTGATACCTCAATCACCAGCTCTTGATCAGTAAGTGAATTGTGTATCAAAAGATTTTAATGTTTTAGTTTACAATTTTTTTTTTTCTAATGGATACATGTATTTTAAACTACTATGAAAATTTTATAAATTAGAATAAAAATAAAAATTATTGATCGATTTGAATGTTTGTAATCCCAATCACCAGCTCTAGATCACTGAGTGAATTGTGCACCAAAACATTTTAATATTTTAGTTTACAAATTTTTTTTCTTCTAATGGATACATTAATTTTAAAATACTATGAAAATATTAAAAATTAGAATAAAAATAAAAATTATTGATCTATTCCAATGTTTGATATCCCAACCACCAGCTCCAGATCAGAGAGTGAATTGTGTATCAAAAGATTTTAATATTTTAGTTTACAAATTTGTTTTTGTCTAATTGATACATTTATTTTAAACTTCTATGAAAATATTTAAATTTAGAATAAAAATAAAAATTATTGATCGATTCAAATGTTTGATATCCCAATCGCCAGCTCCAAAATAGTGAGTGAATTGTGTATCAAAGGATTGTAATAGTTTAGTTTACAAATTTGTTTTTTTTTTAATGGATACATTTATTTCAAACCACTATGAAAACATTAAAAATTAGAATAAAAATAAAAATTTTTGATCGTTTCTAATGTTTGACATCCCAATCAACAGCCCAAGATCAGTGAATGAAGTGTGTATCAAAAGATTTTAATAGTTTAGTTTACAAATTTGTTTTTTTCTAATGGATACATTTATTTTAAACTACTATGAAAATATTAATAATTAGAATAAAAATAAAAATTATTGATCGATTCGAATGTTTGATATCCCAATCACCAGCTCTAGATCACTGAGGGAATTGTGCACCAAAAGATTTTAATATTTTAGTTTACAAATTTTTTTTTTCCTAATCGATACATTAATTTTAAAATACTATGAAAATATTAAAAATTAGAATAAAAATAAAAATTATTGATTGATTCGAATGTTTGATATCCCAATCACCAGCTCTGGATCAGTGAGTAAATTGTGTATCAAAAGATTTTAATAGTTTAGTTTACAAATTTGTTTTTTTCTAATCGATACATTTATTTTAAACTACTATGAAAATATTAAAAATTAGAATAAAAATAAAAATTATTGATCGATTTGAATATTTTATACCTCAATCACCAGCTCTAGATCAGTGAGTGAATTGTGTATCAAAAGATTTTAATAGTTTAGTTTACAAATTTGTTTTCTTCTAATGGATACATTTATTTTAAATTACTATTAAAATATTAAAAATTAGAATACAAATAAAAATTATTGATCGTTTCGAATGTTTGACATCCCAATTACCAGCTCTAGATCAGTGAGTGAATTGTGTATCAAAAGATTTTAATAGTTTAGTTTACAAATTTGTTTTTTTCTAATGGATACATTTATTTTAAACTACTGTGAAAATATGAAAAAATTAGAATAAAAATAAAAATGATTGATCTGTGCGAATGTTTGATAGCCTAATCACTAAGTCTAGATCAGTGAGTGAATTGTGTATCAAAAGATTTTAATATTTTAGTTTACAAACTTGTTTTTTCCTAATGGATACAATTATTTAAAAATACTATGAACATATTAAAAATTAGAATAAAAATAAAAATTATTGATCGATTAGAATGGTTTATATCCAAATCACCAGCTCTAAAACAGTGAATGAATTGTGTATAAAAAGATTTAAATAAATTAGTTTACAAATTTGTTTTTTTCTAATGGATACATTTATTTTAAAATACTATGAAAATATTAAAAATTAGATTAAAAATAAAAATAATTGATCGGTTCGAATGTTTGATATCCCAAACATCAGCTCTAGATCAGTGAGTGAATTGTGTATCAAAAGATTTTAATAGTCTAGTTTACAAATTTGTATTTTTCTAACGGAAACATTTATTTCGAACTTCTATGAAAATAATGAAAATTAGAATTAAAATAAAACTTATTGATCGATTCAAATGATTGATACCTCAATCACCAGCTCTAGATCAGTGAGTGAATTGTGTATCAAAATATTTACTAGGTTAGTTCACAAATTTGTTTTTTTTCTAATGGATACATTTATTTTAAACTACTATGAAATATTAAAAATTAGAATAAAAATAAAAATTATTGTTTGATTCGAATGTTTGATATCTTAGTCACAAAGTCTAGATCAGTCAGTGAAATGTGTATCAAAAGATTTTAATATTTTAGTTTACAAACTTGTTTTTTCCTAATGGATACAATTATTTTAAAATACTATGAACATATTAAAAATTCAAATTAAAATAAAAATTATTGATCGATTTGAATGTTTGATATCCCAATCACCAGCTCTAGATCAATGAGTGAATTTTGTATCAAAAGATTTGAATAATTTAGTTTACAAATTTGTTTTTTTCAATTGGATACATTTATTTTAAACTTGTATGAAAACAATATAAATTAGAATAAATATAAAAATTATTGATCGATTCGAATGTTTGATATCCCAAACATCAGCTCCAGATCAGTGAATGAATTGTGTATCAAAAGATTTTAATAGTTTAGTTTACAAATTTGTTTTTTTCTAATGGATACATTTATTTTAAACTACTATGAAATAATAAAAATTAAAATAAAAATAAAATTTATTAATTGATTCGAATGTTTGATAGCCTAATCACTAAGTCTAGATCAGTGAGTGAATTGTGTATCAAAAGATTTTAATATTTTAGTTTACAAACTTGTTTTTTCCTAATGGATACAATTATTTAAAAATACTATGAACATATTAAAAATTAGAATAAAAATAAAAATTATTGATCGATTTGAATGTTTGATATCCCAATCACCAGCTCTTAAACATGGAATGAATTGTGTATCAAAATATTTTAATAGTTTAGTTTACAAATTTGTGCTTTTCTAAAGGAAACATTTATTTTAAACTACCATGAAAATATTGAAAATTAGAATAAAAATAAAAATTATTGATCGATCCGAATGTTTAATATCACAATCACCAGCTCTAGATCATTGAGTGAATTACGTATCAAAACATTTTAATAGTTAAGTTTACAAATTTGTATTTTTCTAACGGAAACATTTATTTTGAACTTCTATGAAAATAATGAAAATTAGAATTAAAATAAAACTTATTGATCGATTCAAATGATTGATACCTCAATCACCAGCTCTAGATCAGTGAGAGAATTGTGTATCAAAAGATTTTAATGTTTTAGTTTACAAATTTGTTTTTTTCTAATGGAAACATTATTTTTAAACTACTATGAAAATATTAAAAAAAAAAAAAAAATAAAAATTATTGATCGATTCAAATGTTTGATACCTCAATCGCCAGTTCTAGATCAGTGAGTGAATTGTGTATCAAAATATTTACTAGGTTAGTTCACAAATTTGTTTTTTTCTAATGGATACATTTATTTTAAACTACTATGAAAAAATTAATAATTAGAATAAAAGTAAAAATTATTGATTGATTCGAATGTTTGATATCCCAATCACCAGCTCTAGATCACTGAGTGAATTGTGCATCAAAAGATTTTAATGTTTTAGATTACAGATTTGTTTTTTCCTAATCGAAACATTTATTTTAAACTACTATGAAAATATTCAAAATAAGAATAAAAATAAGAATTATTGATCTATTCGAATGTTTGATATCTTAATCACCAGTTATATATCAGCGTATGAATTGTGTATCAAAAGATTTCAATAGTTTAGTTTACAAATTGGCTTTTGTCTAACTGAAACATTTATTTTAAACTACTACGAAAATATTTAAAATTATAATAAAAATAAAAATTATTGATCGATTTGAATATTTGATATCACAATCACCAGCTCTAGATCAGTGAGTGAATTGTTTATCAAAAGATTTTAATAGTTTAGTTTACAAATTTGTTTTTTTCTAATGGAAACATTAATTTTAAACAACTATAAAAATATTGAAAACTAGAACAAAAATAAAAATTATTGATCGATTCAAATGTAAAGTAACTCAATCACCAGCTCTTGGTCAGTGAGTGAATTGTGTATCAAAAGATTTTAATATTTTAGTTTACAAATTTGTTTTTTTCTAATGGAAACATTTATTTTAAACTACTACGAAAATATTTAAAATTATAATAAAAATAAAAATTATTGATCTATTCGAATGTTTGATATCCCAATCACCAGATCTAGATCAGTGAGTGAATTGTGTATCAAAAGATTTTAATAGTTTAGTTTACAAATTTGTTTTTTTCTAATGGATACATTTATTTTAAACTTCTATGAAAATATTAATAATTAGAATAAAAATAAAAGTTATTGATCAATGCGAATGTTTGATATCCCAATCACCAGCTCTATATCAGTGGGTAAAATGTGTATCAAAAGATTTGAAAAGTTTAGTTTACAAATTTGTTTTTTTCCAATGGATACATTTATTTTAAACTACTATGAAAATATTAAAAATTAGAATAAAAATAAAAATTATTGATCGATTCAAATGTTTGATATCACAATCACCAGTTCTAGATCAGTGAATGAATTGCGTATCAAAACATTTTAATAGTTTAGTTTACAAATTTGTTTTTTTCTAATGGATACATTTATTTTAAACTTCTATAAAAATATTAAAAATTAGAATAAAAATAAATGTTATTGATCAATGCGATTGTTTGATATCCAAATCACTAAGTCTAGATCAGTCAGTGAATTGTGTATCAAAAGATTTTAATATTTTAGTTTACAAATTTGTTTTTTTCTAATGGATACATTTATTTTAAAATATTATGAACATACTATAAAGTTAAATAAAAATCAAACTTATTGATCGATTCAAATATATGATATTTCATTCACCAGCTCTTAAACAGTGAGTGAATTGTGTATCAAAAGATTTTAATGTTTTAGCTTACAAATTTGTTTTTTTCTAATCGATACATTTATTTTTAACTACTATGAAAATATTAAAAATTAGATTAAAAATAAAAATTATTGATCGATTCGAATGTTTGATATCCCAATAACCAGCTCTGGATCAGTGAGTAAATTGTGTATTAAAAGATTTTAATAGTTTAGTTTACAAATTTGTTTTTTTCTTATGGATACATTTATTTTAAACTACTATGAAAATATTAAAAATTAGAATAAAAATAAAAACTATTGATCGATTCGAATTTTTGATATCCCAATCACCACCACTTGATCAGTGAGTGAATTGTGTATCAAAAGATTTAAATAGTTTGGTTTACAAATTTGATTTTTCCTAATCGAAACATTTATTTAAAACTTCTATGAAAATATTAATAATTAGAATAAAAATAAAAATTATTGATCTATTCGAATGTTTGATATCCCAATCACCAGCTCTAGATCAGTGAGTGAATTGTGTATCAAAAGATTTTAATAGTTTAGTTTACAAATTTGTTTTTTTCCAATGGAAACATTTATTTTAAACTTCTATGAAAATATTAAAAATTAGAATAAAAATAAAATTTTTTGATCGATTCGAATGTTTGATATCCCAATCACCAGTTCTAGATCAATGAGTGAAATGTGTATCAAAAGATTTTAATAGTTTAGTTTACAAATTTGTTTTATTCCAATGGATATATTTATTTTAAACTACTATGAAAATATTAAAAATTAGAATACAAATAAAAATTATTGATCGATTCGAATGTTTGATATCCCAAACATCAGCTCTAGATCAGTGAGTGAATTGTGTATCAAAAGATTTTAATAGTTTAGTTTACAAATTAGTTTTTTTCTAAAGGATACATTTATTTTAAACTACTATGAAAATATTAAAAATTAGAATAAAAATAGAAATTATTGATCTATTCGAATGTTTGATATCCCAATCACCAGCTCTAGATCAGTGAGTGAATTGCGTATCAAAAGATTTTAATAGTTTAGTTTACAAATTTGTTTTTTTTTTCTAATGGATACATTTATTTTAAACTAATATGAAAATATTAAAAATTAGAATAAAAATAAAAATTATTGATCTAGTCGAAAGTTTGATATCCCAATCACCAGCTCTAGATCAGTGAGTGAATTGTGTTTCAAAAGATTTTAATAGTTTAGTTTACAAATTTGTTTTTGTCTAAGTGATACATTTATTTTAAACTTCTATGAAAATATTGAAAATTAGAATAAATATAAAAATTATTTATCGATTCGAATGTCTGATATCACAATCACCAGCTCTAGATCAGTGAGTGAATTGCGTATCAAAACATTTTAATAGTTTAGTTTACTAATTTAATTTTTTCTAATGGATACATTTATTTTAAACTACTATGAAAATATTGAAAATTAAAATAAAAATAAAAATTGTTGATCGATTCAAATGTTTGGTAACACAATCACCAGCGAATCTTGATCAGCGAGTGGATTGTTAATCAAAAGATTTTAATATTTTAGTTTACAAATTTGTTTTTTTCTAATGGAAACATTTATTTTAAACTACTATGAAAATATAAAAAATTAGAATAAATTTAAAAATTATTGATCGATTCGAATGTTTGATATCTCAATCACCAGCTCTAGATCAGTGAATGAATCGTGTATCAAAAGATTTTAAAATTTAAGTTTACAAATTTGTTTTTTCCTAATCGATACATTTATTTTAAACTGCTATGAAAATATTAAAAATTAGAATAAAAATTAAAATTATTGATCTATTCGAATGTTTGATATCCCAATCACCAGCACTGGATTACTGAGTGAATTGTGTATCAAAAGATTTTAATATTTTAGTTTACAAACTGGTTTTTTCTTAATCAAAACATTTATTTAAAACTACTATGAAAATATTAATAATTGGAATAAAAATAAAAATTATTGATTTATTCGAATGTTTGATATCCCAATCACCAGCTCTAGATCAATGAGTGAAATGTGTATCAAAAGATTTTAATAGTTTAGTTTACAAATTTGTTTTATTCCAATGGATATATTTATTTTAAACTACTATGAAAATATTAAAAATTAGAATAAAAATAAAAATTATTGATCGATTCGAATGTTTGATATCCCAAACATCAGCTCTAGATCAGTGAGTGAATTGTGTATCAAAAGGTTTTAATAGTTTAGTTTACAAATTTGTTTTTTTCTAAAGGATACATTTATTTTAAACTACTATGAAATATTAAAAATTAGAATAAAAATAAAAATTATTGATTGATTCGAATGTTTGATATCCTAATCACTAAGTCTAGATCAGTCAGTGAATTGTGTATCAAAAGATTTTAATATTTTAGTTTACAAACTTGTTTTTTCCTAATGGATACATTTATTTTAAACTACTATGAAAATATTAAAAATTAGAATAAAAATAAAAATTTTTGATCGATTCGAATGCTTGATATCCCAATCACCAGCTCTAGATCAGTGAGTGAATTGTGTATCAAAAGATTTTAATAGTTTAGTTTACAAATTTGTTTTCTTCTAATGGATACATTTATTTTAAATTACTATTAAAATATTAAAAATTAGAATACAAATAAAAATTATTGATCGTTTCGAATGTTTGACATCCCAATTACCAGCTCTAGATCAGTGAGTGAATTGTGTATCAAAAGATTTTAATAGTTTAGTTTACAAATTTGTTTTTTTCTAATGGATACATTTATTTTAAACTACTGTGAAAATATGAAAAAATTAGAATAAAAATAAAAATGATTGATCTGTGCGAATGTTTGATAGCCTAATCACTAAGTCTAGATCAGTGAGTGAATTGTGTATCAAAAGATTTTAATATTTTAGTTTACAAACTTGTTTTTTCCTAATGGATACAATTATTTAAAAATACTATGAACATATTAAAAATTAGAATAAAAATAAAAATTATTGATCGATTAGAATGGTTTATATCCAAATCACCAGCTCTAAAACAGTGAATGAATTGTGTATAAAAAGATTTAAATAAATTAGTTTACAAATTTGTTTTTTTCTAATGGATACATTTATTTTAAAATACTATGAAAATATTAAAAATTAGATTAAAAATAAAAATAATTGATCGATTCGAATGTTTGATATCCCAAACATCAGCTCTAGATCAGTGAGTGAATTGTGTTTCAAAAGATTTTAATAGTCTAGTTTACAAATTTGTATTTTTCTAACGGAAACATTTATTTCGAACTTCTATGAAAATAATGAAAATTAGAATTAAAATAAAACTTATTGATCGATTCAAATGATTGATACCTCAATCACCAGCTCTAGATCAGTGAGTGAATTGTGTATCAAAATATTTACTAGGTTAGTTCACAAATTTGTTTTTTTTCTAATGGATACATTTATTTTAAACTACTATGAAATATTAAAAATTAGAATAAAAATAAAAATTATTGTTTGATTCGAATGTTTGATATCTTAGTCACAAAGTCTAGATCAGTCAGTGAAATGTGTATCAAAAGATTTTAATATTTTAGTTTACAAACTTGTTTTTTCCTAATGGATACAATTATTTTAAAATACTATGAACATATTAAAAATTCAAATTAAAATAAAAATTATTGATCGATTTGAATGTTTGATATCCCAATCACCAGCTCTAGATCAATGAGTGAATTTTGTATCAAAAGATTTGAATAATTTAGTTTACAAATTTGTTTTTTTCAATTGGATACATTTATTTTAAACTTGTATGAAAACAATATAAATTAGAATAAATATAAAAATTATTGATCGATTCGAATGTTTGATATCCCAAACATCAGCTCCAGATCAGTGAATGAATTGTGTATCAAAAGATTTTAATAGTTTAGTTTACAAATTTGTTTTTTTCTAATGGATACATTTATTTTAAACTACTATGAAATAATAAAAATTAAAATAAAAATAAAATTTATTAATTGATTCGAATGTTTGATAGCCTAATCACTAAGTCTAGATCAGTGAGTGAATTGTGTATCAAAAGATTTTAATATTTTAGTTTACAAACTTGTTTTTTCCTAATGGATACAATTATTTAAAAATACTATGAACATATTAAAAATTAGAATAAAAATAAAAATTATTGAATTAAATAAACATGGAATGAATTGTGTATCAAAATATTTTAATAGTTTAGTTTACAAATTTGTGCTTTTCTAAAGGAAACATTTATTTTAAACTACCATGAAAATATTGAAAATTAGAATAAAAATAAAAATTATTGATCGATCCGAATGTTTAATATCACAATCACCAGCTCTAGATCATTGAGTGAATTACGTATCAAAACATTTTAATAGTTAAGTTTACAAATTTGTATTTTTCTAACGGAAACATTTATTTTGAACTTCTATGAAAATAATGAAAATTAGAATTAAAATAAAACTTATTGATCGATTCAAATGATTGATACCTCAATCACCAGCTCTAGATCAGTGAGAGAATTGCGTATCAAAAGATTTTAATGTTTTAGTTTACAAATTTGTTTTTTTCTAATGGAAACATTATTTTTAAACTACTATGAAAATATTAAAAAAAAAATAAAAATAAAAATTATTGATCGATTCAAATGTTTGATACCTCAATCGCCAGTTCTAGATCAGTGAGTGAATTGTGTATCAAAATATTTACTAGGTTAGTTCACAAATTTGTTTTTTTCTAATGGATACATTTATTTTAAACTACTATGAAAAAATTAATAATTAGAATAAAAGTAAAAATTATTGATTCATTCGAATGTTTGATATCCCAATCACCAGCTCTAGATCACTGAGTGAATTGTGCATCAAAAGATTTTAATGTTTTAGATTACAGATTTGTTTTTTCCTAATCGAAACATTTATTTTAAACTACTATGAAAATATTCAAAATAAGAATAAAAATAAGAATTATTGATCTATTCGAATGTTTGATATCTTAATCACCAGTTATATATCAGCGTATGAATTGTGTATCAAAAGATTTCAATAGTTTAGTTTACAAATTGGCTTTTGTCTAACTGAAACATTTATTTTAAATATTTAAAATTATAATAAAAATAAAAATTATTGATCGATTTGAATATTTGATATCACAATCACCAGCTCTAGATCAGTGAGTGAATTGCGTATCAAAAGATTTTAATAAAAACTATAAAAATATTGAAAACTAGAACAAAAATAAAAATTATTGATCGATTCAAATGTAAAGTAACTCAATCACCAGCTCTTGGTCAGTGAGTGAATTGTGTATCAAAAGATTTTAATATTTTAGTTTACAAATTTGTTTTTTTCTAATGGAAACATTTATTTTAAACTACTACGAAAATATTTAAAATTATAATAAAAATAAAAATTATTGATCTATTCGAATGTTTGATATCCCAATCACCAGATCTAGATCAGTGAGTGAATTGTGTATCAAAAGATTTTAATAGTTTAGTTTACAAATTTGTTTTTTTCTAATGGATACATTTATTTTAAACTTCTATGAAAATATTAATAATTAGAATAAAAATAAAAGTTATTGATCAATGCGAATGTTTGATATCCCAATCACCAGCTCTATATCAGTGGGTAAAATGTGTATCAAAAGATTTGAAAAGTTTAGTTTACAAATTTGTTTTTTTCCAATGGATACATTTATTTTAAACTACTATGAAAATATTAAAAATTAGAATAAAAATAAAAATTATTGATCGATTCAAATGTTTGATATCACAATCACCAGTTCTAGATCAGTGAATGAATTGCGTATCAAAACATTTTAATAGTTTAGTTTACAAATTTGTTTTTTTCTAATGGATACATTTATTTTAAACTTCTATAAAAATATTAAAAATTAGAATAAAAATAAATGTTATTGATCAATGCGATTGTTTGATATCCAAATCACTAAGTCTAGATCAGTCAGTGAATTGTGTATCAAAAGATTTTAATATTTTAGTTTACAAATTTGTTTTTTTCTAATGGATACATTTATTTTAAAATATTATGAACATACTATAAAGTTGAATAAAAATCAAACTTATTGATCGATTCAAATATTTGATATTTCATTCACCAGCTCTTAAACAGTGAGTGAATTGTGTATCAAAAGATTTTAATGTTTTAGCTTACAAATTTGTTTTTTTCTAATCGATACATTTATTTTTAACTACTATGAAAATATTAAAAATTAGAATAAAAATAAAAATTATTGATCGATTCGAATGTTTGATATCCCAATAACCAGCTCTGGATCAGTGAGTAAATTGTGTATTAAAAGATTTTAATAGTTTAGTTTACAAATTTGTTTTTTTCTTATGGATACATTTATTTTAAACTACTATGAAAATATTAAAAATTAGAATAAAAATAAAAATTATTGATCGATTCGAATTTTTGATATCCCAATCACCACCTCTTGATCAGTGAGTGAATTGTGTATCAAAAGATTTAAATAGTTTGGTTTACAAATTTGATTTTTCCTAATCGAAACATTTATTTAAAACTTCTATGAAAATATTAATAATTAGAATAAAAATAAAAATTATTGATCTATTCGAATGTTTGATATCCCAATCACCAGCACTGGATTACTGAGTGAATTGTGTATCAAAAGATTTTAATATTTTAGTTTACAAACTGGTTTTTTCTTAATCAAAACATTTATTTAAAACTACTATGAAAATATTAATAATTGGAATAAAAATAAAAATTATTGATTTATTCGAATGTTTGATATCCCAATCACCAGCTCTAGATCAATGAGTGAAATGTGTATCAAAAGATTTTAATAGTTTAGTTTACAAATTTGTTTTTTTCTAAAGGATACATTTATTTTAAACTACTATGAAATATTAAAAATTAGAATAAAAATAAAAATTATTGATTGATTCGAATGTTTGATATCCTAATCACTAAGTCTAGATCAGTCAGTGAATTGTGTATCAAAAGATTTTAATATTTTAGTTTACAAACTTGTTTTTTCCTAATGGATACATTTATTTTAAACTACTATGAAAATATTAAAAATTAGAATAAAAATAAAAATTTTTGATCGATTCGAATGCTTGATATCCCAATCACCAGCTCTAGATCAGTGAGTGAATTGTGTATCAAAAGATTTTAATAGTTTAGTTAACAAATTTGTTTTTTCCTAATGGAAACATTTATTTTAAACTACTATGAAAAAATTAAAAATTTGAATAAAAATAAAAATAATTGATTGATTCGAATGTTTGATATCCCAATCACCAGCAGAAGATCAGTGAATGAATTGTGTATCAAAAGATTTTAATATTTTAGTTTACAAACTGGTTTTTTCCTAATGGATACATTTATTTTAAACTACTATGAAAATATTAAAAAGTTGAATAAAAATAAAAATTATTGATCGATTCAAATGTTTGATATTGAAATCACCAGCTGCAGATCAGTGAATGAATTGTGTATCAAAAGATTTTAATATTTTAGTTTACAAACTTGTTTTTTCCTAATGGATACATTTATTTTAAACTACTATGAAAATATTAAAAATTAGAATAAAAATAAAAATTTTTGATCGATTCGAATGCTTGATATCCCAATCACCAGCTCTAGATCAGTGAGTGAATTGTGTATCAAAAGATTTTAATAGTTTAGTTAACAAATTTGTTTTTTCCTAATGGAAACATTTATTTTAAACTACTATGAAAAAATTAAAAATTAGAATAAAAATAAAAATAATTGATTGATTCGAATGTTTGATATCCCAATCACCAGCAGAAGATCAGTGAATGAATTGTGTATCAAAAGATTTTAATATTTTAGTTTACAAACTGGTTTTTTCCTAATGGATACATTTATTTTAAACTACTATGAAAATATTAAAAAGTTGAATAAAAATAAAAATTATTGATCGATTCAAATGTTTGATATTGAAATCACCAGCTGCAGATCAGTGAATGAATTGTGTATCAAAAGATTTGAATAGTTTTGTTTACAAATTTGTTTTTTTCTAATCGATACATATATTTTAAACAACTATGAAAATATTAAAAATTAGAATAAAAATTAAAATTATTAATCGATTCAAATGTTTGATGTCCGAATCACCAGTTCTAGATCAGTGAGAGGATTTTGTATCAAAAGATTTTAATATTTTAGTTTACAAATTTGTTTTTTCCTAATCGATACATTTATTTTAAACTACTATGAAAATGTTAAAAATTAGAATAAATATAAAAATTATTGATCGTTTTGAATGTTTGACATCCCAATTACCAGCCCTAGATCAGTGAGTGAATTGTGTATCAAAAGATTTTACTAGTTTAGTTTACAAATTTGTTTTTTCTAATGGATACATTTATTTTAAACTACTATGAAAATATTAAAAATTAAAATAAAAATAACAATTATTGATCAATGCGAATGTTTGATATCCCAATCACCAGGTCCAGATCAGTGAGTGAATTGTGTATCAAAAGATTTTAATAGTTTAGTTTACAAATTTGTTTTTTTCTAATCGATTATTTATTTTAAACTACTATGAAAATATTACAAATTAGAATAAAAAAAAATTATTGATCGATTCGAATGTTTGATATTTCAATCACCACCTCTAGATCAGTGAGTGAATTGTGTATCAAAAGATTTTAATAGTTTGATTTACAAATTTGTTTTTTCCTAATCGAAACATTTATTTAAAACTACTATGAAAATATTAATAATTAGAATAAAAATAAAAATTATTTATCGATTCGAATGTCTGATATCACAATCACCAGCTCTAGATCAGTGAGTGAATTGCGTATCAAAACATTTTAATAGTTTAGTTTACAAATTTGTTTTTTTCTAATGGAAACATTTGTTTTAAACTACTATGTAAAATATTGAAAATTAGAATAAAAATAATAATTATTGATCGATTTAAATGTTTGATAACTCAATCACCAGCACTGGATCAGTGAGTGAATTTTTTATCAAAAGATTTTAATATTTTTGTTTACAAATAAGTTTTTTTCTAATGGAAACATTTATTTTAAACTATTATGAAAATATTAGAAATTAAGATAAATATAAAAATTATTGATCGATTCGAATGTTTGATATCCCAATCACCAGCTCTAGATCAGTGAGTGAATTGTTTATCAAAAGATTTTAATATTTTAGTTTACAAACTGGTTTTTTCTTAATCAAAACATTTATTTAAAACTACTATGAAAATATTAATAATTGGAATAAAAATAAAAATTATTTATCGATTCGAATGTCTGATATCCCAATCACCAGCTCTAGATCAATGAGTGAAATGTGTATCAAAAGATTTTAATAGTTTAGTTTACAAATTTAATTTTTTCTAATGGAAACATTTATTTTAAACTACTATGAAAATATTGAAAATTAAAATAAAAATAAAAATTGTTGATCGATTCGAATGATTGATATCCCAAACATCAGCTCTAGATCAGTGAGTGAATTGTGTATCAAAAGATTTTAATAGTTTAGTTTACAAATTTGTTTTTGTCTAAGTGAAACATTTATTTTAAACTTCTATGAAAATATTTAAAATTAGAATAAAAATAAAAATTATTGATCGATTCGAATGTTTGATCAGTGAGTGAATTGTGTATCAAAAGGTTTTAATAGTTTAGTTTACAAATTTGTTTTTTTCTAAAGGATACATTTATTTTAAACTACTATGAAATATTAAAAATTAGAATAAAAATAAAAATTATTGATTGATTCGAATGTTTGATATCCTAATCACTAAGTCTAGATCAGTCAGTGAATTGTGTATCAAAAGATTTTAATATTTTAGTTTACAAACTTGTTTTTTCCTAATGGATACATTTATTTTAAACTACTATGAAAATATTTAAAATTAGAATAAAAATAAAAATTTTTGATCGATTCGAATGCTTGATATCCCAATCACCAGCTCTAGATCAGTGAGTGAATTGTGTATCAAAAGATTTTAATAGTTTAGTTACCAAATTTATTTTTCCTAATGGAAACATTTATTTTAAACTACTATGAAAAAATTAAAAATTAGAATAAAAATAAAAATAATTGATTGATTCGAATGTTTGATATATCAATCACCAGCAGAAGATCAGTGAATGAATTGTATATCAAAAGATTTTAATATTTTAGTTTACAAACTGGTTTTTTCCTAATGGATACATTTATTTTAAACTACTATGAAAATATTAAAAAGTTGAATAAAAATCAAAATTATTGATCGATTCAAATGTTTGATATTTAAATCACCAGCTGTAGATCAGTGAATAAATTGTGTATCAAAAGATTTGAATAGTTTTGTTTACAAATTTGTTTTTTTCTAATCGATACATAAATTTTAAACAACTATAAAAATATTAAAAATTAGAATAAAAATTAAAATTATTTATCGATTCAAATGTTTGATGTCCGAATCACCAGTTCTAGATCAGTGAGAGGATTGTGTATCAAAAGATTTTAATATTTTAGTTTACAAATTTGTTTTTTCCTAATCGATACATTTATTTTAAACTACTATGAAAATGTTAAAAATTAGAATAAATATAAAAATTATTAATCGTTTTAAATGTTTGACATCCCAATTACCAGCCCTAGATCAGTGAGTGAATTGTGTATCAAAAGATTTTACTATTTTAGTTTACAAATTTGTTTTTTCTAATGGATACATTTATTTTAAACTACTTTGAAAATATTAAAAATTAAAATAAAAATAACAATTATTGATCAATGCGAATGTTTGATATCCCAATCACCAGGTCCAGATCAGTGAGTGAATTGTGTATCAAAAGATTTTAATAGTTTAGTTTACAAATTTGTTTTTTTCTAATCGATTATTTATTTTAAACTACTATGAAAATATTACAAATTAGAATAAAAAAAATTATTGATCGATTCGAATGTTTGATATTTCAATCACCACCTCTAGATCAGTGAGTGAATTGTGTATCAAAAGATTTTAATAGTTTGGTTTACAAATTTGTTTTTTTCTAATCGAAACATTTATTTAAAACTACTATGAAAATATTAATAATTAGAATAAAAATAAAAATTATTTATCGATTCGAATGTCTGATATCACAATCACCAGCTCTAGATCAGTGAGTGAATTGCGTATCAAAACATTTTAATAGTTTAGTTTACAAATTTGTTTTTTTCTAATGGAAACATTTGTTTTAAACTACTATGTAAAATATTGAAAATTAGAATAAAAATAATAATTATTGATCGATTTAAATGTTTGGTAACTCAATCACCAGCACTGGATCAGTGAGTGAATTGCTTATCAAAAGATTTTAATATTTTTGTTTACAAATAATTTTTTTCTAATGGAAACATTTATTTTAAACTACTATGAAAATATTAAAAATTAAGATAAATATAAAAATTATTGATCGATTCGAATGTTTGATATCCCAATCACCAGCTCTAGATCAGTGAGTGAATCAAAAGATTTTACTATTTTAGTTTACAAATTTGTTTTTTTCTAATCGATACATTTTTTTAAACTACTATGAAAATATTAAAAATTAGAATAAAAATAGAAATTATTGATCTATTCGAATGTTTGATATCCCAATTACCAGCTCTAGATCACTGAGTGAATTGTTTATCAAAAGATTTTAATATTTTAGTTTACAAACTGGTTTTTTCTTAATCAAAACATTTATTTAAAACTACTATGAAAATATTAATAATTGGAATAAAAATAAAAATTATTTATCGATTCGAATGTCTGATATCCCAATCACCAGCTCTAGATCAATGAGTGAAATGTGTATCAAAAGATTTTAATAGTTTAGTTTACAAATTTGTTTTATTCCAATGGATACATTTATTTTAAACTACTATGAAAATATTAAAAATTAGAATAAAAATAAAAATTATTGATCAATTCGAATGTTTGATATCCCAAACATAAGCTCTAGATCAATGAGTGAATTGTGTACCAAAGATTTTAATATTTTAGTTTACAAACTGGTTTTTTCTTAATCAAAACATTTATTTAAAACTACTATGAAAATATTAATAATTGGAATAAAAATAAAAATTATTGATTTATTCGAATGTTTGATATCCCAATCACTAGCTCTAGATCAATGAGTGAAATGTGTATCAAAAGATTTTAATAGTTTAGTTTACAAATTTGTTTTATTCCAATGGATATATTTATTTTAAACTACTATGAAAATATTAAAAATTAGAATAAAAATAAAAATTATTGATCGATTCGAATGTTTGATATCCCAAACATCAGCTCTAGATCAGTGAGTGAATTGTGTATCAAAAGATTTTAATAGTTTAGTTTACAAATTTGTTTTTTTCTAAAGGATACATTTATTTTAAACTACTATGAAAATATTAAAAATTAAAATAAAAATAGAAATTATTGATCTATTCGAATGTTTGATATCCCAATCACCAGCTCTAGATCAGTGAGTGAATTGCGTATCAAAAGATTTTAATAGTTTAGTTTACAAATTTGTTTTTTTTTTCTAATGGATACATTTATTTTAAACTAATATGAAAATATTAAAAATTAGAATAAAAATAAAAATTATTGATCTAGTCGAAAGTTTGATATCCCAATCACCAGCTCTAGATCAGTGAGTGAATTGTGTTTCAAAAGATTTTAATAGTTTAGTTTACAAATTTGTTTTTGTCTAAGTGATACATTTATTTTAAACTTCTATGAAAAAATTTAAAATTAGAATAAATACAAAAATTATTTATCGATTCGAATGTCTGATATCACAATCACCAGCTCTAGATCAGTGAGTGAATTGCGTATCAAAACATTTTAATAGTTTAGTTTACAAATTTAATTTTTTCTAATGGAAACATTTATTTTAAACTACTATGAAAATATTGAAAATTAAAATAAAAAATAAAAATTGTTGATCGATTCAAATGTTTGGTAACACAATCACCAGCGAATCTTGATCAGCGAGTGGATTGTTAATCAAAAGATTTTAATATTTTAGTTTACAAATTTGTTTTTTTCTAATGGAAACATTTATTTTAAACTACTATGAAAATATAAAAAATTAGAATAAATATAAAAATTATTCATCGATTCGAATGTTTGATATCTCAATCACCAGCTCTATATCAGTGAATGAATCGTGTATCAAAAGATTTTAAAATTTAAGTTTACAAATTTGTTTTTTCCTAATCGATACATTTATTTTAAACTACTATGAAAATATTAAATATTAGAATAAAAATTAAAATTATTGATCTATTCGAATGTTTGATATCCCAATCACCAGCACTAGATTACTGAGTGAATTGTGTATCAAAAGATTTTAATATTTTAGTTTACAAACTGGTTTTTTCTTAATCAAAACATTTATTTAAAACTACTATGAAAATATTAATAATTGGAATAAAAATAAAAATTATTGATATATTCGAATGTTTGATATCCCAATCACCAGCTCTAGTTCAATGAGTGAAATGTGTATCAAAAGATTTTAATAGTTTAGTTTACAAATTTGTTTTATTCCAATGGATATATTTATTTTAAACTACTATGAATATATTAAAAATTAGAATAAAAATAAAAATTATTGATCGATTCGAATGTTTGATATCCCAAACATCAGCTCTAGATCAGTGAGTGAATTGTGTATCAAAAGGTTTTAATAGTTTAGTTTACAAATTTGTTTTTTTCTAAAGGATACATTTATTTTAAACTACTATGAAATATTAAAAATTAGAATAAAAATAAAAATTATTGATTGATTCGAATGTTTGATATCCTTATCACTAAGTCTAGATCAGTCAGTGAATTGTGTATCAAAAGATTTTAATATTTTAGTTTACAAACTTGTTTTTTCCTAATGGATACATTTATTTTAAACTACTATGAAAATATTAAAAATTAAAATAAAAATAAAAATTTTTGATCGATTCGAATGCTTGATATCCCAATCACCAGCTCTAGATCAGTGAGTGAATTGTGTATCAAAAGATTTTAATAGTTTAGTTACCAAATTTGTTTTTTCCTAATGGAAACATTTATTTTAAACTACTATGAAAAAATAAAAATTAGAATAAAAATAAAAATAATTGATTGATTCGAATGTTTGATATCCCAATCACCAGCAGAAGATCAGTGAATGAATTGTGTATCAAAAGATTTTAATATTTTAGTTTACAAACTGGTTTTTTCTTAATGGATACATTTATTTTAAACTACTATGAAAATATTAAAAAGTTGAATAAAAATCAAAATTATTGATCGATTCAAATGGTTGATATTTAAATCACCAGCTGTAGATCAGTGAATGAATTGTGTATCAAAAGATTTGAATAGTTTTGTTTACAAATTTGTTTTTTCTAATAGATAAATTTATTTTAAACTACTATGAAAATATTAAAAATTAAAATAAAAATAACAATTATTGATCAATGCGAATGTTTGATATCCCAATCACCAGGTCCAGATCAGTGAGTGAATTGTGTATCAAAAGATTTTAATAGTTTAGTTTACAAATTTGTTTTTTTCTAATCGATTATTTATTTTAAACTACTATGAAAATATTACAAATTAGAAAAAAAAAAAATTATTGATCGATTCGAATGTTTGATATTTCAATCACCACCTCTAGATCAGTGAGTGAATTGTGTATCAAAAGATTTTAATAGTTTAGTTTACAAATTTGTTTTTTTCTAATGGAAACATTTGTTTTAAACTACTATGTAAAATATTGAAAATTAGAATAAAAATAATAATTATTGATCGATTTAAATGTTTGGTAACTCAATCACCAGCACTGGATCAGTGAGTGAATTGTTTATCAAAAGATTTTTATATTTTTGTTTACAAATAAGTTTTTTTCTAATGGAAACATTTATTTTAAACTACTATGAAAATATTAAAAATTAAGATAAATATAAAAATTATTGATCGATTCGAATGTTTGATATCCCAATCACCAGCTCTAGATCAGTGAGTGAATCAAAAGATTTTAATATTTTAGTTTACAAATTTGTTTTTTTCTAATCGATACATTTTTTTTAAACTACTATGAAAATATTAAAAATTAGAATAAAAATAGAAATTATTGATCTATTCGAATGTTTGATATCCCGATTACCAGCTCTAGATCACTGAGTGAATTGTTTATCAAAAGATTTTAATATTTTAGTTTACAAACTGGTTTTTTCTTAATCAAAACATTTATTTAAAACTAATATGAAAATATTAATAATTGGAATAAAAATAAAAATTATTTATCGATTCGAATGTCTGATATCCCAATCACCAGCTCTAGATCAATGAGTGAAATGTGTATCAAAAGATTTTAATAGTTTAGTTTACAAATTTGTTTTATTCCAATGGATACATTTATTTTAAACTACTATGAAAATATTAAAAATTAAAATAAAAATAAAAATTTTTGATCGATTCGAATGATTGATATCCCAAACATCAGCTCTAGATCAGTGAGTGAATTGTGTATCAAAAGATTTTAATAGTTTAGTTTACAAATTTGTTTTTTTCTAAAGGATACATTTATTTTAAACTACTATGAAATATTAAAAATTAGAATAAAAAAAAAATTATTGATTGATTCGAATGTTTGATATCCTAATCACTAAGTCTAGATCAGTCAGTGAACTGTGTATCTGTTTATCAAAAGATTTTAATATTTTTGTTTACAAATTAGTTTTTTTCTAATGGAAACATTTATTTTAAACTACTATGAAAATATTAAAAATTAAGATAAATTTAAAAATTATTGATCGATTCGAATGTTTGATATCCCAATCTCCAACTCTAGATCAGTGAGTGAATCAAAAGATTTTAATATTTTAGTTTACAAATTTGTTTTTTCCTAATCGATACATTTATTTTAAACTACTATGAAAATATTAAAAATTAGAATAAAAATTAAAATTATTGATCTATTCGAATGTTTGATATCCCAATCACCAACTCTAGATCACTGAGTAAATTGTGTATCAAATTATTTTAATATTTTAGTTTACAAACTGGTTTTTTCTTAATCAAAACATTTATTTAAAACTAATATGAAAATATTAATAATTGGAATAAAAATAAAAATTATTGATTGATTCGAATGTTTGATATCCTAATCACTAAGTCTAGATCAGTCAGTGAATTGTGTATCAAAAGATTTTAATATTTTAGTTTACAAACTTGTTTTTTCCTAATGGATACATTTATTTTAAACTACTATGAACATATTAAAAAGTTGAATAAAAACCAAGATTATTGATCGATTCAAATGTTTGATATTTCATTCACTAGCTGTAAATAAGTAAGTAAATTGGGTATCAAAAGATTTTAATAGTTTAGTTTACAAATTTGTTTTTTTCTAATGGATACATTTATTTTAAACTACTATGAAAATATTAAAAAGTTGAATATAAATCAAAAGTTTTGATCGATTCGAATATTTAATACCTCAATCGAAAGCTCTAAAGCTGTGTGTAAATTTCGTCTGAAAATTTTTTAATATTTTAGTTTACAAATTTGTTTTTCTTTCTAATCGATACGTTTATTTTTAACTACTATGAAAATATTAAAAATTAGAATAAAAATAAAAATTATTGATCAATTCGAATGTTTGATATCCCAATCACCAGCTCTAGATCAGTGAGTGAATTGTGTATCAAAAGATTTTAATTGTTTAGTTTACAAATTTGTTTTTTTCTAATTGATACATTTATTTTAAACTTCTATGAAAATATTAAAAATTAGAATAAAAATAAAAATTGTTGATCGATTCGAATGTTTGATATCACAATAACCACCTCTAGATCAGTGAGTGAATTGCGTGTCAAAAGATTTTAATAGTTTAGTTTACAAATTTGTTTTTTTTCTAATGGATAAATTTATTTTAAACTACTATGAACATATTAAAAAGTTGAATATAAATCAAAAGTTTTGATCGATTCGAATATTTAATACCTCAATCGAAAGCTCTATAGCTGTGTGTAAATTTCGTCTGAAAATTTTTTAATATTTTAGTTTACAAATTTGTTTTTTTTTCTAATCGATACGTTTATTTTTAACTACTATGAAAATATTAAAAATTAGAATAAAAATAAAAATTATTGATCAATTCTAATGATTGATATCCCAATCACCAGCTGAATTGTGAGTGAATTGTGTATAATGTATTAATTATTTAGTTTACAAATTTGTTTTTTTCTAATTGATACATTTATTTTAAACTTCTATGAAAATATTAAAAATTAGAATAAAAATAAAAATTGTTGATCGATTCGAATGTTTGATATCACAATAACCAGCTCTAGATCAGTGAGTGAATTGCGTATCAAAAGATTTTAATAGTTTAGTTTACAAATTTGTTTTTTTTTCTAATGGATACATTTATTTTATACTACTATGAACATATTAAAATGTTGAATAAAAATAAAAATTATTGATCTATTCAAATATTTGATATTTCATTCACCAGCTCTAAAATAGCAAGTGAATTGTGTATCAAAAGATTTTAATAGTTTAGTTTGCAAATTTGTTTTTTTCTAATAGATACATTTATTTTAAACAACTATGAAAATATTAAATATTAGAATAAAAATAAAAATTATTGATCCAGTCGAAAGTTTGATATCCCAATCACCAGCTCTAGATCAGTGAGTGAATTGTGTATCAAAAGATTTAAACATTTTAGTTTAGAAATTTGTTTTTTTCTAATGGATACATTTATTTTAAACTACTATGAAAATATTAAAAATTAGAATAAAAATAAAAATTATTGATCTAGTCGAAAGTTTGATATCCCAATCACCAGTTCTAGATCAGTGAGTGAATTGTGTTTCAAAAGATTTTAATAGTTTAGTTTACAAATTTGTTTTTGTCTAAGTGACACATTTATTTTAAACTTCTATGAAAATATTTAAAATTAGAATAAAAATAAAAATTATTTATTGATTCTAATGTCTGATATCACAATCACCAGCCCCAGATCAGTGAGTGAATTGCGTATCAAAACTTTTAATAGTTTAGTTTACAAATTTGTTTTTTTCTAATGGAAACATTTATTTTAAACTACTATGAAAATATTGAAAATTAAAATAAAAATAAAAATTGTTGATCGATTCGAATGTTTGATATCCCAAACATCAGCTCTAGATCACTGAGTGGATTGTGTATCAAAAGATTTTAATATTTAAGTTTACAAACTGGTTTTTTGTTAATCTTATTATTTATTTAAAACAACTATGAAAATATTAATAATTGGAATAAAAATAAAAATTATTGATCTATTCGAATGTTTGATATCCCAATCACCAGCTCTAGATCAATGAGTGAAATGTGTATCAAAAGATTTTAATAGTTTAGTTTACAAATTTGTTTTATTCCAATGGATACATTTATTTTAAACTACTATGAAAATATTAAAAATTAGAATAAAAATAAAATTTATTGATCGATTCGAATGTTTGATATCCCAAACATCAGCTCTAGATCACTGAGTGAATTATGTATCAAAAGATTTTAATATTTTAGTTTACAAACTGGTTTTTTCTTAATCAAAACATTTATTTAAAACAACTATGAAAATATTAATAATTGGAATAAAAATAAATATTATTGATCTATTCGAATGTTTGATATCCCAATCACTAGCTCTTGATCAATGAGTGAACTGTGTATCAAAAGATTTTAATAGTTTAGTTTACAAATTTGTTTTATTCCAATGGATACATTTCTTTTAAACTACTATGAAAATATTAAAAATTATAATAAAAATTAAAATTATTGATCGATTCGAATTTTTGATATCCAAAACATCAGCTCTAGATCAGTGAGTGAATTGTGTATCAAAAGATTTTAATAGTTTAGTTTACAAATTTGTTTTTGTCTAATTGATACATTTATTTTAAACTTCTATGAAAATATTAAAAATTAGAATAAAAATAAAAATTATTGATCGATTCGAATGATTGATATCCCAATCACCAGCTCTAGATCACTGAGTGAATTGTGTATCAAAAGTTTTTAATATTTTAGTTTACAAACTGGTTTTTTCTTAATCAAAACATTTATTTAAAACAACTATGAAAATATTAATAATTGGAATAAAATTAAAAATTATTGATCTATTCGAATGTTTGATATCCCAATCACCAGCTCTAGATCAATGAGTGAAATGTGTATCAAAAGATTTTAATAGTTTAGTTTACAAAATTGTTTTATTCCAATGGATACATTTATTTTTAACTACTATGAAAATATTAAAAATTAGAATAAAAATAAAAATTGTTGATCTATTCGAATGTTTGATATCCCAAACATCAGTGAGTGAATTGTGTATCAAAAGATTTTAATAGTTTAGTTTACAAATTTGTTTTTTTTCTAATGGATACATTTATTTTAAACTACTATGAAAATATTAAAAAGTTGAATAAAAATAAAAATTATTGATCTAGTCGAAAGTTTGATATCCCAGTCACCAGCTCTAGATCAGTGAGTGAATTGTGTATCAAAAGATTTTAATAGTTTAGTTTACAAATCTGTTTTTGTCTAATTGATACATTTATTTTAAACTTCTATGAAAATATTAAAAATTAGAATAAAAATAAAAATTGTTGATCGATTCGAATGTTTGATATCACAATAACCAGCTCTAGATCAGTGAGTGAATTGCGTATCAAAAGATTTTAATAGTTTAGTTTACAAATTTGTTTTTTTTTTCTAATGGATACATTTATTTTATACTACTATGAACATATTAAAATGTTGAATAAAAATAAAAATTATTGATCTATTCAAATATTTGATATTTCATTCACCAGCTCTAAAATAGCAAGTGAATTGTGTATCAAAAGATTTTAATAGTTTAGTTTGCAAATTTGTTTTTTTCTAATAGATACATTTATTTTAAACAACTATGAAAATATTAAATATTAGAATAAAAATAAAAATTATTGATCCAGTCGAAAGTTTGATATCCCAATCACCAGCTCTAGATCAGTGAGTGAATTGTGTATCAAAAGATTTAAATATTTTAGTTTAGAAATTTGTTTTTTTCTAATTGATACATTTATTTTAAACTTCTATGAAAATATTAAAAATTAGAATAAAAATAAAAATTGTTGATCGATTCGAATGTTTGATATCACAATAACCAGCTCTATATCAGTGAGTGAATTGCGTATCAAAAGATTTTAATAGTTTAGTTTACAAATTTGTTTTTTTTTTCTAATGGATACATTTATTTTAAACTACTATGAAAATATTAAAAATTAGAATAAAAATAAAAATTATTGATCTAGTCGAAAGTTTGATATCCCAATCACCAGTTCTAGATCAGTGAGTGAATTGTGTTTCAAAAGATTTTAATAGTTTAGTTTACAAATTTGTTTTTGTCTAAGTGACACATTTATTTTAAACTTCTATGAAAATATTTAAAATTAGAATAAAAATAAAAATTATTTATTGATTCTAATGTCTGATATCACAATCACCAGCCCCAGATCAGTGAGTGAATTGCGTATCAAAACTTTTAATAGTTTAGTTTACAAATTTGTTTTTTTCTAATGGAAACATTTATTTTAAACTACTATGAAAATATTGAAAATTAAAATAAAAATAAAAATTGTTGATCGATTCGAATGTTTGATATCCCAAACATCAGCTCTAGATCACTGAGTGAATTGTGTATCAAAAGATTTTAATATTTAAGTTTACAAACTGGTTTTTTGTTAATCTTATTATTTATTTAAAACAACTATGAAAATATTAATAATTGGAATAAAAATAAAAATTATTGATCTATTCGAATGTTTGATATCCCAATCACCAGCTCTAGATCAATGAGTGAAATGTGTATCAAAAGATTTTAATAGTTTAGTTTACAAATTTGTTTTATTCCAATGGATACATTTATTTTAAACTACTATGAAAATATTAAAAATTAGAATAAAAATAAAATTTATTGATCGATTCGAATGTTTGATATCCCAAACATCAGCTCTAGATCACTGAGTGAATTATGTATCAAAAGATTTTAATATTTTAGTTTACAAACTGGTTTTTTCTTAATCAAAACATTTATTTAAAACAACTATGAAAATATTAATAATTGGAATAAAAATAAATATTATTGATCTATTCGAATGTTTGATATCCCAATCACCAGCTCTTGATCAATGAGTGAACTGTGTATCAAAAGATTTTAATAGTTTAGTTTACAAATTTGTTTTATTCCAATGGATACATTTCTTTTAAACTACTATGAAAATATTAAAAATTATAATAAAAATTAAAATTATTGATCGATTCGAATTTTTGATATCCAAAACATCAGCTCTAGATCAGTGAGTGAATTGTGTATCAAAAGATTTTAATAGTTTAGTTTACAAATTTGTTTTTGTCTAATTGATACATTTATTTTAAACTTCTATGAAAATATTAAAAAATTAGAATAAAAATAAAAATTATTGATCGATTCGAATGATTGATATCCCAATCACCAGCTCTAGATCACTGAGTGAATTGTGTATCAAAAGTTTTTAATATTTTAGTTTACAAACTGGTTTTTTCTTAATCAAAACATTTATTTAAAACAACTATGAAAATATTAATAATTGGAATAAAATTAAAAATTATTGATCTATTCGAATGTTTGATATCCCAATCACCAGCTCTAGATCAATGAGTGAAATGTGTATCAAAAGATTTTAAAATTTAAGTTTACAAATTTGTTTTATTCCAATGGATACATTTATTTTTAACTACTATGAAAATATTAAAAATTAGAATAAAAATAAAAATTGTTGATCTATTCGAATGTTTGATATCCCAAACATCAGTGAGTGAATTGTGTATCAAAAGATTTTAATAGTTTAGTTTACAAATTTGTTTTTTTTCTAATGGATACATTTATTTTAAACTACTATGAAAATATTAAAAAGTTGAATAAAAATAAAAATTGTTGATCTATTCGAATGTTTGATATCCCAAACATCAGTGAGTGAATTGTGTATCAAAAGATTTTAATAGTTTAGTTTACAAATTTGTTTTTTTTCTAATGGATACATTTATTTTAAACTACTATGAAAATATTAAAAAGTTGAATAAAAATAAAAATTATTGATCTAGTCGAAAGTTTGATATCCCAGTCACCAGCTCTAGATCAGTGAGTGAATTGTGTATCAAAAGATTTTAATAGTTTAGTTTGCAAATTTGTTTTTTTCTAATAGATACATTTATTTTAAACAACTATGAAAATATTAAATATTAGAATAAAAATAAAAATTATTGATCCAGTCGAAAGTTTGATATCCCAATCACCAGCTCTAGATCAGTGAGTGAATTGTGTATCAAAAGATTTAAATATTTTAGTTTAGAAATTTGTTTTTTTCTAATTGATACATTTATTTTAAACTTCTATGAAAATATTAAAAATTAGAATAAAAATAAAAATTGTTGATCGATTCGAATGTTTGATATCACAATAACCAGCTCTATATCAGTGAGTGAATTGCGTATCAAAAGATTTTAATAGTTTAGTTTACAAATTTGTTTTTTTTTTCTAATGGATACATTTATTTTAAACTACTATGAAAATATTAAAAATTAGAATAAAAATAAAAATTATTGATCTAGTCGAAAGTTTGATATCCCAATCACCAGTTCTAGATCAGTGAGTGAATTGTGTTTCAAAAGATTTTAATAGTTTAGTTTACAAATTTGTTTTTGTCTAAGTGACACATTTATTTTAAACTTCTATGAAAATATTTAAAATTAGAATAAAAATAAAAATTATTTATTGATTCTAATGTCTGATATCACAATCACCAGCCCCAGATCAGTGAGTGAATTGCGTATCAAAACTTTTAATAGTTTAGTTTACAAATTTGTTTTTTTCTAATGGAAACATTTATTTTAAACTACTATGAAAATATTGAAAATTAAAATAAAAATAAAAATTGTTGATCGATTCGAATGTTTGATATCCCAAACATCAGCTCTAGATCACTGAGTGAATTGTGTATCAAAAGATTTTAATATTTAAGTTTACAAACTGGTTTTTTGTTAATCTTATTATTTATTTAAAACAACTATGAAAATATTAATAATTGGAATAAAAATAAAAATTATTGATCTATTCGAATGTTTGATATCCCAATCACCAGCTCTAGATCAATGAGTGAAATGTGTATCAAAAGATTTTAATAGTTTAGTTTACAAATTTGTTTTATTCCAATGGATACATTTATTTTAAACTACTATGAAAATATTAAAAATTAGAATAAAAATAAAATTTATTGATCGATTCGAATGTTTGATATCCCAAACATCAGCTCTAGATCACTGAGTGAATTATGTATCAAAAGATTTTAATATTTTAGTTTACAAACTGGTTTTTTCTTAATCAAAACATTTATTTAAAACAACTATGAAAATATTAATAATTGGAATAAAAATAAATATTATTGATCTATTCGAATGTTTGATATCCCAATCACCAGCTCTTGATCAATGAGTGAACTGTGTATCAAAAGATTTTAATAGTTTAGTTTACAAATTTGTTTTATTCCAATGGATACATTTCTTTTAAACTACTATGAAAATATTAAAAATTATAATAAAAATTAAAATTATTGATCGATTCGAATTTTTGATATCCAAAACATCAGCTCTAGATCAGTGAGTGAATTGTGTATCAAAAGATTTTAATAGTTTAGTTTACAAATTTGTTTTTGTCTAATTGATACATTTATTTTAAACTTCTATGAAAATATTAAAAAATTAGAATAAAAATAAAAATTATTGATCGATTCGAATGATTGATATCCCAATCACCAGCTCTAGATCACTGAGTGAATTGTGTATCAAAAGTTTTTAATATTTTAGTTTACAAACTGGTTTTTTCTTAATCAAAACATTTATTTAAAACAGCTATGAAAATATTAATAATTGGAATAAAATTAAAAATTATTGATCTATTCGAATGTTTGATATCCCAATCACCAGCTCTAGATCAATGAGTGAAATGTGTATCAAAAGATTTTAATAGTTTAGTTTACAAATTTGTTTTATTCCAATGGATACATTTATTTTTAACTACTATGAAAATATTAAAAATTAGAATAAAAATAAAAATTGTTGATCTATTCGAATGTTTGATATCCCAAACATCAGTGAGTGAATTGTGTATCAAAAGATTTTAATAGTTTAGTTTACAAATTTGTTTTTTTTCTAATGGATACATTTATTTTAAACTACTATGAAAATATTAAAAAGTTGAATAAAAATAAAAATTATTGATCTAGTCGAAAGTTTGATATCCCAGTCACCAGCTCTAGATCAGTGAGTGAATTGTGTATCAAAAGATTTTAATAGTTTAGTTTACAAATCTGTTTTTGTCTAATTGATACATTTATTTTAAACTTCTATGAAAATATTAAAAATTAGAATAAAAATAAAAATTGTTGATCGATTCGAATGTTTGATATCACAATAACCAGCTCTAGATCAGTGAGTGAATTGCGTATCAAAAGATTTTAACAGTTTAGTTTACAAATTTGTTTTTTTTTCTAATGGATACATTTATTTTAAACTACTATGAAAATTTTAAAAATTAGAATAAAAATAAAAATTATTGATCTAGTCGAAAGTTTGATATCCCAATCACCAGCTCTAGATCAGTGAGTGAATTGTGTTTCAAAAGATTTTAATAGTTTAGTTTACAAATATGTTTTTGTCTAAGTGAAACATTTATTTTAAACTTCCATGAAAATATTTAAAATTAGAATAAAAATAAAAATTATTTATCGATTCGAATGTTTGATATCCCAATCACCAGCTCTAGATCAATGAGTGAAATGTGTATCAAAAGATTTTAATAGTTTAGTTTACAAATTTGTTTTATTTCAATGGATACATTTATTTTAAACTACTATGAAAATATTAAAAATTAGAATAAAAATAAAAATTATTGATCGATTCGAATCTTTGATATCCCAAACATCAGCTCTAGATCACTGAGTGAATTGTGTATTAAAAGATTTTAATATTTTAGTTTAAAAACTGGTTTTTTCTTAATCAAAACATTTATTTAAAACTACTATGAAAATATTAATAATTGGAATAAAAATAAATATTATTGATCTATTCGAATGTTTGATATCCCAATCACCAGCTCTAGATCAATGAGTTTAATGTGTATCAAAAGATTTTAATAGTTTAGTTTACAAATTTGTTTTATTCCAATGGATACATTTATTTTAAACTACTATGAAAATATTAAAAATTAGAATAAAAATAAAAATTGTTGATCTATTCGAATGTTTGATATCCCAAACATCAGCTATAGATCAGTGAGTGAATTGTGTATCAAAAGATTTTAATAGTTTAGTTTACAAATTTGTTTTTTTTCTAAAGGATACATTTATTTTAAACTACTATGAAATATTAAAAATTAGAATAAAAAAACTATTATTGATTGATTTGAATGTTTGATATCCTAATCACCAGCTCTAGACCAGTGAGTGAATCGTGTATCAAAAGATTTTAATATTTTAGTTTACAAATTTGTTTTTTTTCTAATGGATACATTTATTTTAAACTACTATGGAAATATTAAAAATTAGAATAAAAATTAAAATTATTGATCTATTCGAATGTTTGATATCCCAATCACCAGCTCTAGATCACTGAGTGAATTGTGTATCAAAAGATTTTAATATTTTAGTTTACAAACTGGTTTTTTCTTAATCAAAACATTTATTTAAAACAACTATGAAAATATTAATAATTGGAATAAAAATAATAATTTTTGATCGATTCGAATGTTTGATATCCCAATCACAAGCTCTAGATCAGTGAGTGAATTGTGTATCAAAAGATTTTAATAGTTTAGTTTACAAATTTGTTTTTTTCTAATGGAAACATTTATTTTAAAATACTATGAACATATTAAAGAGTTTAATAAAAATCAAGATTATTGATCGATTCAAATGTTTGATATTTCATTCACCAGCTGTAAATAAGTAAGTGAATTGCGTACCAAAAGATTTTAATAGTTTGGTTTACAAATTTGTTTTTTTCTAATGAATACATTTATTTTAAACTACTATGAAAATATTAAAAAGTTGAATATAAATCAAAAGTTTTGATCGATTCGAATATTTAATACCTCAATCGAAAGCTCTAAAGCTGTGTGTACATTTCGTCTGAAAAATTTTTAATATTTCAGTTTACAAATTTGTTTTTTTTCTAATCGATACGTTTATTTTTAACTACTATGAAAATATTAAAAAGTTGAATATAACTCAAAAGTTTTGATCGATTCGAATATTTAATACCTCAATCGAAAGCTCTAAAGCTGTGTGTAAATTTCGTCTGTAAAATTTTTAATATTTTAGTTTACAAATTTGTTTTTTTTCTAATCGATACATTTATTTTTAACTACTATGAAAATATTAAAAATTAGAATAAAAATAAAAATTATTGATTGATTCGAATGTTTGATATCCCAATCACCAGCTCTAGATCAGTGAGAGAATTGTGTATCAAAAGATTTTAATAGTTTAGTTTAGAAATCTGTTTTTGTCTAATTGATACATTTATTTTAAACTTCTATGAAAATATTAAAAATTAGAATAAAAATAAAAATTGTTGATCGATTCGAATGTTTGATATCCCAAACATCAGCTCTAGATCAGTGAGTGAATTGTGTATCAAAAGATTTTAATAGTTTAGTTTACAAATTTGTTTTTTTCTAAAGGATACATTTATTTTAAACTACTATGAAATATTAAAAATTTGAATAAAAAAAAAAATATTGATTGATTCGAAAGTTTGATATCCTAATCACTAAGTCTAGATCAGTCAGTGAATTGTGTATCAAAAGATTTTAATATTTTAGTTTACAAACTTGTTTTTTCCTAATGGATACATTTATTTTAAAATACTATGAACATATTAAAAAGTTGAATAAAAATCAAGATTATTGATCGATTCAAATGTTTGATATTTCATTCACCAGCTGTAAATAAGTAAGTAAATTGGGTACCAAAAGATTTTAATAGTTTAGTTTACAAATTTGTTTTTTTCTAATGGATACATTTATTTTAAACTACTATGAAAATATTAAAAAGTTGAATATAAATCAAAAGTTTTGATTGATTCGAATATTTAATACCTCAATCGAACGCTCTAAAGCTGTGTGTAAATTTCGTCTGAAAATTTTTTAATATTTTAGTTTACAAATTTGTTTTTTTTTTCAAATCGATACTTTTATTTTTAACTATTATGAAAATATTAAAAATTAGAATAAAAATAAAAATTATTGATCGATTCGAATGTTTGATATCCCAATCACCAGCTCTAGATCAGTGAGAGAATTGTGTATCAAAAGATTTTAATAGTTTAGTTTACAAATTTGTTTTTTTTTTCTAATGGATACATTTATTTTAAACTACTTTGAAAATATTAAATATTAGAATAAAAATAAAAATTATTGATCTAGCCGAAAGTTTGATATCCCAGTCACCAGCTCTAGATCAGAGAGTGAATTGTGTATCAAAAGATTTTAATAGTTTAGTTTACAAATCGGTTTTTGTCTAATTGATACATTTATTTTAAACTTCGATGAAAATATTAAAAATTAGAATAAAAATAAAAATTGTTGATCGATTCGAATGTTTGATATCACAATAACCAGCTCTAGATCAGTGAGTGAATTGCGTATCAAAAGATTTTAATAGTTTAGTTTACAAATTTGTTTTTTTTTTCTAATGGATACATTTATTTTAAACTACTATGAAAATTTTAAAAATTAGAATAAAAATTAAAATTATTGATCTAGTTGAAAGTTTGATATCCCAATCACCAGCTCTAGATCAGTGAGTGAATTGTGTTTCAAAAGATTTTAATAGTTTAGTTTACAAATATGTTTTTGTCTAAGTGAAACATTTATTTTAAACTTCTATGAAAATATTTAAAATTAGAATAAAAATAAAAATTATTTATCGATTCGAATGTTTGATATCCCAATCACCAGCTCTAGATCAATGAGTGAAATGTGTATCAAAAGATTTTAATAGTTTAGTTTACAAATTTGTTTTATTTCAATGGATACATTTATTTTAAACTACTATGAAAATATTAAAAATTAGAATAAAAATAAAAATTATTGATCGATTCGAATGTTTGATATCCCAAACATCAGCTCTAGATCACTGAGTGAATTGTGTATTAAAAGATTTTAATATTTTAGTTTACAAACTGGTTTTTTATTAATCAAAACATTTATTTAAAACTACTATGAAAATATTAATAATTGGAATAAAAATAAATATTATTGATCTATTCGAATGTTTGATATCACAATCACCAGCTCTAGATCAATGAGTGAAATGTGTATCAAAAGATTTTAATAGTTTAGTTTACAAATTTGTTTTATTCCAATGGATACATTTATTTTAAACTACTATGGAAATATTAAAAATTAGAATAAAAATAAAAATTATTGATCGATTCGAATGTTTGATATCCCAAACATCAGCTATAGATCAATGAGTGAATTGTGTATCAAAAGATTTTAATAGTTTAGTTTACAAATTTGTTTTTGTCTAATTGATACATTTATTTTAAACTTCTATGAAAATATTAAAAATTAGAATAAAAATAAAAATTGTTGATCGATTCGAATGTTTGATATCCCAATCACCAGCTGTAGATCACTGAGTGAAACGTGTAACAAAAGATTTTAATATTTTAGTTTACAAATTTGTTTTTTTCTAAAGGATACATTTATTTTAAACTACTATAAAAATATTAAAAATTAGAATAAAAAAACTATTATTGATTGATTTGAATGTTTGATATCCTAATCACTAAGTCTAGATCAGTCAGTGAACTGTGTATCAAAAGATTTTAATATTTTAGTTTACAAACTTGTTTTTTCCTAATGGATACATTTATTTTAAACTTCTATGAAAATATTAAAAATTATAATAAAAATAAAATTTTTTGATCGATTCGAATGTTTGATATCCCAATCACAAGCTCTAGATCAGTGAGTGAATTGTGTATCAAAAGATTTTAATAGATTAGTTAACAAATTTGTTTTTTTCTAATGGAAACATTAATTTTAAACTACTATGAACAAATTAAAAATTAGAATAAAAATAAAAATAATTGATTGATTCGAATGTTTGATATCCCAATCACCAGCTCTAGATCAGTGAGTGAATTGTGTTTCAAAAGATTTTCATATTTTAGTTTACAAACTTGTTTTTTCCTAATGGATACATTTATTTTAAAATACTATGAACATATTAAAAAGTTGAATAAAAATCAAGATTATTGATCGATTCAAATGTTTGATATTTCATTCACCAGCTGTAAATAAGTAAGTGAATTGTGTACCAAAAGATTTTAATAGTTTGGTTTACAAATTTGTTTTTTTCTAATGGATACATTTATTTTAAACTACTATGAAAATATTAAAAAGTTGAATATAAATCAAAAGTTTTGATCGATTCGAATATTTAATACCTCAATCGAAAGCTCTAAAGCTGTGTGTAAATTTCGTCTGAAAAATTTTTAATATTTTAGTTTACAAATTTGTTTCTTTTTCTAATCGAAACATTTATTTTTAACTACTATGAAAATATTAAAAATTAGAATAAAAATAAAAATTATTGATCGACTCGAATGTTTGATATCCCAATCACCAGCTCTAGATCAGTGAGAGAATTGTGTATCAAAAGATTTTAATAGTATAGTTTACAAATTTGTTTTTTTTTTCTAATGAATACATTTATTTTAAACTACTATGAAAATATTAAATATTAGAATAAAAATAAAAATTATTGATCTAGTCGAAAGTTTGATATCCCAGTCACCAGCTCTAGATCAGTGAGTGAATTGTGTATCAAAAGATTTTAATAGTTTAGTATACAAATCTGTTTTTGTCTAATTGATACATTTATTTTAAACTTCTATGAAAATATTAAAAATTAGAATAAATATAAAAAATTGTTGATCGATTCGAATGTTTGATATCCCAATCACCAGCTCTAGATCAATGAGTGAAATGTGTATCAAAAGATTTTAATAGTTTAGTTTACAAATTTGTTTTATTCCAATGGATACATTTATTTTTAACTACTATGAAAATATTAAAAATTAGAATAAATATAAAAAATTGTTGATCGATTCGAATGTTTGATATCCCAATCACCAGCTCTAGATCAATGAGTGAAATGTGTATCAAAAGATTTTAATAGTTAAGTTTACAAATTTGTTTTATTCCAATGGATACATTTATTTTTAACTACTATGAAAATATTAAAAAATTAGAATAAAAATAAAAATTATTGATCGATTCGAATGATTGATATCCCAATCACCAGCTCTAGATCACTGAGTGAATTGTGTATCAAAAGTTTTTAATATTTTAGTTTACAAACTGGTTTTTTCTTAATCAAAACATTTATTTAAAACAACTATGAAAATATTAATAATTGGAATAAAATTAAAAATTATTGATCTATTCGAATGTTTGATATCCCAATCACCAGCTCTAGATCAATGAGTGAAATGTGTATCAAAAGATTTTAATAGTTTAGTTTACAAATTTGTTTTATTCCAATGGATACATTTATTTTTAACTACTATGAAAATATTAAAAATTAGAATAAAAATAAAAATTGTTGATCTATTCGAATGTTTGATATCCCAAACATCAGTGAGTGAATTGTGTATCAAAAGATTTTAATAGTTTAGTTTACAAATTTGTTTTTTTTCTAATGGATACATTTATTTTAAACTACTATGAAAATATTAAAAAATTGAATAAAAATAAAAATTGTTGATCTATTCGAATGTTTGATATCCCAAACATCAGTGAGTGAATTGTGTATCAAAAGATTTTAATAGTTTAGTTTACAAATTTGTTTTTTTTCTAATGGATACATTTATTTTAAACTACTATGAAAATATTAAAAAGTTGAATAAAAATAAAAATTATTGATCTAGTCGAAAGTTTGATATCCCAGTCACCAGCTCTAGATCAGTGAGTGAATTGTGTATCAAAAGATTTTAATAGTTTAGTTTACAAATCTGTTTTTGTCTAATTGATACATTTATTTTAAACTTCTATGAAAATATTAAAAATTAGAATAAAAATAAAAATTGTTGATCGATTCGAATGTTTGATATCACAATAACCAGCTCTAGATCAGTGAGTGAATTGCGTATCAAAAGATTTTAATAGTTTAGTTTACAAATTTGTTTTTTTTTTCTAATGGATACATTTATTTTATACTACTATGAACATATTAAAATGTTGAATAAAAATAAAAATTATTGATCTATTCAAATATTTGATATTTCATTCACCAGCTCTAAAATAGCAAGTGAATTGTGTATCAAAAGATTTTAATAGTTTAGTTTGCAAATTTGTTTTTTTCTAATAGATTTATTTATTTTAAACAACTATGAAAATATTAAATATTAGAATAAAAATAAAAATTATTGATCCAGTCGAAAGTTTGATATCCCAATCACCAGCTCTAGATCAGTGAGTGAATTGTGTATCAAAAGATTTAAATATTTTAGTTTAGAAATTTGTTTTTTTCTAATTGATACATTTATTTTAAACTTCTATGAAAATATTAAAAATTAGAATAAAAATAAAAATTGTTGATCGATTCGAATGTTTGATATCACAATAACCAGCTCTATATCAGTGAGTGAATTGCGTATCAAAAGATTTTAATAGTTTAGTTTACAAATTTGTTTTTTTTTTCTAATGGATACATTTATTTTAAACTACTATGAAAATATTAAAAATTAGAATAAAAATAAAAATTATTGATCTAGTCGAAAGTTTGATATCCCAATCACCAGTTCTAGATCAGTGAGTGAATTGTGTTTCAAAAGATTTTAATAGTTTAGTTTACAAATTTGTTTTTGTCTAAGTGACACATTTATTTTAAACTTCTATGAAAATATTTAAAATTAGAATAAAAATAAAAATTATTTATTGATTCTAATGTCTGATATCACAATCACCAGCCCCAGATCAGTGAGTGAATTGCGTATCAAAACTTTTAATAGTTTAGTTTACAAATTTGTTTTTTTCTAATGGAAACATTTATTTTAAACTACTATGAAAATATTGAAAATTAAAATAAAAATAAAAATTGTTGATCGATTCGAATGTTTGATATCCCAAACATCAGCTCTAGATCACTGAGTGAATTGTGTATCAAAAGATTTTAATATTTAAGTTTACAAACTGGTTTTTTGTTAATCTTATTATTTATTTAAAACAACTATGAAAATATTAATAATTGGAATAAAAATAAAAATTATTGATCTATTCGAATGTTTGATATCCCAATCACCAGCTCTAGATCAATGAGTGAAATGTGTATCAAAAGATTTTAATAGTTTAGTTTACAAATTTGTTTTATTCCAATGGATACATTTATTTTAAACTACTATGAAAATATTAAAAATTAGAATAAAAATAAAATTTATTGATCGATTCGAATGTTTGATATCCCAAACATCAGCTCTAGATCACTGAGTGAATTATGTATCAAAAGATTTTAATATTTTAGTTTACAAACTGGTTTTTTCTTAATCAAAACATTTATTTAAAACAACTATGAAAATATTAATAATTGGAATAAAAATAAATATTATTGATCTATTCGAATGTTTGATATCCCAATCACCAGCTCTTGATCAATGAGTGAACTGTGTATCAAAAGATTTTAATAGTTTAGTTTACAAATTTGTTTTATTCCAATGGATACATTTCTTTTAAACTACTATGAAAATATTAAAAATTATAATAAAAATTAAAATTATTGATCGATTCGAATTTTTGATATCCAAAACATCAGCTCTAGATCAGTGAGTGAATTGTGTATCAAAAGATTTTAATAGTTTAGTTTACAAATTTGTTTTTGTCTAATTGATACATTTATTTTAAACTTCTATGAAAATATTAAAAAATTAGAATAAAAATAAAAATTATTGATCGATTCGAATGATTGATATCCCAATCACCAGCTCTAGATCACTGAGTAAATTGTGTATCAAAAGTTTTTAATATTTTAGTTTACAAACTGGTTTTTTCTTAATCAAAACATTTATTTAAAACAACTATGAAAATATTAATAATTGGAATAAAATTAAAAATTATTGATCTATTCGAATGTTTGATATCCCAATCACCAGCTCTAGATCAATGAGTGAAATGTGTATCAAAAGATTTTAATAGTTTGGTTTACAAATTTGTTTTATTCCAATGGATACATTTATTTTTAACTACTATGAAAATATTAAAAATTAGAATAAAAATAAAAATTGTTGATCTATTCGAATGTTTGATATCCCAAACATCAGTGAGTGAATTGTGTATCAAAAGATTTTAATAGTTTAGTTTACAAATTTGTTTTTTTTCTAATGGATACATTTATTTTAAACTACTATGAAAATATTAAAAAGTTGAATAAAAATAAAAATTATTGATCTAGTCGAAAGTTTGATATCCCAGTCACCAGCTCTAGATCAGTGAGTGAATTGTGTATCAAAAGATTTTAATAGTTTAGTTTACAAATCTGTTTTTGTCTAATTGATACATTTATTTTAAACTTCTATGAAAATATTAAAAATTAGAATAAAAATAAAAATTGTTGATCGATTCGAATGTTTGATATCACAATAACCAGCTCTAGATCAGTGAGTGAATTGCGTATCAAAAGATTTTAACAGTTTAGTTTACAAATTTGTTTTTTTTTTCTAATGGATACATTTATTTTAAACTACTATGAAAATTTTAAAAATAAGAATAAAAATAAAAATTATTGATCTAGTCGAAAGTTTGATATCCCAATCACCAGCTCTAGATCAGTGAGTGAATTGTGTTTCAAAAGATTTTAATAGTTTAGTTTACAAATATGTTTTTGTCTAAGTGAAACATTTATTTTAAACTTCCATGAAAATATTTAAAATTAGAATAAAAATAAAAATTATTTATCGATTCGAATGTTTGATATCCCAATCACCAGCTCTAGATCAATGAGTGAAATGTGTATCAAAAGATTTTAATAGTTTAGTTTACAAATTTGTTTTATTTCAATGGATACATTTATTTTAAACTACTATGAAAATATTAAAAATTAGAATAAAAATAAAAATTATTGATCGATTCGAATCTTTGATATCCCAAACATCAGCTCTAGATCACTGAGTGAATTGTGTATTAAAAGATTTTAATATTTTAGTTTAAAAACTGGTTTTTTCTTAATCAAAACATTTATTTAAAACTACTATGAAAATATTAATAATTGGAATAAAAATAAATATTATTGATCTGTTCGAATGTTTGATATCCCAATCACCAGCTCTAGATCAATGAGTTTAATGTGTATCAAAAGATTTTAATAGTTTAGTTTACAAATTTGTTTTATTCCAATGGATACATTTATTTTAAACTACTATGAAAATATTAAAAATTAGAATAAAAATAAAAATTGTTGATCTATTCGAATGTTTGATATCCCAAACATCAGCTATAGATCAGTGAGTGAATTGTGTATCAAAAGATTTTAATAGTTTAGTTTACAAATTTGTTTTTTTTCTAAAGGATACATTTATTTTAAACTACTATGAAATATTAAAAATTAGAATAAAAAAACTATTATTGATTGATTTGAATGTTTGATATCCTAATCACCAGCTCTAGACCAGTGAGTGAATCGTGTATCAAAAGATTTTAATATTTTAGTTTACAAATTTGTTTTTTTTCTAATGGATACATTTATTTTAAACTACTATGGAAATATTAAAAATTAGAATAAAAATTAAAATTATTGATCTATTCGAATGTTTGATATCCCAATCACCAGCTCTAGATCACTGAGTGAATTGTGTATCAAAAGATTTTAATATTTTAGTTTACAAACTGGTTTTTTCTTAATCAAAACATTTATTTAAAACAACTATGAAAATATTAATAATTGGAATAAAAATAATAATTTTTGATCGATTCGAATGTTTGATATCCAAAACATCAGCTCTAGATCAGTGAGTGAATTGTGTATCAAAAGATTTTAATAGTTTAGTTTACAAATTTGTTTTTTTCTAATGGAAACATTTATTTTAAAATACTATGAACATATTAAAGAGTTTAATAAAAATCAAGATTATTGATCGATTCAAATGTTTGATATTTCATTCACCAGCTGTAAATAAGTAAGTGAATTGCGTACCAAAAGATTTTAATAGTTTGGTTTACAAATTTGTTTTTTTCTAATGAATACATTTATTTTAAACTACTATGAAAATATTAAAAAGTTGAATATAAATCAAAAGTTTTGATCGATTCGAATATTTAATACCTCAATCGAAAGCTCTAAAGCTGTGTGTAAATTTCGTCTGTAAAATTTTTAATATTTTAGTTTACAAATTTGTTTTTTTTCTAATCGATACATTTATTTTTAACTACTATGAAAATATTAAAAATTAGAATAAAAATAAAAATTATTGATTGATTCGAATGTTTGATATCCCAATCACCAGCTCTAGATCAGTGAGAGAATTGTGTATCAAAAGATTTTAATAGTTTAGTTTAGAAATCTGTTTTTGTCTAATTGATACATTTATTTTAAACTTCTATGAAAATATTAAAAATTAGAATAAAAATAAAAATTGTTGATCGATTCGAATGTTTGATATCCCAATCACCAGCTCTAGATCAATGATTGAAATGTGTATCAAAAGATTTTAATAGTTTAGTTTACAAATTTGTTTTATTCCAATGGATACATTTATTTTAAACTACTATGAAAATATTAAAAATTAAAATAAAAATAAAAATTTTTGATCGATTCGAATGATTGATATACCAAACATCAGCTCTAGATCAGTGAGTGAATTGTGTATCAAAAGATTTTAATAGTTTAGTTTACAAATTTGTTTTTTTCTAAAGGATACATTTATTTTAAACTACTATGAAATATTAAAAATTTGAATAAAAAAAAAAATATTGATTGATTCGAAAGTTTGATATCCTAATCACTAAGTCTAGATCAGTCAGTGAATTGTGTATCAAAAGATTTTAATATTTTAGTTTACAAACTTGTTTTTTCCTAATGGATACATTTATTTTAAAATACTATGAACATATTAAAAAGTTGAATAAAAATCAAGATTATTGATCGATTCAAATGTTTGATATTTCATTCACCAGCTGTAAATAAGTAAGTAAATTGGGTACCAAAAGATTTTAATAGTTTAGTTTACAAATTTGTTTTTTTCTAATGGATACATTTATTTTAAACTACTATGAAAATATTAAAAAGTTGAATATAAATCAAAAGTTTTGATTGATTCGAATATTTAATACCTCAATCGAACGCTCTAAAGCTGTGTGTAAATTTCGTCTGAAAATTTTTTAATATTTTAGTTTACAAATTTGTTTTTTTTTTCAAATCGATACATTTATTTTTAACTATTATGAAAATATTAAAAATTAGAATAAAAATAAAAATTATTGATCGATTCGAATGTTTGATATCCCAATCACCAGCTCTAGATCAGTGAGAGAATTGTGTATCAAAAGATTTTAATAGTTTAGTTTACAAATTTGTTTTTTTTTTTCTAATGGATACATTTATTTTAAACTACTTTGAAAATATTAAATATTAGAATAAAAATAAAAATTATTGATCTAGCCGAAAGTTTGATATCCCAGTCACCAGCTCTAGATCAGAGAGTGAATTGTGTATCAAAAGATTTTAATAGTTTAGTTTACAAATCGGTTTTTGTCTAATTGATACATTTATTTTAAACTTCGATGAAAATATTAAAAATTAGAATAAAAATAAAAATTGTTGATCGATTCGAATGTTTGATATCACAATAACCAGCTCTAGATCAGTGAGTGAATTGCGTATCAAAAGATTTTAATAGTTTAGTTTACAAATTTGTTTTTTTTTTCTAATGGATACATTTATTTTAAACTACTATGAAAATTTTAAAAATTAGAATAAAAATTAAAATTATTGATCTAGTTGAAAGTTTGATATCCCAATCACCAGCTCTAGATCAGTGAGTGAATTGTGTTTCAAAAGATTTTAATAGTTTAGTTTACAAATATGTTTTTGTCTAAGTGAAACATTTATTTTAAACTTCTATGAAAATATTTAAAATTAGAATAAAAATAAAAATTATTTATCGATTCGAATGTTTGATATCCCAATCACCAGCTCTAGATCAATGAGTGAAATGTGTATCAAAAGATTTTAATAGTTTAGTTTACAAATTTGTTTTATTTCAATGGATACATTTATTTTAAACTACTATGAAAATATTAAAAATTAGAATAAAAATAAAAATTATTGATCGATTCGAATGTTTGATATCCCAAACATCAGCTCTAGATCACTGAGTGAATTGTGTATTAAAATATTTTAATATTTTAGTTTACAAACTGGTTTTTTATTAATCAAAACATTTATTTAAAACTACTATGAAAATATTAATAATTGGAATAAAAATAAATATTATTGATCTATTCGAATGTTTGATATCACAATCACCAGCTCTAGATCAATGAGTGAAATGTGTATCAAAAGATTTTAATAGTTTAGTTTACAAATTTGTTTTATTCCAATGGATACATTTATTTTAAACTACTATGGAAATATTAAAAATTAGAATAAAAATAAAAATTATTGATCGATTCGAATGTTTGATATCCCAAACATCAGCTCTAGATCAGTGAGTGAATTGTGTATCAAAAGATTTTAATAGTTTAGTTTACAAATTTGTTTTTGTCTAATTGATACATTTATTTTAAACTTCTATGAAAATATTAAAAATTAGAATAAAAATAAAAATTGTTGATCGATTCGAATGTTTGATATCCCAATCACCAGCTGTAGATCAGTGAGTGAAACTTGTAACAAAAGATTTTAATATTTTAGTTTACAAATTTGTTTTTTTCTAAAGGATACATTTATTTTAAACTACTATAAAAATATTAAAAATTAGAATAAAAAAACTATTATTGATTGATTTGAATGTTTGATATCCTAATCACTAAGTCTAGATCAGTCAGTGAACTGTGTATCAAAAGATTTTAATATTTTAGTTTACAAACTTGTTTTTTCCTAATGGATACATTTATTTTAAACTTCTATGAAAATATTAAAAATTATAATAAAAATAAAAATTTTTGATCGATTCGAATGTTTGATATCCCAATCACAAGCTCTAGATCAGTGAGTGAATTGTGTATCAAAAGATTTTAATAGATTAGTTAACAAATTTGTTTTTTTCTAATGGAAACATTAATTTTAAACTACTATGAACAAATTAAAAATTAGAATAAAAATAAAAATAATTGATTGATTCGAATGTTTGATATCCCAATCACCAGCTCTAGATCAGTGAGTGAATTGTGTTTCAAAAGATTTTCATATTTTAGTTTACAAACTTGTTTTTTCCTAATGGATACATTTATTTTAAAATACTATGAACATATTAAAAAGTTGAATAAAAATCAAGATTATTGATCGATTCAAATGTTTGATATTTCATTCACCAGCTGTAAATAAGTAAGTGAATTGTGTACCAAAAGATTTTAATAGTTTGGTTTACAAATTTGTTTTTTTCTAATGGATACATTTATTTTAAACTACTATGAAAATATTAAAAAGTTGAATATAAATCAAAAGTTTTGATCGATTCGAATATTTAATACCTCAATCGAAAGCTCTAAAGCTGTGTGTAAATTTCGTCTGAAAAATTTTTAATATTTTAGTTTACAAATTTGTTTCTTTTTCTAATCGATACATTTATTTTTAACTACTATGAAAATATTAAAAATTAGAATAAAAATAAAAATTATTGATCGACTCGAATGTTTGATATCCCAATCACCAGCTCTAGATCAGTGAGAGAATTGTGTATCAAAAGATTTTAATAGTATAGTTTACAAATTTGTTTTTTTTTCTTCTAATGAATACATTTATTTTAAACTACTATGAAAATATTAAATATTAGAATAAAAATAAAAATTATTGATCTAGTCGAAAGTTTGATATCCCAGTCACCAGCTCTAGATCAGTGAGTGAATTGTGTATCAAAAGATTTTAATAGTTTAGTATACAAATCTGTTTTTGTCTAATTGATACATTTATTTTAAACTTCTATGAAAATATTAAAAATTAGAATAAATATAAAAAATTGTTGATCGATTCGAATGTTTGATATCACAATAACCAGCTCTAGATCAGTGAGTGAATTGTGTATCAAAAGATTTTAATAGTTTAGTTTACAAATTTGTTTTTTTTTCTAATGGATACATTTATTTTAAACTACTATGAAAATATTAAAAATTATAATAAAAATAAAAATTATTGATCTAGTCGAAAGTTTGATATCCCAATCACCAGCTCTAGATCAGTGAGTGAATTGTGTTTCAAAAGATTTTAATAGTTTAGTTTACAAATTTGTTTTTGTCTAAGTGAAACATTTATTTTAAACTTCTATGAAAATATTTAAAATTAGAATAAAAATAAAAATTATTTATCGATTCGAATGTTTGATATCCCAATCACCAGCTCTAGATCAATGAGTGGAATGTGTATCAAAAGATTTTAATAGTTTAGTTTACAAATTTGTTTTATTCCAATGGATACATTTATTATAAACTACTATGAAAATATTAAAAATTAGAATAAAAATAAAAATTGTTGATCGATTCGAATGTTTGATATCCCAAACATCAGCTATAGATCAGTGAGTGAATTGTGTATCAAAAGATTTTAATAGTTTAGTTTACAAATTTGTTTTTTTCTAATGGGTACATTTATTTTAAACTACTATGGTAATCTTAAAAATTAAAATAAATATCCCAATCACAAGCTCTTAAACAGTGAGTGAATTGTGTATCAAAAGATTTTAATAGTTTAGTTTACAAATTTGTTTTTTTCTAATGGATACATTTATTTTAAACTACTATGAAAATATTAAAAATTAGAATAAAAATCAAGATTATTGATCGATTCGAATGTTTGATATCCCAATCACCAGCTCTATTTATTTTATTCCAATGGATACATTTATTTTAAACTACTATGAAAATATTAAAAATTAGAATAAAAATCAAGATTATTGATGGATTCGAATGTTTGATATCCCAATCACCAGCTCTAAAACAGTGAGTGAATTGTGTATCAAAAGATTTTAATAGTTTAGTTTACAAATTTGTTTTTTTCTAATGGATACATTGATTTTAAACTACTATGAAAATATTAAAAATTAGAATAAAAATAAAAATTATTGATCTAGTCGAAAGTTTGATATCCCAATCACCAGCTCAAGATCAGTGAGTGAATTGTGTTTCAAAAGATTTTAATAGTTTAGTTTACAAATTTGTTTTTGTCTAAGTGATACATTTATTTTAAACTTCTATGAAAATATTTAAAATTAAAATAAAAATAAAAATTATTTATCGATTCGAATGTCTGATATCACAATCACTAGCCCTAGATCAGTGAGTGAATTGCGTATCAAAACATTTTAATAGTTTAGTTTACAAATTTGTTTTTTTTATAATGGATACATTTATTTTAAACAACTATGAAAATATTGAAAATTAAAATAAAAATAAAAATTGTTGATCGATTCAAATGTTTGGTAACTCAATCACCAGCTCTTGATCAGCGAGTGAATTGTTTATCAAAAGATTTTAATATTTTAGTTTACAAATTTGTTTATTTCTAATGGAAACATTTATTTTAAACTAATATGAAAATAATAAAAATTAGAATAAATATAAAAATTAATGATCGATTCGAATGTTTGATATCCCAATCACCAGCTCTAGATCAGTGAGTGAATCGTGTATCAAAAGATTTTAATATTTTAGTTTACAAATTTGTTTTTTCCTAATCGATACATTTATTTTAAACTTCTATGAAAATATTAAAAATTAGAATAAAAATAAAAATTATTGATCTATTCGAATGTTTGATATCCCAATCACCAGCTCTAGATCAATGAGTGAAATGTGTATCAAAAGATTTTAATAGTTTAGTTTACAAATTTGTTTTATTCCAATGGATACATTTATTTTAAACTACTATGAAAATATTAAAAATTAGAATAAAAATAAAAATTATTTATCGATTCGAATGTTTGATATCCCAAACATCAGCTCTAGATCAGTGAGTGAATTGTGTATCAAAAGATGTTAATAGTTTAGTTTACAAATTTGTTTTTGTCTAAGTGAAACATTTATTTTAAAATTGTATGAAAATATTTAAAATTAGAATAAAAATAAAAATTATTTATCGATTCGAATGTTTGATATCCCAATCACCAGCTCTAGATCAATGAGTTAAATGTGTATCAAAAGATTTTAATAGTTTAGTTTACAAATTTGTTTTATTCCAATGGATACATTTATTTTAAACTACTATGAAAATATTTAAAAAATTAGAATAAAAATAAAAATTATTGATCGATTCGAATGTTTGATATCCCAAACATCAGCTCTAGATCACTGAGTGAATTGTGTATCAAAAGATTTTAATATTTTAGTTTACAAACTGGTTTTTTCTTAATCAAAACATTTATTTAAAACTACTATGAAAATATTAATAATTGGTATAAAAATAAATATTATTGATCTATTCGAATGTTTGATATCCCAATCACCAGCTCTAGATCAACGAGTGAAATCTGTATCAAAAGATTTTAATAGTTTAGTTTACAAATTTGTTTTATTCCAATGGATACATTTATTTTAAACTACTAAGAAAATATTAAAAATTAGAATAAAAATAAAAATTATTGATCGATTCGAATGTTTGATATCCCAAACAGCAGCTCAAGATCAGTGAGTGAATTGTGTATCAAAAGATTTTAATAGTTTAGTTTACAAATTTGGTTTTGTCTAATTGATACATTTATTTTAAACTTCTGTGAAAATATTAAAAATTAGAATAAAAATAAAAATTGTTGATCGATTCGAATGTTTGATATCCCAATCACCAGCTCTAGATCAGTGAGTGAATCGTGTATCAAAAGATTTTAATATTTTAGTTAATAAATTTGTTTTTTTTTCTAATGGATACATTTATTTTAAACTACTATGGAAATAATTAAAATTAGAATAAAAATAAAAATAAAAATAATTGATCTTTTCGAATGTTTGATATCCCAATCACCAGCTCTAGATCACTGAGCGAATTGTGTATCAAAAGATTTTAATAGTTTAGTTTACAAATTTGTTTTATTCCAATGGATACATTTATTTTAAACTACTATGAAAATATTAAAAATTAGAATAAAAATAAAAATTATTGATCGATTTGAATGTTTGATATCCCAATCACTTGCTCTAAAACAGTGAGTGAATTGTGTATCAAAAGATTTTAATAGTTTAGTTTACAAATTTGTTTTTTTCTAATGGATACATTTATTTTAAACTACTATGAAAATATTAAAAATTAGAATAAAAATCAAGATTATTGATGGATTCGAATGTTTGATATCCCAATCACCAGCTCTAGATCAGTGAGTGAATCGTGTACCAAAAGATTTTAATAGTTTAGTTTACAAATTTGTTTTTTTCTAATGGATACATTTATTTTAAACTACTATGAAAATATTAAAAAGATGAATATAAATCAATAGTTTTGATCGATTCGAATATTTAATACCTCAATCGAAAGCTCTAAAGCTGTGTGTAAATTTCGTCTGAAAAATTTTTAATATTTTAGTTTACAAATTTGTTTTTTTCTAATCGATACATTTATTTTGAACTTCTATGAAAATATTAAAAATTAGAATAAAAATAAAAATTATTGATCGATTCGAATGTTTGATATCCCAATCACAAGCTCTAGATCAGTGAGTGAATTGTGTATCAAAAGATTTTAATAGATTAGTTAACAAATTTGTTTTTTTCTAATGGAAACATTAATTTTAAACTACTATGAACAAATTAAAAATTAGAATAAAAATAAAAATAATTGATTGATTCGAATGTTTGATATCCCAATCACCAGCTCTAGATCAGTGAGTGAATTGTGTTTCAAAAAATTTTCATATTTTAGTTTACAAACTTGTTTTTTTCCTAATGGATACATTTATTTTAAAATACTATGAACATATTAAAAAGTTGAATAAAAATCAAGATTATTGATCGATTCAAATGTTTGATATTTCATTCACCAGCTGTAAATAAGTAAGTGAATTTTGTACCAAAAGATTTTAATAGTTTGGTTTACAAATTTGTTTTTTTCTAATGGATACATTTATTTTAAACTACTATGAAAATATTAAAAAGTTGAATATGAATCAAAAGTTTTGATCGATTCGAATATTTAATACCTCAATCGAAAGCTCTAAAGCTGTGTGTAAATTTCGTCTGAAAAATTTTTAATATTTTAGTTTACAAATTTGTTTTTTTTCTAATGAATACATTTATTTTAAACTACTATGAAAATATTAAATATTAGAATAAAAATAAAAATTATTGATCTAGTCGAAAGTTTGATATCCCAGTCACCAGCTCTAGATCAGTGAGTGAATTGTGTATCAAAAGATTTTAATAGTTTAGTATACAAATCTGTTTTTGTCTAATTGATACATTTATTTTAAACTTCTATGAAAATATTAAAAATTAGAATAAATATAAAAAATTGTTGATCGATTCGAATGTTTGATATCACAATAACCAGCTCTAGATCAGTGAGTGAATCGTGTATCAAAAGATTTTAATAGTTTAGTTTACAAATTTGTTTTTTTTTTCTAATGGATACATTTATTTTAAACTACTATGAAAATATTAAAAATTATAATAAAAATAAAAATTATTGATCTAGTCGAAAGTTTGATATCCCAATCACCAGCTCTAGATCAGTGAGTGAATTGTGTTTCAAAAGATTTTAATAGTTTAGTTTACAAATTTGTTTTTGTCTAAGTAAAACATTTATTTTAAACTTCTATGAAAATATTTAAAATTAGAATAAAAATAAAAATTATTGATTGATTCGAATGTTTGACATCCCAATTACCAGCTCTAGATCAATGAGTGGAATGTGTATCAAAAGATTTTAATAGTTTAGTTTACAAATTTGTTTTATTCCAATGGATACATTTATTATAAACTACTATGAAAATATTAAAAATTAGAATAAAAATAAAAATTGTTGATCGATTCGAATGTTTGATATCCCAAACATCAGCTATAGATCAGTGAGTGAATTGTGTATCAAAAGATTTTAATAGTTTAGATTACAAATTTGTTTTTGTCTAATTGATACATTTATTTTAAACTTCAATGAAAATATTAAAAATTAGAAAAAAAAATCAAGATTATTGATCTATTCGAATGTTTGATATCCCAATCACCAGCTCTAGATCAGTGAGTGAATCGTGTACCAAAAGATTTTAATAGTTTAGTTTACAAATTTGTTTTTTTCTAATGGGTACATTTATTTTAAACTACTATGAACATATTAAATAGTTGAATATAAATCAATAGTTTTGATCGATTCGAATTATTAATACCTCAATCGAAAGCTCTTGTGTATCAAAAGATTTTAATAGTTTAGTTTACAAATTTGTTTTTGTCTAATTGAGACATTTATTTTAAACTTCTATGAAAATATTAAAAATTAGAATAAAAATAAAAATTGTTGATCGATTCGAATGTTTGATATCCCAATTACCAGCTCTAGATCAGTGAGTAAATCGTATATCAAAAGATTTTAATATTTTAGTTTACAAATTTGTTTTTTTTTTCTAATGGATACATTTATTTTAAACTACTATGGAAATAATAAAAATTAGAATAAAAATTAAAATTATTGATCGATTCGAATGTTTCATATCCCAATCACCAGCTCTAGATCACTGAGTGAATTGTGTATCAAAAGATTTTAATAGTTTAGTTTACAAATTTGTTTTATTCCAATGGATACATTTATTTTAAACTACTATGAAAATATTAAAAATTAAAATAAATATCCCAATCACAAGCTCTAAAACAGTGAGTGAATTGTGTATCAAAAGATTTTAATAGTTTAGTTTACAAATTTGTTTTTTTCTAATGGATACGTTAATTTTAAACTACTATGAAAATATTAAAAATTAGAATAAAAATCAAGATTATTGATCGATTCGAATGTTTGATATCCCAATCACCAGCTCTATTTACTTTATTCCAATGGATACATTTATTTTAAACTACTATGAAAATATTAAAAATTAAAATAAAAATAAAAAATATTGATCGATTTGAATGTTCGATATCCCAATCACTAGCTCTAAAACAGTGAGTGAATTGTGTTGTTTATTCCAATGGATACATTTATTTTAAACTACTATGAAAATATTAAAAATTAGAATAAAAATAAAAATTATTTATCGATTCGAATGTTTGATATCCCAAACATCAGCTCTAGATCAGTGAGTGAATTGTGTATCAAAAGATGTTAATAGTTTAGTTTACAAATTTGTTTTTGTCTAAGTGAAACATTTATTTTAAAATTGTATGAAAATATTTAAAATTAGAATAAAAATAAAAATTGTTGATCGTTTCGAATGTTTGACATCCCAATTACCAGCTCTAGATCAGTAAGTGAATTGTGTTTCAAAAGATTTTAATAGTTTTGTTTACAAATTTGTTTTTTTCTAATGGATACATTTATTTTAAAATACTATGAAAATATAAAAAATTAAAATTAAAAATAAAATTTATCGATCAATGCGAATGTTTGATATCCCAATCACCAGCTCTAGATCAGTGAGTGAATTGAGTGTCAAAAGATTTGAATAATTAAGTTTTCAAATTTAAAATAAAAATAAAAATTTTTGATCGTTTCTAATGTTTGACATCCCAATTACCAGCTCTATATCAGTGAGTGAATTGTGTATCAAAAGATTTTAATAGTTTTGTTTACAAATTTGTTTTTTTTAATGGATACATTTATTTTAAACTATTATGAAAATATTAAAAATTATAATAAAAATAAAAATTATTGATTGATTCGAATGTTTGACATCCCAATTACCAGCTCTAGATCAGTGAGTGAATTGTGTATCAAAAAATTTTAATAGTTTAGTTTACAAGTTTGTTTTTTTCTAATAGATACATTTATTTTAAACTACTATGAAAATACTAAAAATTAGAATAAAAATAAAAATTATTGATCAATGCGAATGTTTGATATCCCAATCACCAGCTCTAGAACAGTGAGTGAATTGTGTTTCAAAAGATTTGAATAGTTTAGTTTCCAAATTTGTTTTTTTCTAATCGATACATTTATTTGAAATTACTATGAAAATATTAAAAAATAAAATAAAAATAAAAATTATTTATCGATTCAAATGTTTGATATCCGAATCACCAGCGTGAAAGAATTGTGTATCAAAAGATTTTAATAGTTTAGTTTACAAATTTGTTTTTTTCTAATCGATACATTTATTTTAAACTACTATGAAAATATTAAAAAGTTGAATAAAAACAAAAACTATTGATTGATTTAAAGGTTTTATATCCCAATTACCAGCTCTTGATCAGTGAGTGAATCGTGTATCAAAATATTTTAATAGTTTTGTTTACAAATATGTTTTTTTCTAATGGCTAAATTTATTTTAAAATACTATGAAAATATTAAAAATTAGAATAAAAATAAAAATTATTGATCGATTTTAATGTTTTGTATCCCAATCACCAGCTCTAAAACTGTGAATAAATTGTGTAGCAAAAGATTTTAATAGTTTAATTAACAAATTTGTTTTTTTCTAATGGATCCATTTATTTTAAACTACTATGATAATATTAATAATAAGAATAAAAATAAAAATTATTGATCTATTCGAATGTTTGATACCCCAGTCACCAGCTCTAGATCAGTGAGTGAATTGTGTATCAAAATATTTTAATAGTTTAGTTTAAAAATTTGTTTTTTTCTAATGAATACATTTATTTTAAACTACCATGAAATTATTAAAAATGAGAATAAAAATAAATGTTATTGATCAATGCGAATGTTTGATATCCCAATCACCAGCTCTATATCAGTGAGTGAAATGTGTATTAAAATATTTGAATAGTTTAGTTTACAAATTTGTTTTTTTCCAATGGATACATTTATTTTAAACTACTATGAAAATATAAAAAATTAGAATAAAAATAAAAATTATTGATCGTTTCGAATGTTTGACATCCCAATTACCAGCTCTTGATCAGTGAGTGAATTGTGTATCAAAAGATTTTAATAGTTTAGTTTACAAATTTGTTTTTTTCTAATGGATACATTTATTTTAAACTACTATGAAAATATTAAAAATTAGAATTAAAAATAAAAATTATTGATCAATGCAAATGTTTGATATCTCAATCACCAGCTCTTGATCGGTGAGTGAATTGAGTATCAAAAGATTTGAATAGTTTAGTTTTCAAATTTGTTTTTTTCTAATCAATACATTTATTTTAATCTACAATGAAAATATTAAAACTTAGAATAAATATGAAAATTAATAATCGATTCGAATGTTTGAAATACTATGAAAATATTAAAAATTAGAATATAAATAAAAATTATTGATCTATTCGAATGATTGATAATCACCAGCTCTACATCACATAGTGATATGTGTATCAAAAGATTTTAATATTTTAGTTTACAAATTTGTTTTTTCCTAATCGAAACATTTATTTAAAACAACTATGAAAATAATAATAATTGGAATAAAAATAAAAATTTTTGATCGATTTGAATGTTTGATATTCCAATCACCAGCTCAAGATCAATGAGTGAAATGTGTATCAAAAGATTTGAATAGTTTAGTTTACAAATTTGGTTTTTTCTAATAGATACATTTATTTTAAACTACTATGAAAATATTAAAAATTAGAATAAACATAAAAATTATTGATCGATTCGAATGTTTGATATCCCAAACATCAGCACTAGATCAGTGAGTGAATTGTGTATCAAAAGATTGTAATATTTTGATTTACAAATTTGTTTTTTTCTAAAGGATACATTTATTTTAAACTACTATGAAATATTGAAAATTAGAATAAAAAAAATTATTGATTGATTCGAATGTTTGATATCCTAATCACTAAGTCTTGATCAGTCAGTGAATTGTGTATCAAAAGATTTTAATATTTTAGTTTACAAATTTGTTTTTCCTAATGGATACAATATCAAAAGATTTTAGTATTTTAGTTTACAAATTTGTTTTTTCCTAATCGAAACCTTTATTGAAAACAACTATGAAATAATTAATAATTAATAATTTTAATAGTTTAGTTTACAAATTGGTTTTTTTCTTATGGAAACATTTATTTTAAACTACTATGAAAATATTGAAAATTAGAATAAAAAAAAAAAATATTGATCGATTAAAATGTTTGGTACCTCAATCACCAACTCTAGATCAGTGAGTGAATTGTGTATCAAAAGATTTTAATGTTTTAGTTTACAAATTTGTTTTTTCTAATGGAAACATTTATTTTAAGTTACTATGAAAATATTAAAAATTAGAATAAAAATAAAAATTATTGATCGATTCGAATGTTTGATATCCCAATTACCAGCTCTAGATCAGTGAGTGAATTGTGTATCAAAAGATTTTAATATTTTAGATTACAAATTTGTTTTTTCCTAATCGATACATTTATTTTAAACTACTATGAAATATTAAAAATTAGAATAAAAATAAAAATAATTGATTGATTCGAATGTTTGAATCACTAAGTCTAGATCAGTCAGTGAATTGTATATCAAAAGATTTTAATATTTTAGTTTACAAATTTGTTTTTTCCTAATGGATACAATATCAAAAGATTTTAGTATTTTAGTTTACAAATTTGTTTTTTCCTAATCGAAACCTTTATTGAAAACAACTATGAAATAATTAATAATTAATAATTTTAATAGTTTAGTTTACAAATTTGTTTTTTTCTTATGGAAACATTTATTTTAAACTACTATGAAAATATTAAAAATTAGAATAAAAATAAAAATTATTGATCAATGCAAATGTTTGATATCCAAATAACCAGCTCTAGATCAGTGGGTGAATTGTGTATCAAAAGATTTGAATAGTTCAGTTTACAAATTTGTTTTTTCCTAATCGATACATTTATTTTAAACTACTATGAAAATGTTAAAAATTTGAATAAACATAAAAATTAATGATCCATTCGAATGTTTGATATCCCAATCACCAGCTCTAGATCACAGAGTGAATTGTTTATCAAAAGATTTTAATATTTCAGTTTACAAATTGGATTTTTCCTAATCAATAAATTTATTTTAAACTACTTTGAAAATATTAAAAATTAGAATAAAAATAAAAATTATTGATCTATTCGAATGTTTGATATCCCAGTCATTAGCTCTAGATCAGTGAGTGAATTGTGTATCAAAAAATTTCAATAGTTTAGTTTACAAATTTGTTTCGGTCTAATTGATACATTTATTTTAAACTTCTATGAAAATATTTAAAATTAGAATAAAAATTAAAATTATTGATCGAATCGAATGTTTGATATCACAATTACCAGCTGTAGATCAGCGAGTGAATAGCGTTTCAAAACATTTTAAAAGTTTAGTTTACATATTTGTTTTTTTCTAATGGAAAGATTTATTTTAAACTACCATGAAAATATTGAAAATTAGAATAAAAATAAAAATTATTGATCTAGTCGAAAGTTTGATATCCCAATCACCAGCTCTAGATCAGTGAGTGAATTGTGTTTCAAAAGATTTTAATAGTTTAGTTTACAAATATGTTTTTGTCTAAGTGAAACATTTATTTTAAACTTCCATGAAAATATTTAAAATTAGAATAAAAATAAAAATTATTTATCGATTCGAATGTTTGATATCCCAATCACCAGCTCTAGATCAATGAGTGAAATGTGTATCAAAAGATTTTAATAGTTTAGTTTACAAATTTGTTTTATTTCAATGGATACATTTATTTTAAACTACTATGAAAATATTAAAAATTAGAATAAAAATAAAAATTATTGATCGATTCGAATCTTTGATATCCCAAACATCAGCTCTAGATCACTGAGTGAATTGTGTATTAAAAGATTTTAATATTTTAGTTTAAAAACTGGTTTTTTCTTAATCAAAACATTTATTTAAAACTACTATGAAAATATTAATAATTGGAATAAAAATAAATATTATTGATCTATTCGAATGTTTGATATCCCAATCACCAGCTCTAGATCAATGAGTTTAATGTGTATCAAAAGATTTTAATAGTTTAGTTTACAAATTTGTTTTATTCCAATGGATACATTTATTTTAAACTACTATGAAAATATTAAAAATTAGAATAAAAATAAAAATTGTTGATCTATTCGAATGTTTGATATCCCAAACATCAGCTATAGATCAGTGAGTGAATTGTGTATCAAAAGATTTTAATAGTTTAGTTTACAAATTTGTTTTTTTTCTAAAGGATACATTTATTTTAAACTACTATGAAATATTAAAAATTAGAATAAAAAAACTATTATTGATTGATTTGAATGTTTGATATCCTAATCACCAGCTCTAGACCAGTGAGTGAATCGTGTATCAAAAGATTTTAATATTTTAGTTTACAAATTTGTTTTTTTTCTAATGGATACATTTATTTTAAACTACTATGGAAATATTAAAAATTAGAATAAAAATTAAAATTATTGATCTATTCGAATGTTTGATATCCCAATCACCAGCTCTAGATCACTGAGTGAATTGTGTATCAAAAGATTTTAATATTTTAGTTTACAAACTGGTTTTTTCTTAATCAAAACATTTATTTAAAACAACTATGAAAATATTAATAATTGGAATAAAAATAATAATTTTTGATCGATTCGAATGTTTGATATCCCAATCACAAGCTCTAGATCAGTGAGTGAATTGTGTATCAAAAGATTTTAATAGTTTAGTTTACAAATTTGTTTTTTTCTAATGGAAAAATTTATTTTAAAATACTATGAACATATTAAAGAGTTTAATAAAAATCAAGATTATTGATCGATTCAAATGTTTGATATTTCATTCACCAGCTGTAAATAAGTAAGTGAATTGCGTACCAAAAGATTTTAATAGTTTGGTTTACAAATTTGTTTTTTTCTAATGAATACATTTATTTTAAACTACTATGAAAATATTAAAAAGTTGAATATAAATCAAAAGTTTTGATCGATTCGAATATTTAATACCTCAATCGAAAGCTCTAAAGCTGTGTGTACATTTCGTCTGAAAAATTTTTAATATTTCAGTTTACAAATTTGTTTTTTTTCTAATCGATACGTTTATTTTTAACTACTATGAAAATATTAAAAAGTTGAATATAACTCAAAAGTTTTGATCGATTCGAATATTTAATACCTCAATCGAAAGCTCTAAAGCTGTGTGTAAATTTCGTCTGTAAAATTTTTAATATTTTAGTTTACAAATTTGTTTTTTTTCTAATCGATACATTTATTTTTAACTACTATGAAAATATTAAAAATTAGAATAAAAATAAAAATTATTGATTGATTCGAATGTTTGATATCCCAATCACCAGCTCTAGATCAGTGAGAGAATTGTGTATCAAAAGATTTTAATAGTTTAGTTTAGAAATCTGTTTTTGTCTAATTGATACATTTATTTTAAACTTCTATGAAAATATTAAAAATTAGAATAAAAATAAAAATTGTTGATCGATTCGAATGTTTGATATCCCAATCACCAGCTCTAGATCAATGATTGAAATGTGTATCAAAAGATTTTAATAGTTTAGTTTACAAATTTGTTTTATTCCAATGGATACATTTATTTTAAACTACTATGAAAATATTAAAAATTAAAATAAAAATAAAAATTTTTGATCGATTCGAATGATTGATATACCAAACATCAGCTCTAGATCAGTGAGTGAATTGTGTATCAAAAGATTTTAATAGTTTAGTTTACAAATTTGTTTTTTTCTAAAGGATACATTTATTTTAAACTACTATGAAATATTAAAAATTATAATAAAAAAAAAAATATTGATTGATTCGAAAGTTTGATATCCTAATCACTAAGTCTAGATCAGTCAGTGAATTGTGTATCAAAAGATTTTAATATTTTAGTTTACAAACTTGTTTTTTCCTAATGGATACATTTATTTTAAAATACTATGAACATATTAAAAAGTTGAATAAAAATCAAGATTATTGATCGATTCAAATGTTTGATATTTCATTCACCAGCTGTAAATAAGTAAGTAAATTGGGTACCAAAAGATTTTAATAGTTTAGTTTACAAATTTGTTTTTTTCTAATGGATACATTTATTTTAAACTACTATGAAAATATTAAAAAGTTGAATATAAATCAAAAGTTTTGATTGATTCGAATATTTAATACCTCAATCGAACGCTCTAAAGCTGTGTGTAAATTTCGTCTGAAAATTTTTTAATATTTTAGTTTACAAATTTGTTTTTTTTTCAAATCGATACATTTATTTTTAACTATTATGAAAATATTAAAAATTAGAATAAAAATAAAAATTATTGATCGATTCGAATGTTTGATATCCCAATCACCAGCTCTAGATCAGTGAGAGAATTGTGTATCAAAAGATTTTAATAGTTTAGTTTACAAATTTGTTTTTTTTTTTCTAATGGATACATTTATTTTAAACTACTTTGAAAATATTAAATATTAGAATAAAAATAAAAATTATTGATCTAGCCGAAAGTTTGATATCCCAGTCACCAGCTCTAGATCAGAGAGTGAATTGTGTATCAAAAGATTTTAATAGTTTAGTTTACAAATCGGTTTTTGTCTAATTGATACATTTATTTTAAACTTCGATGAAAATATTAAAAATTAGAATAAAAATAAAAATTGTTGATCGATTCGAATGTTTGATATCACAATAACCAGCTCTAGATCAGTGAGTGAATTGCGTATCAAAAGATTTTAATAGTTTAGTTTACAAATTTGTTTTTTTTTTCTAATGGATACATTTATTTTAAACTACTATGAAAATTTTAAAAATTAGAATAAAAATTAAAATTATTGATCTAGTTGAAAGTTTGATATCCCAATCACCAGCTCTAGATCAGTGAGTGAATTGTGTTTCAAAAGATTTTAATAGTTTAGTTTACAAATATGTTTTTGTCTAAGTGAAACATTTATTTTAAACTTCTATGAAAATATTTAAAATTAGAATAAAAATAAAAATTATTTATCGATTCGAATGTTTGATATCCCAATCACCAGCTCTAGATCAATGAGTGAAATGTGTATCAAAAGATTTTAATAGTTTAGTTTACAAATTTGTTTTATTTCAATGGATACATTTATTTTAAACTACTATGAAAATATTAAAAATTAGAATAAAAATAAAAATTATTGATCGATTCGAATGTTTGATATCCCAAACATCAGCTCTAGATCACTGAGTGAATTGTGTATTAAAAGATTTTAATATTTTAGTTTACAAACTGGTTTTTTATTAATCAAAACATTTATTTAAAACTACTATGAAAATATTAATAATTGGAATAAAAATAAATATTATTGATCTATTCGAATGTTTGATATCACAATCACCAGCTCTAGATCAATGAGTGAAATGTGTATCAAAAGATTTTAATAGTTTAGTTTACAAATTTGTTTTATTCCAATGGATACATTTATTTTAAACTACTATGGAAATATTAAAAATTAAAATAAAAATAAAAATTATTGATCGATTCGAATGTTTGATATCCCAAACATCAGCTCTAGATCAGTGAGTGAATTGTGTATCAAAATATTTTAATAGTTTAGTTTACAAATTTGTTTTTGTCTAATTGATACATTTATTTTAAACTTCTATGAAAATATTAAAAATTAGAATAAAAATAAAAATTGTTGATCGATTCGAATGTTTGATATCCCAATCACCAGCTGTAGATCAGTGAGTGAAACGTGTAACAAAAGATTTTAATATTTTAGTTTACAAATTTGTTTTTTTCTAAAGGATACATTTATTTTAAACTACTATAAAAATATTAAAAATTAGAATAAAAAAACTATTATTGATTGATTTGAATGTTTGATATCCTAATCACTAAGTCTAGATCAGTCAGTGAACTGTGTATCAAAAGATTTTAATATTTTAGTTTACAAACTTGTTTTTTCCTAATGGATACATTTATTTTAAACTTCTATGAAAATATTAAAAATTATAATAAAAATAAAAATTTTTGATCGATTCGAATGTTTGATATCCCAATCACAAGCTCTAGATCAGTGAGTGAATTGTGTATCAAAAGATTTTAATAGATTAGTTAACAAATTTGTTTTTTAAACAAATTTTTTTAACAAATTAAAAATTAGAATAAAAATAAAAATAATTGATTGATTCGAATGTTTGATATCCCAATCACCAGCTCTAGATCAGTGAGTGAATTGTGTTTCAAAAGATTTTCATATTTTAGTTTACAAACTTGTTTTTTCCTAATGGATACATTTATTTTAAAATACTATGAACATATTAAAAAGTTGAATAAAAATCAAGATTATTGATCGATTCAAATGTTTGATATTTCATTCACCAGCTGTAAATAAGTAAGTGCATTGTGTCCCAAAAGATTTTAATAGTTTGGTTTACAAATTTGTTTTTTTCTAATGGATACATTTATTTTAAACTACTATGAAAATATTAAAAAGTTGAATATAAATCAAAAGTTTTGATCGATTCGAATATTTAATACCTCAATCGAAAGCTCTAAAGCTGTGTGTAAATTTCGTCTGAAAAATTTTTAATATTTTAGTTTACAAATTTGTTTCTTTTTCTAATCGAAACATTTATTTTTAACTACTATGAAAATATTAAAAATTAGAATAAAAATAAAAATTATTGATCGACTCGAATGTTTGATATCCCAATCACCAGCTCTAGATCAGTGAGAGAATTGTGTATCAAAAGATTTTAATAGTATAGTTTACAAATTTGTTTTTTTTTTCTAATGAATACATTTATTTTAAACTACTATGAAAATATTAAATATTAGAATAAAAATAAAAATTATTGATCTAGTCGAAAGTTTGATATCCCAGTCACCAGCTCTAGATCAGTGAGTGAATTGTGTATCAAAAGATTTTAATAGTTTTGTATACAAATCTGTTTTTGTCTAATTGATACATTTATTTTAAACTTCTATGAAAATATTAAAAATTAGAATAAATATAAAAAATTGTTGATCGATTCGAATGTTTGATATCACAATAACCAGCTCTAGATCAGTGAGTGAATTGTGTATCAAAAGATTTTAATAGTTTAGTTTACAAATTTGTTTTTTTTTCTAATGGATACATTTATTTTAAACTACTATGAAAATATTAAAAATTATAATAAAAATAAAAATTATTGATCTAGTCGAAAGTTTGATATCCCAATCACCAGCTCTAGATCAGTGAGTGAATTGTGTTTCAAAAGATTTTAATAGTTTAGTTTACAAATTTGTTTTTGTCTAAGTGAAACATTTATTTTAAACTTCTATGAAAATATTTAAAATTAGAATAAAAATAAAAATTATTTATCGATTCGAATGTTTGATATCCCAATCACCAGCTCTAGATCAATGAGTGGAATGTGTATCAAAAGATTTTAATAGTTTAGTTTACAAATTTGTTTTATTCCAATGGATACATTTATTATAAACTACTATGAAAATATTAAAAATTAGAATAAAAATAAAAATTGTTGATCGATTCGAATGTTTGATATCCCAAACATCAGCTATAGATCAGTGAGTGAATTGTGTATCAAAAGATTTTAATAGTTTAGTTTACAAATTTTTTTTTTTCTAATGGGTACATTTATTTTAAACTACTATGGTAATAATAAAAATTAGAATAAAAATTAAAATTATTGATCGATTCGAATGTTTCATATCCCAATCACCAGCTCTAGATCACTGAGTGAATTGTGTATCAAAAGATTTTAATAGTTTAGTTTACAAATTTGTTTTATTCCAATGGATACATTTATTTTAAACTACTATGAAAATATTAAAAATTAAAATAAATATCCCAATCACAAGCTCTAAAACAGTGAGTGAATTGTGTATCAAAAGATTTTAATAGTTTAGTTTACAAATTTGTTTTTTTCTAATGGATACATTTATTTTAAACTACTATGAAAATATTAAAAATTAGAATAAAAATCAAGATTATTGATCGATTCGAATGTTTGATATCCCAATCACCAGCTCTATTTATTTTATTCCAATGGATACATTTATTTTAAACTACTATGAAAATATTAAAAATTAGAATAAAAATCAAGATTATTGATGGATTCGAATGTTTGATATCCCAATCACCAGCTCTAAAACAGTGAGTGAATTGTGTATCAAAAGATTTTAATAGTTTAGTTTACAAATTTGTTTTTTTCTAATGGATACATTGATTTTAAACTACTATGAAAATATTAAAAATTAGAATAAAAATAAAAATTATTGATCTAGTCGAAAGTTTGATATCCCAATCACCAGCTCAAGATCAGTGAGTGAATTGTGTTTCAAAAGATTTTAATAGTTTAGTTTACAAATTTGTTTTTGTCTAAGTGATACATTTATTTTAAACTTCTATGAAAATATTTAAAATTAGAATAAAAATAAAAATTATTTATCGATTCGAATGTCTGATATCACAATCACTAGCCCCAGATCAGTGAGTGAATTGCGTATCAAAACATTTTAATAGTTTAGTTTACAAATTTGTTTTTTTTATAATGGATACATTTATTTTAAACAACTATGAAAATATTGAAAATTAAAATAAAAAAAAAAATTGTTGATCGATTCAAATGTTTGGTAACTCAATCACCAGCTCTTGATCAGCGAGTGAATTGTTTATCAAAAGATTTTAATATTTTAGTTTACAAATTTGTTTATTTCTAATGGAAACATTTATTTTAAACTAATATGAAAATAATAAAAATTAGAATAAATATAAAAATTAATGATCGATTCGAATGTTTGATATCCCAATCACCAGCTCTAGATCAGTGAGTGAATCGTGTATCAAAAGATTTTAATATTTTAGTTTACAAATTTGTTTTTTCCTAATCGATACATTTATTTTAAACTTCTATGAAAATATTAAAAATTAGAATAAAAATAAAAATTATTGATCTATTCGAATGTTTGATATCCCAATCACCAGCTCTAGATCAATGAGTGAAATGTGTATCAAAAGATTTTAATAGTTTAGTTTACAAATTTGTTTTATTCCAATGGATACATTTATTTTAAACTACTATGAAAATATTAAAAATTAGAATAAAAATAAAAATTATTTATCGATTCGAATGTTTGATATCCCAAACATCAGCTCTAGATCAGTGAGTGAATTGTGTATCAAAAGATGTTAATAGTTTAGTTTACAAATTTGTTTTTGTCTAAGTGAAACATTTATTTTAAAATTGTATGAAAATATTTAAAATTAGAATAAAAATAAAAATTATTTATCGATTCGAATGTTTGATATCCCAATCACCAGCTCTAGATCAATGAGTTAAATGTGTATCAAAAGATTTTAATAGTTTAGTTTACAAATTTGTTTTATTCCAATGGATACATTTATTTTAAACTACTATGAAAATATTAAAAATTAGAATAAAAATAAAAATTGTTGATCGATTCGAATGTTTGATATCCCAATCACCAGCTCTAGATCAGTGAGTGAATCGTGTATCAAAAGATTTTAATATTTTAGTTAATAAATTTGTTTTTTTTTCTAATGGATACATTTATTTTAAACTACTATGGAAATAATTAAAATTAGAATAAAAATAAAAATAATTGATCTTTTCGAATGTTTGATATCCCAATCACCAGCTCTAGATCACTGAGCGAATTGTGTATCAAAAGATTTTAATAGTTTAGTTTACAAATTTGTTTTATTCCAATGGATACATTTATTTTAAACTACTATGAAAATATTAAAAATTAGAATAAAAATAAAAATTATTGATCGATTTGAATGTTTGATATCCCAATCACTAGCTCTAAAACAGTGAGTGAATTGTGTATCAAAAGATTTTAATAGTTTAGTTTACAAATTTGTTTTTTTCTAATGGATACATTTATTTTAAAATACTATGAAAATATTAAAAATTAGAATAAAAATCAAGATTATTGATGGATTCGAATGTTTGATATCCCAATCACCAGCTCTAGATCAGTGAGTGAATCGTGTACCAAAAGATTTTAATAGTTTAGTTTACAAATTTGTTTTTTTCTAATGGATACATTTATTTTAAACTACTATGAAAATATTAAAAAGATGAATATAAATCAATAGTTTTGATCGATTCGAATATTTAATACCTCAATCGAAAGCTCTAAAGCTGTGTGTAAATTTCGTCTGAAAAATTTTTAATATTTTAGTTTACAAATTTGTTTTTTTCTAATCGATACATTTATTTTGAACTTCTATGAAAATATTAAAAATTAGAATAAAAATAAAAATTATTGATCGATTCGAATGTTTGATATCCCAATCACAAGCTCTAGATCAGTGAGTGAATTGTGTATCAAAAGATTTTAATAGATTAGTTAACAAATTTGTTTTTTTCTAATGGAAACATTAATTTTAAACTACTATGAACAAATTAAAAATTAGAATAAAAATAAAAATAATTGATTGATTCGAATGTTTGATATCCCAATCACCAGCTCTAGATCAGTGAGTGAATTGTGTTTCAAAAAATTTTCATATTTTAGTTTACAAACTTGTTTTTTTCCTAATGGATACATTTATTTTAAAATACTATGAACATATTAAAAAGTTGAATAAAAATCAAGATTATTGATCGATTCAAATGTTTGATATTTCATTCACCAGCTGTAAATAAGTAAGTGAATTTTGTACCAAAAGATTTTAATAGTTTGGTTTACAAATTTGTTTTTTTCTAATGGATACATTTATTTTAAACTACTATGAAAATATTAAAAAGTTGAATATGAATCAAAAGTTTTGATCGATTCGAATATTTAATACCTCAATCGAAAGCTCTAAAGCTGTGTGTAAATTTCGTCTGAAAAATTTTTAATATTTTAGTTTACAAATTTGTTTTTTTTCTAATCGAAACATTTATTTTTAACTACTATGAAAATATTAAAAATTAGAATAAAAATAAAAATTATTGATCGACTCGAATGTTTGATATCCCAATCACCAGCTCTAGATCAGTGAGAGAATTGTGTATCAAAAGATTTTAATAGTATAGTTTACAAATTTGTTTTTTTTTTCTAATGAATACATTTATTTTAAACTACTATGAAAATATTAAATATTAGAATAAAAATAAAAATTATTGATCTAGTCGAAAGTTTGATATCCCAGTCACCAGCTCTAGATCAGTGAGTGAATTGTGTATCAAAAGATTTTAATAGTTTAGTATACAAATCTGTTTTTGTCTAATTGATACATTTATTTTAAACTTCTATGAAAATATTAAAAATTAGAATAAATATAAAAAATTGTTGATCGATTCGAATGTTTGATATCACAATAACCAGCTCTAGATCAGTGAGTGAATCGTGTATCAAAAGATTTTAATAGTTTAGTTTACAAATTTGTTTTTTTTTTCTAATGGATACATTTATTTTAAACTACTATGAAAATATTAAAAATTATAATAAAAATAAAAATTATTGATCTAGTCGAAAGTTTGATATCCCAATCACCAGCTCTAGATCAGTGAGTGAATTGTGTTTCAAAAGATTTTAATAGTTTAGTTTACAAATTTGTTTTTGTCTAAGTGAAACATTTATTTTAAACTTCTATGAAAATATTTAAAATTAGAATAAAAATAAAATTTATTGATTGATTCGAATGTTTGACATCCCAATTACCAGCTCTAGATCAATGAGTGGAATGTGTATCAAAAGATTTTAATAGTTTAGTTTACAAATTTGTTTTATTCCAATGGATACATTTATTATAAACTACTATGAAAATATTAAAAATTAGAATAAAAATAAAAATTGTTGATCGATTCGAATGTTTGATATCCCAAACATCAGCTATATTGTGATATTATTGTGATCAGTGAGTGAATTGTGTATCAAAAGATTTTAATAGTTTAGATTACAAATTTGTTTTTGTCTAATTGATACATTTATTTTAAACTTCAATGAAAATATTAAAAATTAGAAAAAAAAATCAAGATTATTGATCTATTCGAATGTTTGATATCCCAATCACCAGCTCTAGATCAGTGAGTGAATCGTGTACCAAAAGATTTTAATAGTTTAGTTTACAAATTTGTTTTTTTCTAATGGGTACATTTATTTTAAACTACTATGAACATATTAAATAGTTGAATATAAATCAATAGTTTTGATCGATTCGAATTATTAATACCTCAATCGAAAGCTCTTGTGTATCAAAAGATTTTAATAGTTTAGTTTACAAATTTGTTTTTGTCTAATTGAGACATTTATTTTAAACTTCTATGAAAATATTAAAAATTAGAATAAAAATAAAAATTGTTGATCGATTCGAATGTTTGATATCCCAATTACCAGCTCTAGATCAGTGAGTAAATCGTATATCAAAAGATTTTAATATTTTAGTTTACAAATTTGTTTTTTTTTTCTAATGGATACATTTATTTTAAACTACTATGGAAATAATAAAAATTAGAATAAAAATAAAAATTGTTGATCGATTCGAATGTTTGATATCCCAATTACCAGCTCTAGATCAGTGAGTAAATCGTATATCAAAAGATTTTAATATTTTAGTTTACAAATTTGTTTTTTTTTCTAATGGATACATTTATTTTAAACTACTATGGAAATAATAAAAATTAGAATAAAAATAAAAATTGTTGATCGATTCGAATGTTTGATATCTCAATCACCAGATCTAGATTAGTCAGTGAATTGTGTATCAAAAGATTTTAATAGTTTAGTTTACAAATTTGTTTTATTCCAATGGATACATTTATTTTAAACTACTATGAAAATATTAAAAATTAAAATAAATATCCCAATCACAAGCTCTAAAACAGTGAGTGAATTGTGTATCAAAAGATTTTAATAGTTTAGTTTACAAATTTGTTTTTTTCTAATGGATACATTAATTTTAAACTACTATGAAAATATTAAAAATTAGAATAAAAATCAAGATTATTGATCGATTCGAATGTTTGATATCCCAATCACCAGCTCTATTTATTTTATTCCAATGGATACATTTATTTTAAACTACTATGAAAATATTAAAAATTAAAATAAAAATAAAAATTATTGATCGATTTGAATGTTCGATATCCCAATCACTAGCTCTAAAACAGTGAGTGAATTGTGTTGTTTATTCCAATGGATACATTTATTTTAAACTACTATGAAAATATTAAAAATTAGAATAAAAATAAAAATTATTTATCGATTCGAATGTTTGATATCCCAAACATCAGCTCTAGATCAGTGAGTGAATTGTGTATCAAAAGATGTTAATAGTTTAGTTTACAAATTTGTTTTTGTCTAAGTGAAACATTTATTTTAAAATTGTATGAAAATATTTAAAATTAGAATAAAAATAAAAATTGTTGATCGTTTCGAATGTTTGACATCCCAATTACCAGCTCTAGATCAGTGAGTGAATTGTGTTTCAAAAGATTTTAATAGTTTTGTTTACAAATTTGTTTTTTTCTAATGGATACATTTATTTTAAAATACTATGAAAATATAAAAAATTAAAATTAAAAATAAAATTTATCGATCAATGCGAATGTTTGATATCCCAATCACCAGCTCTAGATCAGTGAGTGAATTGAGTGTCAAAAGATTTGAATAATTAAGTTTTCAAATTTAAAATAAAAATAAAAATTTTTGATCGTTTCTAATGTTTGACATCCCAATTACCAGCTCTATATCAGTGAGTGAATTGTGTATCAAAAGATTTTAATAGTTTTGTTTACAAATTTGTTTTTTTTAATGGATACATTTATTTTAAACTATTATGAAAATATTAAAAATTATAATAAAAATAAAAATTATTGATTGATTCGAATGTTTGACATCCCAATTACCAGCTCTAGATCAGTGAGTGAATTGTGTATCAAAAGATTTTAATAGTTTAGTTTACAAGTTTGTTTTTTTCTAATAGATACATTTATTTTAAACTACTATGAAAATATTAAAAATTAGAATAAAAATAAAAATTATTGATCAATGCGAATGTTTGATATCCCAATCACCAGCTCTAGAACAGTGAGTGAATTGTGTTTCAAAAGATTTGAATAGTTTAGTTTCCAAATTTGTTTTTTTCTAATCGATACATTTATTTGAAACTACTATGAAAATATTAAAAAATAAAATAAAAATAAAAATTATTTATCGATTCAAATGTTTGATATCCGAATCACCAGCGTGAAAGAATTGTGTATCAAAAGATTTTAATAGTTTAGTTTACAAATTTGTTTTTTTCTAATCGATACATTTATTTTAAACTACTATGAAAATATTAAAAAGTTGAATAAAAACAAAAACTATTGATTGATTTAAATGTTTTATATCCCAATTACCAGCTCTTGATCAGTGAGTGAATCGTGTATCAAAATATTTTAATAGTTTTGTTTACAAATATGTTTTTTTCTAATGGCTAAATTTATTTTAAAATACTATGAAAATATTAAAAATTAGAATAAAAATAAAAATTATTGATCGATTTTAATGTTTTGTATCCCAATCACCAGCTCTAAAACTGTGAATAAATTGTGTAGCAAAAGATTTTAATAGTTTAATTAACAAATTTGTTTTTTTCTAATGGATCCATTTATTTTAAACTACTATGATAATATTAATAATAAGAATAAAAATAAAAATTATTGATCTATTCGAATGTTTGATACCCCAGTCACCAGCTCTAGATCAGTGAGTGAATTGTGTATCAAAATATTTTAATAGTTTAGTTTAAAAATTTGTTTTTTTCTAATGAATACATTTATTTTAAACTACCATGAAATTATTAAAAATGAGAATAAAAATAAATGTTATTGATCAATGCGAATGTTTGATATCCCAATCACCAGCTCTATATCAGTGAGTGAAATGTGTATTAAAATATTTGAATAGTTTAGTTTACAAATTTGTTTTTTTCCAATGGATACATTTATTTTAAACTACTATGAAAATATAAAAAATTAGAATAAAAATAAAAATTATTGATCGTTTCGAATGTTTGACATCCCAATTACCAGCTCTTGATCAGTGAGTGAATTGTGTATCAAAAGATTTGAATAGTTTAGTTTACAAATTTGTTTTTTTCTAATCGATACATTTATTTTAAACTACTATGAAAATAATAAAAATTAGAATAAAAATAAAAATTATTTATCGATTCGAATGTTTGATATCCCAATCACCAGCTCTAGATCAGTGAGTGAATACTGTATCAAAAGATTCAAATATTTTAATTTACAAATTTGTTTTTTTCTAATCGATACATTTATTTTAAACTACTATGAAAATAATAAAAATTAGAATAAAAATAAAAATTATTTATCGATTCGAATGTTTGATATCCCAGTCATTAGCTCTAGATCAGTGATTGAATTGTGTATCAAAAAATTTCAATAGTTTAGTTTACAAATTTGTTTGTGTCTAATTGATACATTTATTTTAAACTACTATGAATATATTGAAAAAAAGAATAAAAATAAAAATTATTGATCGATTCAAATGTTTGGTAACTCAATCACCAGCTCTAGATCAGTGAGTGAATTGTAAATCAAAAGATTTTAATGTTTTAGTTTACAAATTTGTTTTTTTCTAATGGAAACATTTATTTTAAACTACTATGAAAATATTAAAATTTAGAATAAAAATAAAATTTATTGATCGATTCAATTGTTTGATACCTCAATCACCAGCTCTAGATCAGTGAGTGAATTGTGTATCAAAAGATTTTAACAATTTAGTTCACAATTTTGTTTTTACTAATGGATACATTTATTTTAATCTACTATGAAAATATTAAAAATTAGAATAAAAATAAAAATTATTGGTCAATGCGAATGTTTGATATCCCAATCACCAGCTCTAGATCATTGGGTGAATTGTGTATCAAAAGATTTGAATATTTTAGTTTACAAATTTGTTTTTTTTCTAATCGATACATTTATTTTAAACTACTATGAAAATAATAAAAATTAGAATAAAAATAAAAATTATTTATCGTTTCGAATGTTTGATATCCCAGTCATTAGCTCTAGATCAGTGAGTGAATTGTGTATCAAAAAATTTCAATAGTTTAGTTTACAAATTTGTTTGTGTCTAATTGATACATTTATTTTAAACTTCTATGAATATATTGAAAATAAGAATAAAAATAAAAATTATTGATCGATTCAAATGTTTGGTAACTCAATCACCAGCTCTTGATCATTGAGTGAATTGTGTATCAAAAGATTTTAATATTTTAGTTTACAAAATAATTTAGTTTACAAACTTGTTTTTTCCTAATGGATACATTTATTTTTAAATACTTTGAACATATTAAAAAATTGAATAAAAATAAAAATTATTGATCGATTCAAATGTTTGATATTTCATTCACCAGCTAAAGATAAGTAAGCTAATTGTGTACCAAAAGATTTTAATAGTTTAGTTTACAAATTTGTATTTTTCTAATAGATACATTTATTTTAAACTACTATGAAAATATTAAAAAGTTGAATAAAAATCAAAATTTTTGATCGATTCGAATATTAAATACCTCAATCGAAAGCTCTAAAGCTGTGTGATGATTTCGTCTAAATAATTTTTAATATTTTAGTTTACAAATTTGTTTTTTTCTAATCGATACATTTATTTTTAAATACTATGAATATATTAAAAATTAGAATAAAAATAAAAATTATTGATCGATACGAATGTTTGATATCCCAATCACCAGGTCTAGATTAGTCAGTGAATTGTGTATCAAAAGATTTTATTAGTTTAGTTTACAAATTTGTTTTTTTCTAATGGAAACATTTATTTTAAACTACCATGAAAATATTGAAAATTAGAATAAAAATAAAAATTATTGATCGATTCGAATGTTTTATATCCCAATCACCAGCTATAAAACAGTGAATGAATTGTTTATCAAAATATTTTAATGGTTTAGTTTACAAATTTGAATTTTTCTAATGGATACATTTATTTTAAACTACTATGAAAATATTAAAAATTAGAATAAAAATAAAATTTATTGATCAATGCAAATGTTTGATATTCAAATCACCAGCTCTAGATCAGTGGGTGAATTGTGTATCAAAATATTTGAATAGTTCAGTTTACAAATTTGTTTTTTTCTAATCGATACATTTATTTTAAACTACTATGAAAATATTAAAAATTAGAATAAAAATAAAAATTATTTATCGATTCGAATGTTTGATATCCCAATCACCAGCCCTAGATCAGTGAGTGAATTGTGTATCAACGATTTTAATATTTTAGTTTACAAATTTGTTTTTTCCTAATCGATACATTTATTTTAAACTACTATGAAAATGTTAAAAATTAGAATAAATATAAAAATTAATGATCCATTCGAATGTTTGATATCCCAATCACCAGCTCTAGATCACAGAGTGAATTGTTTATCAAAAGATTTTAATATTTCAGTTTACAAATTGGTTTTTTCCTAATCAATACATTTATTTTTAACTACTTTGAAAATATTAAAAATAAGAATAAAAATAAAAATTATTGATCTATTCGAATGTTTGATATCCCAGTCATTAGCTCTAGATCAGTGAGCGAATTGTGTATCAAAAAATTTCAATAGTTTAGTTTACAAATTTGTTTCGGTCTAATTGATACATTTATTTTAAACTTCTATGAAAATATTTAAAATTAGAATTAAAATTAAAATTATTGATCGAATCGAATGTTTGATATCACAATCACCAGCTGTAGATCAGCGAGTGAATAGCGTATCAAAACATTTTAAAAGTTTAGTTTACATATTTGTTTTTTTCTAATGGAAAGATTTATTTTAAACTACTATGAAAATATTGAAAATTAGAATAAAAATAAAAATTATTGATCGATTCGAATGTTTTATATCCCAATCACCAGCTATAAAACAGTGAATGAATTGTTTATCAAAAAATTTTAATGGTTTAGTTTACAAATTTGTTTTTTTCTAATGGATACATTTATTTTAAACTACTATGAAAATATTAAAAAATAGTATAAAAATAAAAATTATTTATCGATTCGAATGTTTGATATCCCAGTCACCAGCTGTAGATCAGCGAGTGAATAGCGTATCAAAACATTATAAAAGTTTAGTTTACAAACTTGTTTTTTTCTAATGGAAAGATTTATTTTAAACTACCATGAAAATATTGAAAATTAGAATTTAAATAAAAATTATTGATCGATTTGAATGTTTGATATCCCACTCACCAGCTCTACATTAGTGAGTGAATTGTGTATCAAAAGATTATAATAGTTTAGTTTACAAATTTGTTTTTTTCTAATGGATAAATTTACTTTAAACTACTATGAAAATATTATAGTTGAATAAAAATAAATTTATTGATCGATGCGAATGTTAAGTATCTCAATCGCAAGCTCTAAAGCTGTGTGTGAATTTCGTCTAAAAAAAATTTAATATTTTAGATTACAAATTTGTTTTTTTCTAATCGATACATTTATTTTAAACTATTATGAAAATATTAAAAATTAGAATAAAAATAAAAATTATTGATTGATTCGACAGTTTTATATATCAATCACCAGCTCTAGATCACTGAGTGAATTGTGTATCAAAATATTTTAATAGTTTAGTTTACAAATTTGTTTTTTTTTTCCAATGGATTCAATTAATTTAAACTACTATGAAAATATTAAAAATTAGAATAAAAATAAAAATTATTGATCGATTCGAATGTTTGATATTCCAATCACCAGCTCTAGATCAGTGAGTGAATTGTGTATCAAAAGATTTTAATGTTTTAGTTTACAAATTTGTTTTTTTCTAATGGAAACATTTATTTTAAACTACTATGAAAATATTAAAAATTAGAATAAAAATAAAATTTATTGATCGATTCAATTGTTTGATACCTCAATCACCAGCTCTAGATTACTGAGTGAATTGTGTATCAAAAGATTTTAACAATTTAGTTCACAATTTTGTTTTTACTAATGAATACATTTATTTTAATCTACTATGAAAATATTAAAAATTAGAATAAAAATAAAAATTATTGATCAATGCGAATGTTTTATATCCCAATCACCAGCTCTAGATCAGTGGGTGAATTGTGTATCAAAAGATTTGAATAGTTTAGTTTACAAATTTGTTTTTTTCTAATCGATACATTTATTTTAGACTACTATGAAAATAATAAAAATTAGAATAAAAATAAAAATTATTTATCGATTCGAATGTTTGATATCCCAATCACCAGCTCTAGATCAGTAACTGAATTGTGTATCAAAAGATTCAAATATTTTAGTTTAAAATTTGTTTTTTCCTAATCGATACATTTATTTTAAACTGCTATGAAACTGTTAAAAATTAGAATAAACATAAAAATTAATGATCCATTCGAATGTTTGATATCCCAGTCACCAGCTCTAGATCACTGAGTGAATTGTGTATCAAAAGATTTTAATATTTTAGTTTACAAATTGGTTTTTTCCTAATCAATATATTTATTTTAAACTACTATGAAAATATTAAAAATTAGAATAAAAATAAAAATTATTGATCTATTCGAATGTTTGATATCCCAGTCATTAGCTCTAGATCAGTGAGTGAATTGTGTATCAAATAATTTCAATAGTTTAGTTTACAAATTTGTTTGTGTCTAATTGATACATTTATTTTAAACTACTATGAAAATATTGAAAATAAGAATAAAAACAAAAATTATTGATCGATTCAAATGTTTGGTAACTCAATCACCAGCTCTTGAACATTGAGTGAATTGTGTATCAAAAGATTTTAATATTTTAGTTTACAAAATAATTTAGTTTACAAACTTGTTTTTTCCAAATGGATACATATATTTTAAAATACTATGAACATATTACAAAGTTGAATAAAAATCAAAATTATTGATCGATTCAAATGTTTGATATTTCATTCACCAGCTAAAGATAAGTAAGTGAATTGTGTACCAAAAGATTTTAATAGTTTAGTTTACAAATTTGTTTTTTTCTAATGGATACATTTATTTTAAACTACTATGAAAATATTAAAAAGTCGAATAAAAATAAAAAATTTTGATCTATTCGAATATTTAATACCTCAATCAAAAGCTCAAAAGCTGTGTGATAATTTCATTTAAAAAATTTTTAATATCTTAGTTTACAAATTTGTTTTGTTCTAATCGACACATTTATTTTTACCTACTATGAAAATATTAAAAATTAGAATAAAAATAAAAAATTTTGATCGATTCGAATATTTGATATCCCAATCACCAGGTCTGGATTAGTCAGTAAATTGTGTATCAAAAGATCTTAACAATTTAGTTTACAAATTTGTTTTTACTAATAAATACATTTATTTTAAACTACTATGAAATATTAAAAATTAGAATAAAAATAAAAATTATTGATTGATTCGAATGTTTGACATCCCAATTACCAGCCCTAGATCAGTGAGTGAATTGTGTATCAAAAGATTTTACTAGTTTAGTTCACAAATTTGTTTTTTTCTAATGAATACATTTATTTTAAACTACTATGAAAATATTAAAAATTAGAATAAAAATAAAAATTATTGATCAATGCAAATGTTTGATATCCAAATCACCAGCTCTAGATAAGTGGGTGAATTGTGTATCAAAATATTTGAATAGTTCAGTTTACAAATTTGTTTTTTTCTAATCGATACATTTATTTTAAACTACTATGAAAATATTAAAAATTAGAATAAAAATAAAAATAATTTATCGATTCGAATGTTTGATATCCCAATCACCAGCCCTAGATCAGTGAGTGAATTGTGTATCAACGATTTTAATATTTTAGTTTACAAATTTGTTTTTTCCTAATCGATACATTTATTTTAAACTACTATGAAAATGTTAAAAATTAGAATAAATATAAAAATTAATGATCCATTCGAATGTTTGATATCCCAATCACCAGCTCTAGATCACAGAGTGAATTGTTTATCAAAAGATTTTAATATTTCAGTTTACAAATTGGTTTTTTCCTAATCAATACATTTATTTTTAACTACTTTGAAAATATTAAAAATAAGAATAAAAATAAAAATTATTGATCTGTTCGAATGTTTGATATCCCAGTCATTAGCTCTAGATCAGTGAGTGAATTGTGTATCAAAAAATTTCAATAGTTTAGTTTACAAATTTGTTTCGGTCTAATTGATACATTTATTTTAAACTTCTATGAAAATATTTAAAATTAGAATAAAAATTAAAATTATTGATCGAATCGAATGTTTGATATCACAATCACCAGCTGTAGATCAGCGAGTGAATAGCGTATCAAAACATTTTAAAAGTTTAGTTTACATATTTGTTTTTTTCTAATGGAAAGATTTATTTTAAACTACCATGAAAATATTGAAAATTAGAATAAAAATAAAAATTATTGATCGATTCGAATGTTTTATATCCCAATCACCAGCTATAAAACAGTGAATGAATTGTTTATCAAAAGATTTTAATGGTTTAGTTTACAAATTTGTTTTTTTCTAATGGATACATTTATTTTAAACTACTATGAAAATATTAAAAAATAGTATAAAAATAAAAATTATTTATCGATTCGAATGTTTGATATCCCAGTCACCAGCTGTAGATCAGCGAGTGAATAGCGTATCAAAACATTATAAAAGTTTAGTTTACAAACTTGTTTTTTTCTAATGGAAAGATTTATTTTAAACTGCCATGAAAATATTGAAAATTAGAATTTAAATAAAAATTATTGATCGATTTGAATGTTTGATATCCCACTCACCAGCTCTACATTAGTGAGTGAATTGTGTATCAAAAGATTATAATAGTTTAGTTTACAAATTTGTTTTTTTCTAATGGATAAATTTACTTTAAACTACTATGAAAATATTATAGTTGAATAAAAATAAATTTATTGATCGATTCGAATGTTAAGTATCTCAATCGCAAGCTCTAAAGCTGTGTGTGAATTTCGTCTAAAAAAAATTTAATATTTTAGATTACAAATTTGTTTTTTTCTAATCGATACATTTATTTTAAACTATTATGAAAATATTAAAAATTAGAATAAAAATAAAAATTATTGATTGATTCGAAAGTTTTATATATCAATCACCAGCTCTAGATCACTGAGTGAATTGTGTATCAAAATATTTTAATAGTTTAGTTTACAAATTTGTTTTTTTTTTCCAATGGATTCAATTAATTTAAACTACTATGAAAATATTAAAAATTAGAATAAAAATAAAAATTATTGATCGATTCGAATGTTTGATATTCCAATCACCAGCTCTAGATCAGTGAGTGAATTGTGTATCAAAAGATTTTAATGTTTTAGTTTACAAATTTGTTTTTTTCTAATGGAAACATTTATTTTAAACTACTATGAAAATATTAAAAATTAGAATAAAAATAAAATTTATTGATCGATTCAATTGTTGGATACCTCAATCACCAGCTCTTGATCATTGAGTGAATTGTTTATCAAAAGATTTTAATATTTTAGTTTACAAAATAATTTAGTTTACAAACTTGTTTTTTCCTAATAGATACATATACTTTAAAATACTATGAACATATTAAAAAGTTGAATAAAAATCAAAATTATTGATCGATTCAAATGTTTGATATTTCATTCACCAGCTAAAGATAAGTAAGTGAATTGTGTACCAAAAGATTTTAATAGTTTAGTTTACAAATTAGTTTTTTTCTAATGGATAAATTTATTTTAAACTACTATGAAAATATTAAAAAGTCGAATAAAAATAAAAATTTTTGATCTACTCGAATATTTAATACCTCAATCAAAAGCTCAAAAGCTGTGTGATAATTTCATCTAAAAATTTTTTAATATTTTAGTTTACAAATTTGTTTTGTTCTAATCGACACATTTATTTTTAACTACTATGAAAATATTAAAAATTAGAATAAAAATAAAAAATTTTGATCGATTAGAATATTTGATATCCCAATCACCAGCTCTAGATCAGTGAGTGAATTGTGTATTAAAAGATTTTAATAGTACAGTTTACAAATTTGTTTTTTTCTAATTGATACATTTATTTTAAACTACTTTGAAAATTTTAAAAAGTTGAATAAAAATCAAAATTTTTGATCGTTTCGAATATTTAATACCTCAATCGAAAGCTCTAAAGCTGTGTGATAATTTCGTCTAAAAAATGTTTAATATTTTAGTTTACAAATTTGTTTTTTTCTAATCGATACATTTATTTTTAGCTACTATGAAAATATTAAAAAATAGAATAAAAATCAAAATTATTGATCGATTCAAATGTTTAATATTTCATTCACCAGCTTTAGATAAGTAAGATTTATTTACAAATTTGTTTTTTTCTAATGGATACATTTATTTTAAACTACTATGAAAATATTAAAAAATAGTATAAAAATAAAAATTATTTATCGATTCGAATGTTTGATATCCCAGTCACCAGCTGTAGATCAGCGAGTGAATAGCGTATCAAAACATTATAAAAGTTTAGTTTACAAACTTGTTTTTTTCTAATGGAAAGATTTATTTTAAACTGCCATGAAAATATTGAAAATTAGAATTTAAATAAAAATTATTGATCGATTTGAATATTTGATATCCCACTCACCAGCTCTACATTAGTGAGTGAATTGTGTATCAAAAGATTATAATAGTTTAGTTTACAAATTTGTTTTTTTCTAATGGATAAATTTACTTTATACTACTATGAAAATATTATAGTTGAATAAAAATAAATTTATTGATCGATTCGAATGTTAAGTATCTCAATCGCAAGCTCTAAAGCTGTGTGTGAATTTCGTCTAAAAAAAATTTAATATTTTAGATTACAAATTTGTTTTTTTCTAATCGATACATTTATTTTAAACTATTATGAAAATATTAAAAATTAGAATAAAAATAAAAATTATTGATTGATTCGAAAGTTTTATATATCAATCACCAGCTCTAGATCACTGAGTGAATTGTGTATCAAAATATTTTAATAGTTTAGTTTACAAATTTGTTTTTTTTTTCCAATGGATTCAATTAATTTAAACTACTATGAAAATATTAAAAATTAGAATAAAAATAAAAATTATTGATCGATTCGAATGTTTGATATTCCAATCACCAGCTCTAGATCAGTGAGTGAATTGTGTATCAAAAGATTTTAATGTTTTAGTTTACAAATTTGTTTTTTTCTAATGGAAACATTTATTTTAAACTACTATGAAAATATTAAAAATTAGAATAAAAATAAAATTTATTGATCGATTCAATTGTTTGATACCTCAATCACCAGCTCTTGATCATTGAGTGAATTGTTTATCAAAAGATTTTAATATTTAAGTTTACAAAATAATTTAGTTTACAAACTTGTTTTTTCCTAATAGATACATATACTTTAAAATACTATGAACATATTAAAAAATTGAATAAAAATCAAAATTATTGATCGATTCAAATGTTTGATATTTCATTCACCAGCTAAAGATAAGTAAGTGAATTGTGTACCAAAAGATTTTAATAGTTTAGTTTACAAATTAGTTTTTTTCTAATGGATAAATTTATTTTAAACTACTATGAAAATATTAAAAAGTCGAATAAAAATAAAAATTTTTGATCTACTCGAATATTTAATACCTCAATCAAAAGCTCAAAAGCTGTGTGATAATTTCATCTAAAAATTTTTTAATATTTTAGTTTACAAATTTGTTTTGTTCTAATCGACACATTTATTTTTAACTACTATGAAAATATTAAAAATTAGAATAAAAATAAAAAATTTTGATCGATTAGAATATTTGATATCCCAATCACCAGCTCTAGATCAGTGAGTGAATTGTGTATTAAAAGATTTTAATAGTACAGTTTACAAATTTGTTTTTTTCTAATTGATACATTTATTTTAAACTACTTTGAAAATTTTAAAAAGTTGAATAAAAATCAAAATTTTTGATCGTTTCGAATATTTAATACCTCAATCGAAAGCTCTAAAGCTGTGTGATAATTTCGTCTAAAAAATGTTTAATATTTTAGTTTACAAATTTGTTTTTTTCTAATCGATACATTTATTTTTAGCTACTATGAAAATATTAAAAAATAGAATAAAAATCAAAATTATTGATCGATTCAAATGTTTAATATTTCATTCACCAGCTTTAGATAAGTAAGATTTATTTACAAATTTGTTTTTTTCTAATGGATACATTTATTTTAAACTACTTTTAAAATATTAAAAATTAGAATAAAAATAAAAACTATTAATCGTTTCGAATGTTTGATATCCCAATCACCAGCTCTAGATCAGTGAGTGAATTGTGTATTAAAAGATTTTAATAGTTTAGTTTACAAATTTGTTTTCTACTCGATACATTTATTTTAAACAACTATGAAAATATTAAAAATCAGAATAAAAACAAAAATTATTGATTGATTTGAATGTTTTATATCCCAATCACCAGCTCTTGATCAGTGAGTGAATCGTGTATAAAAATATTTTAATAGTTTTGTTTATAAATTTGTTTTTTTCTAATTGATACATTTATTTTAAACAACTATGAAAATATCTAAGATTAGAATAAAAATATAAATTACTGTTCGATTGGAATGTTTGATATCCCAATCACCAGCTCTATAACAGTGAGCGAAATGTGTATCAAAAGACTTGATAATTTAGTTTAGTTTACAAATTTGTTTTTTTCCAATGGTTACATTTATTTTAAACTGCTATGAAAATATTTAAAATTAGAATAAAAATAAAAATTTTTGATCGTTTTGAATGTTTGACATCCCAATTACCAGCTCTAGATCAGTGAGTGAATTGTGTTTCAAAAGATTTTAATAGTTTTGTTTACAAATTTGTTTTTTTCTAATGGATACATTTATTTTAAACTACTATGAAAATATTAAAAATTAGAATTAAAACTAAAATTTATCGATCAATGCGAATGTTTGATATCCCAATCACCAGCTCTAGATCAGTGAGTGAATTGAGTGTCAAAAGATTTGAATAATTAAGTTTTCAAATTTGTTTTTTTCTAATCGATACATTTATTTTAAACTTCTATGAATATATTAAAAATTAGAATAAAAATAAAAATTACTGATCGATTCGAATGTTTGATATCCCAATCGCCAGCACTAGATCAGTGAGTGAATTGTGTATCAAAAGAATTTAATAGTTAAGTTTACAAGTTTGTTTTTTTCTAATGGATACATTTATTTTAAACTACTATGAAAATATTAAAAAATAGTATAAAAATAAAAATTATTTATCGATTCGAATGTTTGATATCCCAGTCACCAGCTGTAGATCAGCGAGTGAATAGCGTATCAAAACATTATAAAAGTTTAGTTTACAAACTTGTTTTTTTCTTATGGAAAGATTTATTTTAAACTACCAGCTCTAGATTAGTTAGTGAATTGTGGATCAAAAAATTTTAATAGTTTTGTTTACAAATTTGTTTTTTTTTAATGGATACATTTATTTTAATCTACTATGAAAATATTAAAAATTAGAATAAAAATAAAAATTATTGGTCAATGCGAATGTTTGATATCCCAATCACCAGCTCTAGAAAAGTGAGTGAATTGTGTTTTAAAAGATTTGAATAGTTTAGTTTCCAAATTTGTTTTTTTCTAATCGATACATTTATTTGAAACTACTATGAAAATATTAAAAATTAAAATAAAAATAAAAATTATTTATCGATTCGAATGTTTGATATCCCAATCACCAGCGTGAAAGAATTGTGTATCAAAAGATTTTAATAGTTTAGTTTACAAATTTGTTTTTTTCTAATCGACACATTTATTTTAAACTACTATGAAAATATTAAAAAGTTGAATAAAAACAAAAATTATTGATTGATTTAAATGTTTTATATCCCAATTACCAGCTCTTGATCAGTGAGTGAATCGTGTATCAAAATATTTTAATAGTTTTGTTTACAAATATGTTATTTTCTAATGGATACATTTATTTTAAACAACTATGAAAATATCTAAAATAAGAATAAAAATAAAAATTATAGTTCGATTTAAATGTTTGATATCCTAATCACTAGCTCTACATCACAGAGTGAATTGTGAATCAAAAGATTTTAGTATTTTAATTTACAAATTTGTTTTTTCCTAATCGAAACATTTATTTAAAACAGCTATGAAATAATTAAACATTAATAATTTTAATAGTTTAGTTTACAAATTAGTTTTTTTCTAATGGAAACATTAATTTTAAACTACTATGAAAATATTAAAAATTAGAATAAAAATAAAAACTATTTATTGATTCGAATGTTTGATATCCCAATTACCAGCTCTAGATCATTGAGTAAATTGTGTATCAAAAGATTTTAATATTTTAGATTACAAATTTGTTTTTTCCTAATCGATACATTTATTTTAAACTACCATAAAATAATAAAAATTAGAATAAATATAAAAATTAATGATCGATTCGAATGTTTGATATCCCAATCACCAGTTCTAGATCACTGAGTGAATTATGTATCAAAAGATTTTAATATTTTAGTTTAAAAATTTGTTTTTTCCTAATCGATACATTTATTTTAAACTACTATGAAAATTTTATAAATTAAAATTAAAATAAAAATTACTGTTCTATTCGAATGTTTGATATCCTAATCACCAGCTCTAGATCAGTGAGTGAATTGTGTATCAAAAAATTTCAATAGTTTAGTTTACAAATTTGTTTTCGTCTAATTGAAACATTTATTTTAAACTTCTATGAAAATATATAAAATTAGAATAAAAATCCAAATTATTGATTGACTCGAATGTTTGATATCACAATCACCAGCTCTAGATCAGCGAGTGGATTGCGTATCAAAACATTTTAATAGTTTAGTTTACAAATTTATTTTTTTCTAATGGAAACTTTTATTTTAAACTACTATGAATATTGAAAAATAGAATAAAAATAAAAATTATTGATCAATTCAAATGTTTGATACCTCAATCACTAGCTATGGATCAACGAATGAATTGTGTATCAAAAGATTTTAATAGTTTTGTTTACAAATTTTTTTTTTCTAATGGATAAATTTATTTTAAAATACTATGAAATATTAAAAATTAGAATAAAAATAAAAATTATTGATCAATTTTAATGTTTTATATCCCAATCACCAGCTCTAAAACAGTGAATGAATTGTGTATCAAAAGATTTTAATAGTTTAATTAACAAATTTGTTTTTTTCTAATTGATCCATTTATTTTAAACTACTATGATAATATTAATAATTAGAATAAAAATAAAAATTATTGATCTATTCGAATGTTTCATACCCCAGTCACCAGCTCTAGATCAGTGAGTGAATTGTGTATCAAAATATTTTAATAGTTTTTTTAAAAATTTGTTTTTTTCTAATGAATACATTTATTTTAAACTACCATGAAATTATTAAAAATGAGAATAAAAATAAATGTTATTGATCGATGCGAATGTTTGATATCCCAATCACCAGCTCTATATCAGTGAGTGAAATGTGTTTAAAAATATTTGAATAGTTTAGTTTACAACTTTGTTTTTTTCTAATAGATACATTTATTTTAAACTACTATGAAAATATTAAAAATTAGAATTAAAAATAAAAATTATTGATCAATGCAAATGTTTGATATCTCAATCACCAGCTCTTGATCGGTGAGTGAATTGAGTATCAAAAGATTTGAATAGTTTAGTTTTCAAATTTGTTTTTTTCTAATCAATACATTTATTTTAATCTACAATGAAAATATTAAAACTTAGAATAAATATGAAAATTAATGATCGATTCGAATGTTTGAACTACTATGAAAATATTAAAAATTAGAATAAAAATAAAAATTATTGATCTATTCGAATGATTGATAATCACCAGCTCTACATCACATAGTGACATGTGTATCAAAAGATTTTAATATTTTAGTTTACAAATTAGTTTTTTCCTAATCGAAACATTTATTTAAAACAACTATGAAAATAATAATAATTGGAATAAAAATAAAAATTTTTGATCGATTTGAATGTTTGATATTCCAATCACCAGCTCAAGATCAATGAGTGAAATGTGTATCAAAAGATTTGAATAGTTTAGTTTACAAATTTGGTTTTTTCTAATAGATACATTTATTTTAAACTACTATGAAAATATTAAAAATTAGAATAAAAATAAAAATTATTGATCGATTCGAATGTTTGATATCCCAAACATCAGCTCTAGATCAGTAAGTGAATTGTGTATCAAAAGATTGTAATAGTTTGATTTACAAATTTGATTTTTTCTAAAGGATACATTTATTTTAAACTACTATGAAATATTGAAAATTAGAATAAAAAAAAATTATTGATTGATTCGAATGTTTGATATCCTAATCATTAAGTCTAGATCAGTCAGTGAATTGTGTATCAAAAGATTTTAATATTTTAGTTTACAAATTTGTTTTTTCCTAATGGATACAATATCAAAAGATTTTAGTATTTTAGTTTACAAATTTGTTTTTTCCTAATCGAAACCTTTATTGAAAACAACTATGAAATAATTAATAATTAATAATTTTAATAGTTTAGTTTACAAATTTGTTTTTTTCTTATGGAAACATTTATTTAAACTACTATGAAAATATTGAAAATTAGAATAAAAATAAAAAATATTGATCGATTAAAATGTTTGGTACCTCAATCACCAACTCTAGATCAGTGAGTGAATTGTGTATCAAAAGATTTTAATGTTTTAGTTTACAAATTTGTTTTTTCTAATGGAAACATTTATTTTAAACTACTATGAAAATATTAAAAATTAGAATAAAAATAAAAATTATTGATCGATTCGAATGTTTGATATCCCAATCACCAGCTCTAGATCAGTGAGTGAATTGTGTATCAAAAGATTTTAATATTTTAGATTACAAATTTGTTTTTTCCTAATCGATACATTTATTTTAAATTTTTATAAAAATGTTTAAAATTAGAATAAATATAAAAATTAATGATCGATTCGAATGTTTGATAGCCCAATCACCAGCTCTAGATCACCGAGTGAATTATGTATCAAAAGATTTTAATATTTTAGCTTAAAAATTTGTTTTTTGCTAATCGATACATTTATTTTAAACAACAATGAAAATATTAAAAATTAGAATAATAATAAAAATTACTGATCAATTCGAATGTTTGATATCCTAATCACCAGCTCTAGATCAGTGAGTGAATTGTGTATCAAAAGATTTCAATAGTTTAGTTTACAAATTTGTATTTGTCTAATTGATACATTTATTTTAAACTAATATGAAAATATTAAAAATTAGAATAAAAATAAAAATTATTGATCGATTCAAATGTTTGGTAACTCAGTCACCAGCTCTTGATCAGTTAGTGAATTGTATATCAAAAGATTTTAATATTTTAGTTTACAAATTTGTTTTTTTCTAATGGAAACATTTATTTGAAACTACTATTCAAATATTAAAAATTATATTTAAAATAAAATATATTGGTAGATTCAAATGTTTGATACCTCAATCACTAGCTCTGGATCAGCGAGTGAATTGTGTATCAAAAGATTTTAATAGTTTAGTTTACAAATTAGTTTTTTCTAATGGATAAATTTATTTTAAAAAAATATGAAAATATTAAAAATTAGAATAAAAATAAAAATTATTGATCGATTTGAATGTTTTATATCCCAATCACCAGCTCTAAAACAGTGAATGAATTGTGTGTCAAAAGATTTTAATAGTTTAATTTACAATTTTGTTTTTTCTAATGGTTACATTTAATTTAAACTACTATGGAAATATTAATAATTAGAATAAAAATAAAAATTATTGATCTATTCGAATTTTTGATATCCCAGTCACCAGCTCTAGATCAGTGAGTGAATTGTGTTTCAAAAGATTTTAATATTTTAGTTTACAAATTTGTTTTTTCCTAATCGATATATCTATTTTAAACTACTATGAAAATATTAAAAATTAGAATAAATATAAAAAAAAATGATCGATTCGAATGTTTGTTATCCCAATCACCAGCTCTAGATTGGTGAGTGAATTTTGTTTCAAAAGATTTTAATATTTTAGTTTTACAAATTTGTTTTTTTCTAATGGACACATTTAATTTAAACTACTATGAAAATATTAAAAATTAGAATAATAATAAATATTATTGATCAATGCAAATGTTTGATAACATTTATTTTAAACTACTATGAAAATATTAAAAATTAGAATAAAAATAAAAATTATTGATCAATGCGAATGTTTGATATTACCAGCTCCATATCAGTGAGTGAAATGTGTATCAAAAGATTTGAATAGTTTAGTTTTCAAATTTGTTTTTTTCTAATCGATACATTTATTTTAAACTACTATGAAAATATTAAAAATTAGAATAAAAATAAAAATTACTGATTAATTCGAATGTTTGATATTCCAATCACCAGCTCTAGATCAGTGAGTGTATTGTATATCAAAATATTTTAATATTTTAGATCACAAATTTGTTTTTTCCTAATCGATACATTTATTTTAAACTGCTATGGAAATAGTAAAAATTAGAATAAATATAAAAATTAATGATCGATCCGAATGTTTGATATCCCAATCACCAGCTCTAGATCTGTGAGTGAATCGTGTATCAAAAGATTTTAATATTTTAGTTTACAAATTTGTTTTTTCATAATCGATACATTTATTTGAACTACTATGAAAATATTAAAAATAAAAATAAAAATAAAAATTATTGATCCATTCGAATGTTTGATATTCCAATCACCAGCTCTACATCACATAGTGAATTGTGTATCAAAAGATTTTAATATTTTAGTTTACAAATTTGTTTTTTTCTAATCGAAACATTTATTTAAAACAACTATGAAAATAATAATAATTGGAATAAAAATAAAAATTATTGATCGATTTGAATGTTTGATATTCCAATCACTAGTTCAAGATCAATGAGTGAAATGTGTATCAAAAGATTTGAATAGTTTAGTTTACAAATTTGGTTTTTTCTAATAGATACATTTATTTTAAACTACTATGAAAATATTAAAAATTAGAATAAGAATAAAAATTATTGATCGATTCGAATGTTTGATATCCCACACATCATCTCTAGATCAGTGAGTGAATTGTGTATCAAAAGATTGTAATAGTTTGACTTACAAATTTTTTTTTTTTTAAGGATACATTTATTTTAAACTACTATGAAATATTAAAATTAGAATAAAAAAAAAATTATTGATTGATTCGAATGTTTGATATCCTAATCATTAAATCTAGATCAGTCAGTGAATTGTGTATTAAAAGATTTTAATATTTTAGTTTACAAACTTGTTTCTTCCTAATGAATACATTTATTTTAAAATACTGTGAACATATTAAAAAATTGAATATAAATCAAAATTATTGATCGATTCAAATGTTTGATATTTCATTCACCAGCTGTAGATAAGTCAGTTTTATTTACAAATTTGTTTTTTCTACTAGATACATTTATTTTAAACTACTATGAAAATATTAAAAATTAGAATAAAAATAAAAATTATTGATCGTTTCGAATGTTTGATATCCCAATCACCAGCTCCAGATCAGTGAGTGAATTGTGTATCAAAAGATTTTGATAGTCTAGTTTACAAATTTGTTTTTTTCTAATGGATACATTTATTTTAAACTACTATGAAAATATTAAAAATTAGAATAAAAATAAAAATTATTGATCAATGCGAATGTTTGACATCCCAATCACCAGCTCTAAAATTGTGAATGAATTGTGTATCAAAAGATTTGTATAGTTAAGTTTACAAATTTGTTTTTTTTCTAATGGATACATTTATTTTAAACTATTATGAAAATATCAAAAATTATAATAAAAATAAAAATTATTGATTGAATCAATGTTTAACATCTTAATTACCAGCTCTAGATCAGTGAGTGAATTGTGTATCAAAAGATTTTAATAGTTTAGTTTACAAATTTGTTTTTTTCTAATAGATACATTTATTTTAAACTACTATAAAAATATTAAAAATTAGAATAAAAATAAAAATTATTGATCAATGCCAATGTTTGATATCCCAATTACCAGCTCTAGATCAGTGAGTGAATTGTGTATCAAAAGATTTGAATAGATAAGTTTACAAATTTGTTTTTTTCTAATCGATACATTTATTTTAAACTACTATGAAAATATTAAAAATTAGAATACAAATAAAAATTATTGATCGTTTCGAATGTTTGATATCCCAATCACCAGCTCTAGATCAGTGAGTGAACTGTGTATCAAAAGATTTTAATAGATTAGTTTACAAATTTGTTTTTTTCTAATCGATACATTTATTTTAAACAATTATGAAAATATTAAAAATCAGAATAAAAACAAAAATTATTGATTGATTTGAATGTTTGATATCCCAATCACCAGCTCTTGATCAGTGAGTGAATCGTGTATCAAAATATTTTTATAGTTTTGTTTACAAATTGGTTTTTGTCTAATTAATACATTTATTTTAAACAACTATGAAAATATCAAAGATTAGAATAAAAATATAAATTACTGTTCGATTGGAATGTTTGATATCCCAATCACCAGCACTATATCAGTGAGTGAATTAAATATCAAAAGTTTTTAATAGTTTAGTTTACAAATTTGTTTTTTCCTATTGATACATTTATTTTAAACTACAATGAAAATATTAAAAATTAGAATAAAAATAAAAATTATTGATCGTTTTGAATGTTTGACATCCCAATCACCAGCTCTAAAACAGAGAATGAATTGTGTATCAAAAGATTTTATCAAAAGATGTTCATAGTATTTTGAAATAAATGTATTCATTAGGAAAAAACAAGTTTGTAAACTAAAATATTAAAATCTTTTGATACACAATTCATTTACTTATCTACAGCTGGAGAATGAAATATCAAACATTTGAATAGATCAATTATTTTGATTTTTATTCAACTTTTTAATATATTCATAGTATTTTGAAATAAATGTATCCATTGGGAAAAAACAAGTTTGTAAACTAAAATATTAAAATCTTTTGATACACAATTCACTGACTGATCAAGACTTAGTGATCAGGATATCAAACATTAGAATCAATCAATAATTTTTATTTTTATTCTGATTTTTAATATTTTCATAGTTGTTTAAAATAAATGTATCGATTAGAAAAAAACAAATTTGTAAACTAAACTATTAAAATCTTTTGATACACAATTCGTTCTGTGATCTAGAGCTGGTGATTGGGATATCAAACATTCGAATCGAACATTAATTTTTATATTTATTCTAATTTTTAATATTTTCATAGGAGTTTAAAATAAACGTATCGATTAGGAAAAATTAAATTTGTAAACTAAAATATTACAAAATTTTTTAGACGAAATTTACACACAGCTTTAGAGCTTCCGATTAAGGTACTAAATATTCGAATCGATCAAAAATTTTGATTTTTATTAAACTTTTTAATATTTTCATAGTAGTTTAAAATAAACGTATCCATTAGAAAAAAACAAATTTGTAAACTAAACTATTAAAATCTTTTGGTACACAATTCACTTACTTATATACAGCTGGTGAATGAAATATCAAACATTTGAATCGATCAATAATTTTGATTTTTATTCAACTTTTTAATATGTTCATAGTATTTTGAAATAAATGTATCCATTAGGAAAAAACTAGTTTGTAAACTAAAATATTAAAATCTTTTGATACACAATTCACTGACTAATCTGGACTTAGTGATTAGGATAACCAACATTCGAATCAATCAATAATTTTTTTTTTATTCTATTTTTTAATATTTCATAGTAGTTTAAAATAAATGTATCCTTTAGAAAAAACAAATTTGTAAACTAAACTATTAAAATCTTTTGATACACAATTCACTCACTGATCTAGAGCTGATGTTTGGGATATCAAACATTCGAATCGATCAATAATTTTTATTTTTATTCTAATTTTTTATATTTTCATAGAAGTTTAAAATAAATGTATCCATTAGAAAAAAAAAACAAATTTGTAAACTAAAATATTAAAATCTTTTGATACACGATTCACTCACTGATCAAGAGCTGGTAATTGAGATATCAAACATTAGAATCGATCAATATTTTTAATTTATATTCTTATTTTTAATATTTTCATAGTAGTTTAAAATAAATGTATCGATTAGGAAAAAACAAATTTGTAAACTAAAATATTAAAATCTTTTGATACACGATTCACTCACTGATCTAGAGCTGGTAATTGAGATATCAAACATTCGAATCGATCATTAATTTTTATATTTATTTAATTTTTAATATTTTCATAGTAGTAAAAATAAATGTTTCCATTAGAAAAAAACAAATTTGTATACTAAACTATTAAAATCTTTTGATACAAAATTCACTCACTGATCTAGAGCTGGTGATTGGGATATCAAACATTCGAATCAATCAATAATTTTTATTTTTATTCTAAATTTTAATATTTTCATAGTAGTTAAAAATAAATGTATCGATTAGAAAAAAAACAAATTTGTAAATTAAAATATTAAAAACTTTTTAGACGAAATTTACACACAGCTTTAGAGCCTTCGATTGAGGTATTATATATTCGAATCGATCAAAAATTTTGATTTTTATTCAACTTTTTAATATTTTCATAGTAGTTTAAAATAAATGTATCCATTAGAAAAAAAACAAATTTGTAAACTAAACTATTAAAATCTTTTGGTACACAATTCACTTACTTATTTACAGCTAGTGAATGAAATATCATACATTGGAATCGATAAATAATTTTGATTTTTATTCAACTTTTTAGTATGTTCATAGTATTTTAAAATAAATGTATCCATTAGGAAAAAACAAGTTTGTAAACTAAAATATTAAAATCTTTTGATACACAATTCACTTACTTATCTACAGCTGGAGAATGAAATATCAAACATTTGAATAGATCAATAATTTTGATTTTTATTCAACTTTTTAATATGTTTATAGTATTTTAAAATAAATGTATCCATTAGGAAAAAACAAGTTTGTAAACTAAAATATTAAAATCTTCTGATACACAATTCACTGACTTATCAAGGCTTAGTGATTAGGATATCAAACATTCGAATCAATCAATAATTTAAATTTTTATTCTGATTTTTAATATTTTCATAGTTGTTTAAAATAAATGTATCGATTAGAAAAAAACAAATTTGTAATCTAAACTATTAAAATCTTTTGATACACAATTCGTTCTGTGATCTAGAGCTGGTGATTGTGATATCAAATATTCGAATCGATCAATAATTTTTATTTTTATTCTAATTATAAATATTTTCATACAAGTTTAAAATAAATGTATCAATTAGACAAAAACAAATTTGTAAACTAAACTATTAAAATCTTTTGATTTACAATTCACTCACTGATCTAGAGCTGGTGATTGGGATATCAAACATTCGAATCGATCAATAATTTTTATATTTATTCTAATTTTTAATATTTTCATAGTAGTTTAAAATAAACGTATCGATTAGGAAAACATAAATTTGTAAACTAAACTATTAAAATCTTTTGGTACACAATTCACTTACTTATTTACAGCTGGTGAATGAAATATCAAACATTTGAATCGATCAATAATTTTGATTTTTATTCAACTTTTTAATATGTTCATAGTATTTTGAAACAAATGTATCCATTAGGAAAAAACAAGTTTTTAAACTAAAATATTAAAATGTTTTGATACACAATTCTCTGGCTGATCTGGACTTAGTGATTAGGATATCAAACATTTGAATCAATCAATAATTTTTTTTTATTCTAATTTTTAATATTTCATAGTAGTTTAAAATAAATGTATCCTTTAGAAAAAAACAAATTTGTAAACTAAACTATTAAAATCTTTTGATAAGCAATTCACTCAGTGATCTAGAGCTGGTGATTGGGATATCAAACATTCGAATAGATCAATAATTTTTATTTTTATTCTAACTTTTAATATTTCATAGTAGTTTAAAATAAATGTATCCATTAGAAAAAAACAAATTTGTAAACTAAACTATTAAAATCTTTTGATACACAATTCACTCACTGATCTGGAGCTGGCGATTGGGATATCAAATATTCGAATCGATCAATAATTTTTATTTTTATTCTAATTTTTAATATTTTCATAGTAGTTTAAAATAAATGTATCCATTAGAAAAAAAAAACAAATTTGTAAACTAAACTATTAAAATCTTTTGATACACAATTCACTCACTGATCTAGAGCTGGTGATTGGGATATCAAACATTCGAATCAATCAATAATTTTTATTTTTATTCTAATTTTTAATATTTTCCTAGTAGTTAAAAATAAATGTATCGATTAGAAAAAAAACAAATTTGTAAATTAAAATATTAAAAACTTTTTAGACGAAATTTACACACAGCTTCAGAGCCTTCGATGGAGGTATTAAATATTCGAATCGATCAAAAATTTTGATTTTTATTCAACTTTTTAATATTTTCATAGTAGTTTAAAATAAATGTATCCATTAGAAGAAAAAACAAATTTGTAAACTAAACTATTAAAATATTTTGGTACACAATTCACTTACTTATTTACAGCTAGTGAATGAAATATCAAACAATGGAATCGATAAATAATTTTGATTTTTATTCAACTTTTTAGTATGTTCATAGTATTTTAAAATAAATGTATCCATTAGGAAAAAACAAGTTTGTAAACTAAAATATTAAAATCTTTTGATACACAATTCAATGACTGATCTAGACTTGGTGATTAGGATATCAAACATTCGAATCAATCAATAATTTTTTTTTTATTCTAATTTTTAATATTTAATAGTAGTTTAAAATAAATGTATCCTTTAGAAAAAAACAAATTTGTAAACTAAACTATTAAAATCTTTTGATACACAATTCGATCACTGATCTAGAGCTGATGTTTGGGATATCAAACATTCGAATCGATCAATAATTTTTATTTTTATTCTAATTTTTAATATTTTCATAGTAGTTTAAAATAAATGTATCCATTGGAAAAAAATAATTTTGTAAACTAAACTATTAAAATCTTTTGACACACATTTCACTCTTTGATCTAGAGCTGGTGATTGGGATATCAAACATTCGAATAGATCAATAATTTTTATTTTTAGTCCAATTATTAATATTTTCATAGTAGTTTTAAATAAATGTTTCGATTAGGAAAAAATCAGTTTGTAAACTAAAATATTAAAACCTTTTGATACACAATTCACTCAGTGATCTGGAGCTGGTGATTGGGATATAAAACATTCGAATAGATCAATAATTTTTATTTTTATTCTAATTTTTAATATTTTCATAGTAGTTTAAAATAAATGTATCGATTAGGAAAAAACAAATTTGTAAACTTAAATATTAAAATCTTTTGATACACGATTCACTCACTGATCTAGAGCTGGTGATTGGGATATCAAACATTTGAATCGATCAATAATTTTGATTTTTATTCAACTTTTTAATTTGTTCATAGCATTTTAAAATAAATGAATCCATTAGGAAAAAACAAGTATGTAAACTAAAATAATAAAATCTTTTGGTACACAATTCATTTACTTATCCACAGCTGGAGAATGAAATATCAAACATTCGAATCGATCAATAATTTTTATTTTTATTCTAATTTTTAATATTTTCACAGTAGTTTAAAATAAATGTATCCATTAGAAAAAAACAAATTTGGAAACTAAACTATTAAAACCTTTTGATACACAATTCACTCACTGATCTGGAGCTGGCGATTGGGATATCAAATATTCGAATCGATCAATAATTTTTATTTTTATTCAACTTTTTAATATTTTCATAGTAGTTTAAAATAAATGTATCCATTAGAAAAAAACAAATTTGTAAACTAAACTATTAAAATCTTTTGGTACACAATTCTCTTACTTATCTACAGCTGGTGATTGGGATATCAAACATTTGATTTGATCATTAATTTTTATATTTATTCTAATTTTTAACATTTTCATAGTAGTTTAAAATAAATGTTTCCATTAGAAAAAAACAAATTTGTAAACTAAAATATTAAAATCTTTTGATACATAATTCACTCACAGATCTAGAGCTGATGTTTGGGATATCAAACATTCGAATCGATCAATAATTTTTATTTTTATTCTAATTTTTAATATTTTCATAGTAGTTTAAAATAAATGTATCCATTGGAAAAAAACAATTTTGTAAACTAAACTATTAAAATCTTTTGATACACATTTCACTCATTGATCTAGAGCTGGTGATTGGGATATCAAATGTTCGAATATATCAATAATTTTTATTTTTATTCCAATTATTAATATTTTCATAGTAGTTTTAAATAAATGTTTCGATTAGGAAAAAACCAGTTTGTAAACTAAAATATTAAAACCTTTTGATACAAAATTCATTCAGAGATCTGGAGCTGGTGATTGGGATATCAAACATTCGAATCGATCAAAAATTTTTATTTTTATTTTAATTTTTAATATTTTCATAGTAGTTTAAAATAAATGTTTCCATTAGAAAAAAACAAATTTGTAAACTAAAATATTAAAATCTTTTGATAAACAATTCACTCACTGATCAAGAGCTGGTGATTGAGTTACCAAACATTTGAATCGATCAATAATTTCTGTTTTTATTTTAATTTTCAATATTTTCATAGTAGTATAAAATAAATGTTTCCATTAGAAAAAAACCAATTTGTAAACAAAACTATTAAAATGTTTTGATACGCAATTCACTCACTGATCTAGGGCTGGTGATTGTGATATCAGACATTCGAATCGATCAATAATTTTTATTTTATTCTAATTTTTAATATTTTCATAGTAGTTTAAAATTAATGTATCCATTGGAAAAAACAAATTTGTAAACTAAAATATTAAAATCTTTTGATACACAATTCACTCAGTGATCTAGAGCTGGAGATTGTAAATTATTAATATTTTCATAGTAGTTTAAAATAAATGTATCCATTGGAAAAAAACAAATTTGTAAACTAAAATATTAAAATCTTTTGATACACAATTTACTCAGTGATCTAGAGCTGGTGATTGGAATATCAAACATTTGAATAGATCAATAACTTTAATTTTTATTCTTATTTTTAATATTTTCATAGTAGTTTAAAATAAATGTATCGATTAGGAAAAAACAAATTTGTAAACTAAAATATTAAAGTCTTTTGATACAAGATTCACTCACTGATCTAGAGCTGGTAATTGAGATATCAAACATTCGAATCGATCATTAATTTTTATATTTATTTAATTTTTAATATTTTCATAGTAGTTTAAAATAAATGTTTCCATTAGAGAAAAACAAATTTGTAAACTAAAATATTAAAATCTTTTGATAAAAAATATACTCACTGATCAAGAGCTGGTGATTGAGTTACCAAACATTTAAATCGATCAATAATTTTTATTTTTATTTAAATTTTCATTATTTTCATAGTAGTTTAAAATAAATGTTTCCATTAGAAAAAAACAAATTTGTATACTAAACTATTAAAATGTTTTGATACACAATTCACTCACTGATCTAGAGCTGGTGATTGAGGTATCAAACATTTGAATCGATCAATAATTTTTATTTTTGTTCTAATATTTATTATTTTCATAGTAGTTTAAAATAAATGTATCCATTAGACAAAAACAAATTTGTAAACTAAACTATTAAAACCTTTTGATACACAATTCACTCACTGATCTAGAGCTGGCGATTGGGATATCAAATATTCGAATCGATTTAATTTTTAATATTTTCATAGTAGTTTAAAATAGATGTTTCCATTAGAGAAAAACTAATTTGTAAACTAAAATATTAAAATCTTTTGATAAACAATTCACTTACTGATCAAGAGCTGGTGATTGAGTTACCAAACATTTACATCGATCAATAAATTTAATTTTATTTTAATTTTCATTATTTTCATAGTAGTTTAAAATGAATATTTCCATTAGAAAAAAACAAATTTGTAAACTAAACTATTAAAATGTTTTGATACACAATTCACTGTTCTGGTGATTGAGGTATCAAACATTTGAATCGATCAATAATTTTTATTTTTGCTCTAATTTTTAATATTTTCATAGTAGTTTAAAATAAATGTATCCATTAGACAAAAACAAATTTGTAAACTAAACTATTAAAACCTTTTGATACACAATTCACTCACTGATCTGGAGCTGGCGATTGGGATATCAAATATTCGAATCGATCAATAATTTTTATTTTTATTCTAATTTTTAATATTTTCATAGTAGTTTAAAATTAATGTATCCATTAGAAAAAAAACAAATTTGTAAACTAAACTATTAAAATCTTTTGATACACAATTCACTCACTGATCTAGAGCTGGTGATTGGGATATCAAACATTCGAATCAATCAATAATTTTTATTTTTATTTTAATTTTTAATATTTTCCTAGTAGTTAAAAATAAATGTATCGATTAGAAAAAAAACAAATTTGTAAATTAAAATATTAAAAACTTTTTAGACGAAATTTACACACAGCTTCAGAGCCTTCGATGGAGGTATTAAATATTCGAATCGATCAAAAATTTTGATTTTTATTCAACTTTTTAATATTTTCATAGTAGTTTAAAATAAATGTATCCATTAGAAAAAAAAACAAATTTGTAAACTAAACTATTAAAATATTTTGGTACACAATTCACTTACTTATTTACAGCTAGTGAATGAAATATCAAACATTGGAATCGATAAATAATTTTGATTTTTATTCAACTTTTTAGTATGTTCATAGTATTTTAAAATAAATGTATCCATTAGGAAAAAACAAGTTTGTAAACTATAATATTAAAATCTTTTGATACACAATTCACTGACTGATCTAGACTTGGTGATTAGGATATCAAACATTCGAATCAATCAATAATTTTTTTTTTATTCTAATTTTTAATATTTAATAGTAGTTTAAAATAAATGTATCCTTTAGAAAAAAACAAATTTGTAAACTAAACTATTAAAATCTTTTGATACACAATTCAATCACTGATCTAGAGCTGATGTTTGGGATATCAAACATTCGAATCGATCAATAATTTTTATTTTTATTCTAATTTTTAATATTTTCATAGTAGTTTAAAATAAATGTATCCATTGGAAAAAAATAATTTTGTAAACTAAACTATTAAAATCTTTTGATACACATTTCACTCTTTGATCTAGAGCTGGTGATTGGGATATCAAACATTCGAATAGATCAATAATTTTTATTTTTATTCCAATTATTAATATTTTCATAGTAGTTTTAAATAAATGTTTCGATTAGGAAAAAATCAGTTTGTAAACTAAAATATTAAAACCTTTTGATACACAATTCACTCAGTGATCTGGAGCTGGTGATTGGGATATAAAACATTCGAATAGATCAATAATTTTAATTTTTATTCTAATTTTTAATATTTTCATAGTAGTTTAAAATAAATGTATCGATTAGGAAAAAACAAATTTGTAAACTAAAATATTAAAATCTTTTGATACACTATTCACTCACTGATCTAGAGCTGGTGATTGGGATATCAAACATTCAAATCGATCAATAATTTTTATTTTTATTCTAATTTTTAATATTTTCATAGTAGTTTAAAATAAATGTATCCATTAGGAAAAAACAAGTTTGTAAACTAAAATAATAAAATCTTTTGGTACACAATTCATTTACTTATCCACAGCTGGAGAATGAAATATCAATCATTCGAATCGATCAATAATTTTTATTTTTATTCTAATTTTTAATATTTTCACAGTAGTTTAAAATAAATGTATCCATTAGAAAAAAACAAATTTGTAAACTAAAATATTAAAATCTTTTGATAAACAATTCACTCACTGATCTGGAGCTGGCGATTGGGATATCAAATATTCGAATCGATCAATAATTTTTATTTTTATTCAACTTTTTAATATTTTCATAGTAGTTTAAAATAAAAGTATCCATTAGAAAAAAACAAATTTGTAAACTAAACTATTAAAATCTTTTGGTACACAATTCACTTACTTATCTACAGCTGGTGATTGGGATATCAAACATTTGATTTGATCATTAATTTTTATATTTATTCTAAGTTTTAACATTTTCATAGTAGTTTAAAATAAATGTTTCCATTAGAAAAAAACAAATTTGTAAACTAAAATATTAAAATCTTTTGATACATAATTCACTCACTGATCTAGAGCTGATGTTTGGGATATCAAACATTCGAATCGACCAATAATTTTTATTTTTATTCTAATTTTTAATATTTTCATAGTAGTTTAAAATAAATGTATCGATTAGGAAAAAACAAATTTGTAAACTAAAATATTAAAATCTTTTGATATACAATTCACCCACTGATCTAGAGCTGATGATTGGGATATCAAACATTCGAATCGATCAAAAATTTTTATTTTTATTTTAATTTTTAATATTTTCATAGTAGTTTAAAATAAATGTTTCCATTAGAAAAAAACAAATTTGTAAACTAAAATATTAAAATCTTTTGATACACAATTCACTCACTGATCAAGAGCTGGTGATTGAGTTACCAAACATTTGAATCGATCAATAATTTCTGTTTTTATTTTAATTTTCAATATTTTCATAGTAGTTTAAAATAAATGTTTCCATTAGAAAAAAACCAATTTGTAAACAAAACTATTAAAATGTTTTGATACGAAATTCACTCACTGATCTAGGGCTGGTGATTGTGATATCAGACATTCGAATCGATCAAAACTTTTTATTTTTATTCTAATTTTAAATATTTTCATAGAAGTTTAAAATAAATGTATCACATAGGAAAAAACAAATTTGTAAACTAAACTGTTAAAATCTTTTGATACACAATTCACTGACTGATCTTGAGCTGGTGATTGGGATATCAAACTTTCGACTAGATCAATTATTTTTATTTTTATTCTAATTTTCAATATTTAAATAATAGTTTAAAATAAATATTTTCATTAGAAAAAAACTAATTTGTAAACTAAACTATTAAAATCTTTTGATACACATTTCCCTCATTGATCTAGAGCTGGTGATTGGGATATCAAACATTCGAATAGATCAATAATTTTTATTTTTATTCCAATTATTAATATTTTCATAGTAGTTTTAAATAAATGTTTCGATTAGGAAAAAACCAGTTTGTAAACAAAAATTTTAAATTCTTTTGATACACAATCCACTCTGTGATCTAGAGCTAGTAATTGGGATATCAAACATTCGAATAGATCAATAATTTAAATTTTTATTCTAATTTTTAATATTTTCATAGTAGTTTAAAATAAATGTATCCATTAGAAAAAAACAAATTTGTAAACTAACCTATTAAAATCTTTTGGTACACAATTCACTAACTAATCTACAGCTGGTGATTGGGATATCAAACATTTGAATCGATCATTAATTTTTATATTAATTCTTATTTTTAACATTTTCATAGTAGTTTAAAATAAATGTTTCCATTAGAAAAAACAAATTTGTAAACTAAAATATTAAAATCTTTTGATACACGATTCACTTACTAATCTAGGGCTGGTGATTGAGATATGAAACATTCGAATCGATCAATAATTTTTATATTTATTCTAATTTTTAATATTTTCATAGCAGTTTAAAATAAATGTATCGATTAGGAAAAATTAAATTTGTAAACTAAAATATTAAAATCTTTTGATACTTAATTCACTCACTGATCTAGAGCTGGTGATTGAGATATCAAACATTCGAATCGATAAATAATTTTTATTTTTATTCTAATTTTTAATATTTTCATAGTAGTTTAAAATAAATGTATCGATTAGAAAAAAACAAATTTGTAAACTAAAATATTAAAATCTTTTGATACACGATTCACTCACTGATCTAGAACTGGTGATTGGGATATCAAACATTCGAATCGATCATTAGTTTTTATTTTTATTCTAATTTTTAATATTTTCATAGTAGTTTAAAATAAATGTTTCCATTAGAAAAAAACAAATTTGTAAACTAAAATAGTAAAATGTTTTGATACGCAATTCATTCACTGATCTAGAACTGGTGATTGTGATATCAAACATTCGAATCGTTCAAAAATGTTTATTTTTAATTTAATTTTAAATATTTTCATACAAGTTTAAAATAAATGTATCGATTAGAAAAAAACAAATTTGTAAATTAACTATTAAAATCTTTTGATACACAATTCACTCACTGATCTAGAGATGGTGATTGGGATATAAAACATTTGAATCGATCAATAATTTTTATTTTTATTCTAGTTTTTAATATTTTCATAGTAGTTTAAAATAAAAGTTTCCATTGAAAAAAACAAATTTGTAAACTAAACTTTTCAAATCTTTTGATACACATTTCACTCACTGATATAGAGCTGGTGATTAAGATATCAAACATTCGAATCGATCAATAATTTTTATATTTATTCTAATTTTTAATATTTTCATAGTAGTTTAAAATAAATGTATCGATTAGGAAAACTTAAATTTGTAAGCTAAAATATAAAAATCTTTTGATACTTAATTCACTCACCAATCTAGAGCTGGTGATTGGGATATCAAACATTCGAATCGATAAATAATTTTAATTTTGATTCTAATTTTTAATATTTTCATAGTAGTTTAAAATAAATGTATCGATTAGAAAAAAACAAATTTGTAAACTAAAATATTAAAATCTTTTGGGACACGATTCACTCACTGATCTTGAGCTGGTGATTGGGATGTCAAACATTCGAATCGATCATTAATTTTTATTTTTATTCTAATTTTTAATATTTTCATAGTAGTTTAAAATAAATGTTTCCATTTGATAAAAACAAATTTGTAAACTAAACTATTAAAATGTTTTGATACGCAATTCATTCTCTGATCTAGAACTGGTGATTGTGATATCAAACATTCGAATCGATCAATAATTTTTATTTTTATTCTAATTATAAATATTTTCATACAAGTTTAAAATAAATGTATTAATTAGACAAAAACAAATTTGTAAACTAAACTATTAAAATCTTTTGATAAACAATTCACTCACTGATTGAATTACCAAACATTTGAATCGATCAACAATTTTTATTTTTATTCTAATTTTCAATATTTTCATAGTAGTTTAAAATAAATGTTTCCATTAGAAAAAAACAAATTTGTAAACTAAACTATTAAAATGTTTTGATACGCAATTCATTCACTGATCTAGAACTGGTGATTGTGATATAAAACATTCGAATCGATTAACAATTTTTATTTTTATTCTAATTATAAATATTTTCATACAAGTTTAAAATAACTGTATCAATTAGACAAAAACAAATTTGTAAACTAAACTACTAAAATCTTTTAATAAACAATTCACTCACAGATCTAGAGCTGGTGATTGGGATATCGCACATTCGGATCGATCAAAAATTTTTATTTGTATTTTAATTTTTAATATTTTCATAATAGTTAAAAATAAATGTATCGGTTAGATAAATCAAATTTGTAAACTAAAATATTAAAAATTTTTTAGGTGAAATTTACAAACAGCTTTAGAGCTTTCGATTGCAATATTAAATATTCGAATCGATCAAAAATTTTTATTTTTATTCTAATTTTTAATATTTTCATAGTAGTTTAAAATAAATGTATCCATTAGAAAAAAACAAATTTGTAAACTAAACTATAAAAATATTTTGATACACAATTCACTCACTGATCTAGAGCTGATGTTTGGGATATTAAACATTTGAATCGATCAATAATTTTTATTTTTATTCTAATTTTTAATATTTAAATAGTAGTTTAAAATAAAAGTTTCCATTGAAAAAAACAAATTTGTGAACTAAACTTTTCAAATCTTTTGATACACGTTTTACTCACTGATATAGAGCTGGTGATTTGGATATCAAACATTCGCATTGATCAAAAACATTTATTTTTATTCTAGTTTTTAATATTTTCATAGTAGTTTAAAATAAATGTATCCATTAGGAAAAAACAAATTTGTAAATTAAACTATTAAAATCTTTTGATACACAATTCACTCACTGATCTAGAGCTGGTGATTGGGATATCAAACATTCGAATAGATCAATAATTTTTATTTTTATTCTAATTATTCATATTTTCATAGTAGTTTTAAATAAATGTTTCGATTAGGAAAAAACAAATTTGTAAACCAAACTAATAAAATTTTTTGATACACAATTCACTCACTGATCTAGAGGTGGTGATTGGGATATCAAACATTCGAATCGATAAATAATTTTTATTTTTATTCTAATTTGTAATATCTTCATAGTAGTTTAAAATAAATGTATCGATTAGAAAAAAACAAATTTGTAAACTAAACTATTCAAAACTTTTGATACACAATTCACTCACTGATCTAGGCCTGGTGATTGGAATATCACACATTCGCATTGATCAATAATTGTTATTTTTATTCTAATTTTTAATATTTTCATAGTAGTTTAAAAAAATGTATCCATTAGAAAAAAACAAATTTGTAAACTAAACTATTAAAATCTTTTGATACACAATTCACTCACTGATCTAGAGCTGGTAATTGGGATGTCAAACATTCGAAACGATCAATAATTTTTATTTTTATTCTAATTTTTAATATTTTCATAGTAGTTTAAAATAAATGTATCCATTAGAAAAAAACAAATTTGTAAACTAAACTATTAAAATCTTTTGATACACGATTCACTCGCTGATCTAGAGCTGGTGATTGGGATATCAAACATTCGAATCGATCTTTAATTTTTATATTTATTCTAATTTTTAATATTTTCATAGTAGTTTAAAATAAATGTATCCATTAGAAAAAACAAATTTGTAAACTAAAATATTAAAATCTTTTGATAAAAAATTCACTCAATGATCTAGAGCTGGTGATTGTGATATCAAACATTAGAATCGATCAATAATTTTTATTTTTATTCTAATTTTTAATATTTCATAGAAGTTTAAAATAAATGTATCCTTTAGAAAAAAACAAATTTGTAAACTAAACTATTAAAATCTTTTGATACGCAATTCACTCAGTGATCTAGAGCTGGTGATTGGGATATCAAACATTCGAATAGATCAATAATTTTAATTTTTATTCTAATTTTTAATATTTTCATAGTAGTTTAAAATAAATGTATCGATTAGGAAAAAACAAATTTGTAAACTAAAATATTAAAATCTTTTGATACACGATTCACTCACTGATCTAGAGCTGGTAATTGAGATATCAAACATTCGAATCGATCATTAATTTTTATATTTATTTAATTTTTAATATTTTCATAGTAGTTTAAAATAAATGTTTCCATTAGAGAAAAACTAATTTGTAAACTAAAATATTAAAATCTTTTGATAAACAATTTACTTACTGATCAAGAGCTGGTGATTGAGTTACCAAACATTTAAATCGATCAATAAATTTAATTTTATTTTAATTTTCATTATTTTCATAGTAGTTTAAAATGAATGTTTCCATTAGAAAAAAACAAATTTGTAAACTAAACTATTAAAATATTTTGATACACAATTCACTGATCTAGAGCTGGTGATTGAGGTATCAAACATTTGAATCGATCAATAATTTTTATTTTTGCTCTAATTTTTAATATTTTCATAGTAGTTTAAAATAAATGTATCCATTAGACAAAAACAAATTTGTAAACTAAACTATTAAAACCTTTTGATACACAATTCACTCACTGATCTGGAGCTGGCGATTGGGATATCAAATATTCGAATCGATCAATAATTTTTATTTTTATTCTAATTTTTAATATTTTCATACAAGTTTAAAATAAATGTATCCATTAGAAAAAAAAACAAATTTGTAAACTAAACTATTAAAATCTTTTGATACACAATTCACTCACTGATCTAGAGCTGGTGATTGGGATATCAAGCATTCGAATCAATCAATAATTTTTATTTTTATTCTAATTTTTAATATTTTCCTAGTAGTTAAAAATAAATGTATCGATTAGAAAAAAAACAAATTTGTAAATTAAAATATTAAAAACTTTTTAGACGAAATTTACACACAGCTTCAGAGCCTTCGATGGAGGTATTAAATATTCGAATCGATCAAAAATTTTGATTTTTATTCAACTTTTTAATATTTTCATAGTAGTTTAAAATAAATGTATCCATTAGAAAAAAAAACAAATTTGTAAACTAAACTATTAAAATATTTTGGTACACAATTAACTTACTTATTTACAGCTAGTGAATGAAATATCAAACATTGGAATCGATAAATAATTTTGATTTTTATTCAACTTTTTAGTATGTTCATAGTATTTTAAAATAAATGTATCCATTAGGAAAAAACAAGTTTGTAAACTAAAATATTAAAATCTTTTGATACACAATTCACTGACTGATCTAGACTTGGTGATTAGGATATCAAATATTCGAATCGATCAATAATTTTTATTTTTATTCTAATTTTTAATATTTTCATAGTAGTTTTAAATAAATGTATCCATTGGAAAAAAATAATTTTGTAAACTAAACTATTAAAATCTTTTGATACACATTTCACCCTTTGATCTAGAGCTGGTGATTGGGATATCAAACATTCGAATAGATCAATAATTTATATTTTTATTCCAATTATTAATATTTTCATAGTAGTTTTAAATAAATGTTTCGATTAGGAAAAAATCAGTTTGTAAACTAAAATATTAAAACCTTTTGATACACAATTCACTCAGTGATCTGGAGCTGGTGATTGGGATATCAAACATTCGAATAGATCAATAATTTTAATTTTTATTCTAATTTTTAATATTTTCATAGTAGTTTAAAATAAATGTATCGATTAGGAAAAAACAAATTTGTAAACTAAAATATTAAAATCTTTTGATACACGATTCACTCACTGATCTAGAGCTGGTGATTGGGATATCAAACATTTGAATCGATCAATAATTTTGATTTTTATTCAATTTTTTAATTTGTTCATAGGATTTTAAAATAAATGTATCCATTAGGAAAAAACCAGTTTGTAAACAAAAATTTTAAAATCTCTTGATAAACAATCCACTCTGTGATCTAGAGCTAGTAATTGGGATATCAAACATTCGAATAGATCAATAATTTAAATTTTATTTCTAATTTTTATTATTTTCATAGTAGTTTAAAATAAATGTATCCATTAGAAAAAAACAAATTTGTAAACTAAACTATTAAAATCTTTTGGTACACAATTCACTAACTAATCTACAGCTGGTGATTGGGATATCAAACATTTGAATCGATCATTAATTTTTATATTAATTCTTATTTTTAACATTTTCATAGTAGTTTAAAATAAATGTTTCCATTAGAAAAAACAAATTTGTAAACTAAAATATTAAAATCTTTTGATACACGGTTCACTTTTTAATCTAGAGCTGGTGATTGAGATATGAAACATTCGAATCGATCAATAATTTTTATATTTATTCTAATTTTTAATATTTTCATAGCAGTTTAAAATAAATGTATCGATTAGGAAAAATTAAATTTGTAAACTAAAATATTAAAATCTTTTGATACTTAATTCACTCACTGATCTAGAGCTGGTGATTGAGATATCAAACATTCGAATCGATAAATAATTTTTATTTTTATTCTAATTTTTAATATTTTCATAGTAGTTTAAAATAAATGTATCGATTAGAAAAAAACAAATTTGTAAACTAAAACATTAAAATCTTTTGATACACGATTCACTCACTGATCTAGAACTGGTGATTGGGATATCAAACATTCGAATCGATCATTAATTTTTATTTTTATTCTAAATTTTAATATTTTCATAGTAGTTTAAAATAAATGTTTCCATTAGAAAAAAACAAATTTGTAAACTAAACTATTAAAATGTTTTGATACGCAATTCATTCACTGATCTAGAACTGGTGATTGTGATATCAAACATTCGAATCGTTCAAAAATGTTTATTTTTATTCTAATTTTAAATATTTTCATACAAGTTTAAAATAAATGTATCGATTAGAAAAAAACAAATTTGTAAATTAACTATTAAAATCTTTTGATACACAATTCACTCACTGATCTAGAGATGGTGATTGGGATATCAAACATTTGAATCGATCAATAATTTTTATTTTTATTCTAGTTTTTAATATTTTCATAGTAGTTTAAAATAAAAGTTTCCATTGAAAAAAACAAATTTGTAAACTAAACTTTTCAAATCTTTTGATACACATCTCACTCACTGATATAGAGCTGGTGATTAAGATATCAAACATTCGAATCGATCAATAATTTTTATATTTATTCTAATTTTTAATATTTTCATAGTAGTTGAAAATAAATGTATCGATTAGGAAAACTTAAATTTGTAAGCTAAAATATAAAAATCTTTTGATACTTAATTCACTCACCAATATAGAGCTGGTGATTGGGATATCAAACATTCGAATCGATAAATAATTTTAATTTTGATTCTAATTTTTAATATTTTCATAGTAGTTTAAAATAAATGTATCGATTAGAAAAAAACAAATTTGTAAACTAAAATATTAAAATCTTTTGGGACACGATTCACTCACTGATCTTGAGCTGGTGATTGGGATGTCAAACATTCGAATCGATCATTAATTTTTATTTTTATTCTAATTATTAATATTTTCATAGTAGTTTAAAATAAATGTTTCCATTAGATAAAAACAAATTTGTAAACTAAACTATTAAAATGTTTTGATACGCAATTCATTCTCTGATCTAGAACTGGTGATTGTGATATCAAACATTCGAATCGATCAATAATTTTCATTTTTATTCTAATTATAAATATTTTCATACAAGTTTAAAATAAATGTATTAATTAGACAAAAACAAATTTGTAAACTAAACTATTAATATCTTTTGATAAACAATTCACTCACTGATTGAATTACCAAACATTTGAATCGATCAACAATTTTTATTTTTATTCTAATTTTCAATATTTTCATAGTAGTTTAAAATAAATGTTTCCATTAGAAAAAATCAAATTTGTAAACTAAACTATTAAAATGTTTTGATACGCAATTCATTCACTGATCTAGAACTGGTGATTGTGATATCAAACATTCGAATCGATTAACAATTTTTATTTTTATTCTAATTATAAATATTTTCATACAAGTTTAAAATAACTGTATCAATTAGACAAAAACAAATTTGTAAACTAAACTACTAAAATCTTTTGATAAACAATTCACTCACTGATCTAGAGCTGGTGATTGGGATATCGCACATTCGAATCGATCAAAAATTTTTATTTTTATTCTAATTTTTAATATTTTCATAATAGTTAAAAATAAATGTATCGGTTAGAAAAAACAAATTTGTAAACTAAAATATTAAACATTTTTTAGGTGAAATTTACAAACAGCTTTAGAGCTTTCGATTGCAATATTAAATATTCGAATCGATCAAAAATTTTAATTTTTATTCTAATTTTTAATATTTTCATAGTAGTTTAAAATAAATGTATCCATTAGAAAAAAACAAATTTGTAAACTAAACTATAAAAATCTTGTGATACACAATTCACTCACTATTTTAGAGCTGGTGAATGAAATATCAAATATTTGAATCGATTAATAATTTTGATTTTTATTCAACTTTTTAATATGTTCATAGTATTTTAAAATAAATGTATCCATTAGAAAAAACAAGTTCGTAAACTAAAATATTAAAATCTTTTGATACACAATTCACTGACTGATCTAGACTTAGAGATTAGGATATCAAACATTCGAATCAATCAATAATTTTTATTTTTATTCTAACTTTTAATATTTCATAGTAGTTTAAAATAAATGTATCCATTAGAAAAAAACAAATTTGTAAACTAAACTATTAAAATATTTTGATACACAATTCACTCACTGATCTAGAGCTGATGTTTGGGATATTAAACATTTGAATCGATCAATAATTTTTATTTTTATTCTAATTTTAAATATTTAAATAGTAGTTTAAAATAAAAGTTTCCATTGAAAAAAACAAATTTGTAAACTAAACTTTTCAAATCTTTTGATACACGTTTCACTCACTGATATAGAGCTGGTGATTTGGATATCAAACATTCCCATTGATCAAAAACATTTATTTTTATTCTAGTTTTTAATATTTTCATAGTAGTTTAAAATAAATGTATCCATTAGGAAAAAACAAATTTGTAAATTAAACTATTAAAATCTTTTGATACACAATTCACTCACTGATCTAGAGCTGGTGATTGGGATATCAAACATTCGAATAGATCAATAATTTTTATTTTTATTCTAATTATTAATATTTTCATAGTAGTTTAAATAAATGTTTCGATTAGGAAAAAACAAATTTGTAAACCAAACTATTAAAATCTTTTGATACACAATTCACTCACTGATCTAGAGCTGGTGATTGGGATATCAAACATTCGAATCGATCAAAAAAATTTTATTTTTATTCAAATTTTTAATATTTTCATAGTAGTTTAAAATAAATGTATCGATTAGAAAAAAACAAATTTGTAAACTAAAATATTGAAATTTTTTTAGACGAAATTTACAAACAGCTTTAGAGCTTTCGATTGAGATACTTAATATTCGAATCGATCAAAAATTTTGATTTTTATTCTAATTTTTAATATTTTCATAGTAGTTTAAAATAAATGTATCTATTAGAAAAAAACAAATTTGTAAACTAAACTATTAAAATCTTTTGGTACACAATTTACTGACTTATCTAGACTTAGTGATTAGGATATCAAACATTCGAATCAATCAATAATTTTTTTTTATTCTAATTTTTTAAATTTCATAGTAGTTTAAAATAAATGTATGCTTTAGAAAAAAACAAATGTGTAAACTAAACTATTAAAATCTTTTGATACACAATTCACTCACTGATCTAGAGAAGATGTTTGGGATATCAAACATTCGAATCGATCAATAATTTTTATTTTTATTCTTATTTTTAATATTTTCATAGTAGTTTAAAATAAATATATCCATTGGAAAAAAACAAATTTGTTAACTAAACTACTAAAATCTTTTGATACACATTTCACTCATTGATCTAGAGCTGGTGATTGGGATATCAAATATTCGAATAGATCAATAATTTTTATTTTTATTCCAATTATCAATATTTTCATAGTAGTTTTAAATAAATGTTTCGATTAGGAAAAAACCAGTTTGTAAACTAAAATATTAAAATGTTTTGATACACAATTCACTCAGTGATCTGGAGCTGGTGATTGGGATACCAAACATTCGAATAGATCCATAATTTTAATTTTTTTTCTAATTTTTAATATTTTCATAGTAGTTTAAAATAAATGTATCGATTAGGAAAAAACAAATTTGTAAACTAAAATATTAAAATCTTTTGATAAACAATTCACTCACTGATCAAGAGCTGGTGATTGATTTACCAAACATTTGAATCGATCAATAATTTTTGTTTTTATTTTAATTTCAAATATTTTCATAGTAGTTTAAAATAAATGTATCCATTAGAAAAAAAAACAAATTTGTAAACTAAAATATTTAAATCTTTTGATTCTCAATTCACTCAGTGATCTAGAGCTGGTAAGTGGGATATCAAACATTCGAATCGATCATTAATTTTTATATTTATTCTAATTTTTAACATTTTCATAGTAGTTTAAAATAAATATATCCATTAGAAAAAACAGATTTGTAAACTAAAATATTAAAATCTCTTGATAAAAAATTCACTCAATGATCAGGTGATTGAGTTACCAAACATTTGAATAGATCAACAATTTCTATTTTTATTCTAATTTTCAATATTTTCATAGTAGTTTAAAATAAAAGTTTCCATTAGAAAAAACAAATTTGTAAACTAAACTATTAAAATGTTTTGATATGCAATTCACTCACTGATCTAGAGCTGGTGATTGTGATATCAAACATTAGAATCGATCAATAATTTTTATATTTATTCTAATTTTAAATATTTCATAGAAGTTTAAAATAAATGTATCAATTAGACAAAAACAAATTTGTGAACTAAACTATTAAAATCTTTTGATACACAATTCACTCACTGATCTAGAGCTGGTGATTGGGATATCAAACATTCGAATAGACCAATAATTTTTATTTTTATTCTAATTTTTAATATTTTCATAGTAGTTTAAAATAAATGTATCCATTAGAAAAAAAAACAAATTTGTAAACTAAAATATTAAAATCTTTTGATACACACTCCACTCGCTGGTTTAGAGCTGGTGATTCAGATATCAAACAATCGAATCGATAAATAATTTTAATTTATATTCTAATTTTTAATATTTTCATAGTAGTTTAAAATAAATGTATCGATTAGAAAAAAACAAATTTGTAAACTAAACTATTCAAATCTTTTGATACACAATTCATTCACTGATCTACAGCTGGTGATTGGGATATCAAACATTTGAATCGATAAATAATTTTGATTTTTATTCAACTTTTTAATATGTTCATAGTAGTTTAAAATAAATGTATCCATTAGGAAAAAAACAGTTTGTAAACTAAAATATTAAAATCTTTTGATACACAATTCACTGACTGATCTAGACCTGGTGATTGGGATATCAAACATTCGAATCAATCAATTATTTTTATTTTTATTCTAATTTTTAATTTTTTCATAGTAGTTTAAAATAAATGTATCCATTAGAAAAAAACAAATTTGTAAACTAAACTATTAAAATCTTTTGATACACAATTCACTCACTGATCAAGAGCTGGTGATTGGGATATCAAATATTCGAATCGATCAAAAAATTTTTATTTTTATTCAAATTTTTAATATTTTCATAGTAGTTTAAAATAAATGTATATATTAGAAAAAAACAAATTTGTAAACTAAACTATTAAAATCTTTTGGTACACAATTTACTGACTGATCTAGACTTAGTGATTAGGATATCAAACATTCGAATCAATCAATAATTTTTTTTTATTCTAATTTTTTATATTTCATAGTAGTTTAAAATAAATGTATCCTTTAGAAAAAAACAAATTTGTAAAATAAACTATTAAAATCTTTTGATACACAATTCACTCACTGATCTAGAGCTGATGTTTGGGATATCAAACATTCGAATCGATCAATAATTTTTATTTTTATTCTAATTTTTAAAATTTTCATAGTAGTTTAAAATAAATATATACATTGGAAAAAAACAAATTTGTAAACTAAACTACTAAAATCTTTTGATACACATTTCACTCATTGATCTAGAGCTGTTGATTGGGATATCAAATATTCGAATAGATCAATAATTTTTATTTTTATTCCAATTATCAATATTTTAATAGTAGTTTTAAATAAATGTTTCGATTAGGAAAAAACCAGTTTGTAAACTAAAATATTAAAATGTTTTGATACACAATTCACTCAGTGATCTGGAGCTGGTGATTGGGATACCAAACATTCGAATAGGTCAATAATTTTAATTTTTTTTCTAATTTTTAATATTTTCATAGTAGTTTAAAATAAATGTATCGATTAGGAAAAAACAAATTTGTAAACTAAAATATTAAAATCTTTTGATAAACAATTCACTCACTGATCAAGAGCTGGTGATTGATTTACCAAACATTTGAATCGATCAATAATTTTTGTTTTTATTTAAATTTTCAATATTTTCATAGTAATTTAAAATAAATGTTTCCATTAGAAAAAAACAAATTTGTAAACTGAACTATTAAAATGTTTTGATACGCAATTCACTCACTGATCTTGAGCTGGTGATTGTGATATTAGACATTCGAATCGATCAATAATTTTAATTTTTATTCTTATTTTAAATATTTTCATAGAAGTTTAAAATAAATGTATCACATAGACAAAAACAAATTTGTAAACTGAACTATTAAAATCTCTTGTTACACAATTCATTCACTGATCAAGAGCTGGTGATTGGGATATCAAACTTTCGACTACATCAATAATTTTTATTTTTATTCTAATTTTCAATATTTTCATAGAAGTTTAAAATAAATGTATCAATTAGACAAAAACAAATTTGTAAACTAAAATATTAAAATCTTTTGATACACGATTCACTCACTGATCTAGAGCTGGTGATTGGGATATCAAACATTCGAATCGATAAATAATTTTTATTTTTATTCTAATTTTTAATATTTTCACAGTAGTTTAAAATAAATGTTTCCATTAGAAAAAAACGATTTTGTAAACTATAATAATAAAATCTTTTGATAAAAAATTCACTCACTGATTGAATTACTAAACATTTGAATCGATCAACAATTTTTATTTTTATTCTAATTTTAAATATTTTCATAGTAGTTTAAAATAAATGTTTCCATTAGAAAAAAACCAATTTGTAAACTAAACTATTAAAATGTTTTGATACGCAATTCATTCACTGATCTAGAACTGGTGATTGTGATATCAAACATTCGAATCGATCAATAATTTTTCTTTTTATTCTAATTTTAAATATTTTCATACAAGTTTAAAATAAATGTATCAATTAGACAAAAACAAATTTGTAAACTAAACTATTAACATCTTTTGATACACAATTCACTTTGTGATCTAGAGCTGGTGATTGAGATATAAAACTTTCGAATCAATCAATAATTTTTATTTTTATTATAATTTTTAATTTTTTCATTGTAGTTTAAAATAAATATATCCATTAGAAAAAAACAAATTTGTAAACTAAACTATTAAAATCTTTTGATACAAAATTCACTGACTAATCCAGACTTAGAGATTAGGATATCAAACATTCGAATCAATCAAAATTTTTTATTTTTATTATAATTTTTAATATTTCATAGTAGTTTAAAATGAATTGATCCATTAGAAAAAAACAAATTTGTAAACTTAACTATTAAAATGTTTTGATACGCAATTCTTTCACTGATTTAGAACTGGTGATTGTGATATCAAACATTCGAATCGATCAATAATTTTTATTTTTATTCTAATTTTAAATATTTTCATAAAAGTTTAAAATAAATGTATCAATTAGACAAAAACAAATTTGTAAACTAAACTATTAAAATCTTTTGATACACAATTCACTCACTGATATAGAGCTGATGTTTGAGATATTAAAAATTTGAATCGATCAAAAACTTTTTTTTTTATTCTAATTTTTAATATATTCATAGTAGTTTAAAATAAATGTATCCATTGGAGAAAAACAAATTTGTAAACTAAACTTTTCAAATCTTTTGATACACATTTCACTCACTGATATAGGGCTGGTGATTGGGATATCAAACATTCGCATTGATCAATAACATTTATTTTTATTCTAATTTTTAATATTTTCATAGTAATTTAAAATAAATGTATCCATTAGAAAAAAACAAATTTGTAAACTAAACTGTTAAAATCTTTTGATACACAATTCACTCACTGATCTAGAGCTGGTGATTGGGATATCAAACATTCGAATAGATCAATAATTTTTATTTTTATTCTAATTAATTATATTTTCATAGTAGTTTTAAATAAATGTTTTGATTAGGAAAAAACAAATTTGTAAACTAAACTATTTAAATCTTTTGATACACGATTCACTCACTAATCTAGAGCTGGTGATTGGGATATCAAACATTCGAATCGATCTTTAATTTTTATATTTATTCTAATTTTTAATATTTTAATAGTAGTTTAAAATAAATGTATCCATTACAAAAAAACAAATTTGTAAACTAAACTATTAACATCTTTTGATACACAATTCACTTTGTGATCTAGAGCTGGTGATTGAGATATAAAACTTTCGAATCAATCAATAATTTTTATTTTTATTATAATTTTTAATTTTTTCATTGTAGTTTAAAATAAATATATCCATTAGAAAAAAACAAATTTGTAAACTAAACTATTAAAATCTTTTGATACAAAATTCACTGACTTATCCAGACTTAGAGATTAGGATATCAAACATTCGAATCAATCAAAATTTTTTATTTTTATTATAATTTTTAATATTTCATAGTAGTTTAAAATGAATTGATCCATTAGAAAAAAACAAATTTGTAAACTTAACTATTAAAATGTTTTGATACGCAATTCTTTCACTGATTTAGAACTGGTGATTGTGATATCAAACATTCGAATCGATCAATAATTTTTATTTTTATTCTAATTTTAAATATTTTCATAAAAGTTTAAAATAAATGTATCAATTAGACAAAAACAAATTTGTAAACTAAACTATTAAAATCTTTTGATACACAATTCACTCACTGATATAGAGCTGATGTTTGAGATATTAAAAATTTGAATCGATCAAAAACTTTTTTTTTTATTCTAATTTTTAATATATTCATAGTAGTTTAAAATAAATGTATCCATTGGAGAAAAACAAATTTGTAAACTAAACTTTTCAAATCTTTTGATACACATTTCACTCACTGATATAGGGCTGGTGATTGGGATATCAAACATTCGCATTGATCAATAACATTTATTTTTATTCTAATTTTTAATATTTTCATAGTAATTTAAAATAAATGTATCCATTAGAAAAAAACAAATTTGTAAACTAAACTGTTAAAATCTTTTGATACACAATTCACTCACTGATCTAGAGCTGGTGATTGGGATATCAAACATTCGAATAGATCAATAATTTTTATTTTTATTCTAATTAATTATATTTTCATAGTAGTTTTAAATAAATGTTTTGATTAGGAAAAAACAAATTTGTTAACTAATCTATTAAAATCTTTTGATACACAATTCACTCACTGATCAAGAGCTGGTGATTGAGTTACCAAACATTTGAATCGGTCAATAATTTCTGTTTTTATTTTAATTTTCAATATTTTCATAGTAGTTTAAAATAAATGTTTCCATTAGAAAAAAACCAATTTGTAAACAAAACTATTAAAATGTTTTGATACGCAATTCACTCACTGATCTTGAGCTGGTGATTGGGATATCAAACTTTCGACTAGATCAATTATTTTTATTTTTATTCTAATTTTCAATATTTAAATAATAGTTTAAAATAAATATTTTCATTAGAAAAAAACTAATTTGTAAACTGAACTATTAAAATCTTTTGATACACATTTCCCTCATTGATCTAGAGCTGGTGATTGGGATATCACACATTCGAATAGATCAATAATTTTTATTTTTATTCCAATTATTAATATTTTCATAGTAGTTTTAAATAAATATTTCGATTAGGAAAAAACCAGTTTGTAAACAAAAATTTTAAAATCTTTTGATACACAATCCACTCTGTGATCTAGAGCTAGTAATTGGGATATCAAACATTCGAATAGATCAATAATTTTTATATTTATTCTAATTTTTAATATTTTCATAGTAGTTTAAAATAAATGTTTCCATTAGAAAAAAACAAATTTGTAAACTAAACTATTAAAATCTTTTGGTACACAATTCACTAACTAATCTACAGCTGGTGATTGGGATATCAAACATTTGAATCGATCATTAATTTTTATATTAATTCTTATTTTTAACATTTTCATAGTAGTTTAAAATAAATGTTTCCATTAGAAAAACCAAATTTGTAAACTAAAATATTAAAATCTTTTGAAACACGATTCACTTACTAATCTAGAGCTGGTGATTGAGATATGAAACATTAGAATCGATCAATAATTTTAATATTTATTCTAATTTTTAATATTTTCATAGCAGTTTAAAATAAATGTATCGATTAGGAAAAATTAAATTTGTAAACTAAAATATTAAAATCTTTTGATACTTAATTCACTCACTAATCTAGAACTGGTGATTGTGATATCAAACATTCGAATCGTTCAAAAATGTTTATTTTTATTCTAATTTTAAATATTTTCATACAAGTTTAAAATAAATGTATCGATTAGGAAAAAACAAATTTGTAAATTAACTATTAAAATCTTTTGATACACAATTCACTCACTGATCTAGAGATGGTGATTGGGATATCAAACATTTGAATAGATCAATAATTTTTATTTTTATTCTAGTTTTTAATATTTTCATAGTAGTTTAAAATAAAAGTTTCCATTGAAAAAAACAAATTTGTAAACTAAACTTTTCAAATCTTTTGATACACATTTCGCTCACTGATATAGAGCTGGTGATTAAATTACCAAACATTTGAATCGATCAACAATTTTTATTTTTATTCTAATTTTCAATATTTTCATAGTAGTTTAAAATAAATGTTTCCATTAGAAAAAAACAAATTTGTAAACTAAACTATTAAAATGTTTTGATACGCAATTCATTCACTGATCTAGAACTGGTGATTGTGATATCAAACATTCGAATCGATCAACAATTTTTATTTTAATTCTAATTATAAATATTTTCATACAAGTTTAAAATAACTGTTTCAATTAGACAAAAACAAATTTGTAAACTAAACTACTAAAATCTTTTAATAAACAATTCACTCACTGATCTAGAGCTGGTGATTGGGATATCGCACATTCGAATCGATCAAAAGTAGTTTAAAATAAATGTATCGATTAGAAAAAAACAAATTTGTAAACTAAAATATTAAAATCTTTTGGGACACGATTCACTCACTGATCTTGAGCTGGTGATTGGGATGTCAAACATTTGAATCGATCAATAATTTTTATTTTTATTCTAATTTTTAATATTTAAATAGTAGTTTAAAATAAATGTTTCCATTGAAAAAAACAAATTTGTAAAACTTAACTATTAAAATCTTTTGATACACAATTCACTCACTGATCTAGGGCTGGTGATTGGGATATCAAACATTCGCATTGATCAAAAACATTTATTTTTATTCTAGTTTTTAATATTTTCATAGTAGTTTAAAATAAATGTATCCATTAGGAAGAAACAAATTTGTAAATTAAACTATTAAAATCTTTTGATAAAAAATTCACTCAATGATCTAGAGCTGGTGATTGTGATATCAAACATTAGAATCGATCAATAATTTTTATTTTTATTCTAATTTTAAATATTTCATAGAAGTTTAAAATAACTGTTTCAATTAGACAAAAACAAATTTGTAAACTAAACTACTAAAATCTTTTAATAAACAATTCACTCACTGATCTAGAGCTGGTGATTGGGATATCGCACATTCGAATCGATCAAAAGTAGTTTAAAATAAATGTATCGATTAGAAAAAAACAAATTTGTAAACTAAAATATTAAAATCTTTTGGGACACGATTCACTCACTGATCTTGAGCTGGTGATTGGGATGTCAAACATTTGAATCGATCAATAATTTTTATTTTTATTCTAATTTTTAATATTTAAATAGTAGTTTAAAATAAATGTTTCCATTGAAAAAAACAAATTTGTAAAACTTAACTATTAAAATCTTTTGATACACAATTCACTCACTGATCTAGAGCTGGTGATTGGGATATCAAACATTCGAATAGATCAATAATTTTTATTTTTATTCTAATTATTAATATTTTCATAGTAGTTTTAAATAAATGTTTCGATTAGGAAAAAACAAATTTGTAAACCAAACTATTAAAATCTTTTGATACACAATTCACTCACTGATCTAGAGGTGGTGATTGGGATATCAAACATTCGAATCGATAAATAATTTTTATTTTTATTCTAATTTGTAATATCTTCATAGTAGTTTAAAATAAATGTATCGATTAGAAAAAAACAAATTTGTAAACTAAACTATTCAAAACTTTTGATACACAATTCACTCACTGATCTAGACCTGGTGATTGGAATATCACACATTCGCATTGATCAATAATTGTTATTTTTATTCTAATTTTTAATATTTTCATAGTAGTTTAAAAAAATGTATCCATTAGAAAAAAACAAATTTGTAAACTAAACTATTAAAATCTTTTGATACACAATTCACTCACTGATCTAGAGCTGGTAATTGGGATGTCAAACATTCGAAACGATCAATAATTTTTATTTTTATTCTAATTTTTAATATTTTCATAGTAGTTTAAAATAAATGTATCCATTAGAAAAAAACAAATTTGTAAACTAAACTATTAAAATCTTTTGATACACGATTCACTCGCTGATCTAGAGCTGGTGATTGGGATATCAAACATTCGAATCGATCTTTAATTTTTATATTTATTCTAATTTTTAATATTTTCATAGTAGTTTAAAATAAATGTATCCATTAGAAAAAACAAATTTGTAAACTAAAATATTAAAATCTTTTGATACGCAATTCATTCAATGATCTAGAGCTGGTGATTGTGATATCAAACATTAGAATCGATCAATAATTTTTATTTTTATTCTAATTTTAAATATTTCATAGAAGTTTAAAATAAATGTATCAATTAGACAAAAACAAATTTGTGAACTAAACTATTAAAATCTATTGATACACAATTCACTCACTGATCTAGATCTGGTGATTGGGATATCAAACTTTCGAATAGACCAATAATTTTTATTTTTATTCTAATTTTTAATATTTAAATAGTAGTTTAATATAAATGTTTCCATTGATAAAAACAAATTTGTAAACTATACTTTTCAAATCTTTTGATACACGTTTCACTCACTGATATAGAGCTGGTGATTTGGATATCAAACATTCGCATTGATAAAAAACTTTTATTTTTATTCTAGTTTTTAATATTTTCATAGTAGTTTAAAATAAATGTATCCATTAGAAAAAAAAATAAATTTGTAAACTAAAATATTTAAATCTTTTGATGCTTAATTCACTCAGTGATCTCGAGCTGGTAAGTGGGATATCAAACATTCGAATCGATCATTAGTTTTTATATTTATTCTAATTTAAACAAATTTGTAAACTAAAATATTAAAATATTTTGATAAACAATTCACTCACTGATCAAGAGCTGGTGATTGAGTTACCAAACATTTGAATCGATCAATAATTTTTGTTTTTATTTTAATTTTCAATATTTTCATAGTAGTTTAAAATAAATGTTTCCATTAAAAAAAAACAAATTTGTAAACTAAACTATTAAAATGTTTTGATACGCAATTCACTCACTGATCTTGAGCTTGGTATTGTGATATCAGACATTCGACTAGATCAATTATTTTTATTTTTATTCTAATTTTCAATATTTTCATAGAAGTTTAAAATAAATGTATCAATTAGACAAAAGCAAATTTGTAAACTAAAATATTAAAATCTTTTGATACACGATTCACTCACTGATCTAGAGCTGGTGATTGGAATATCAAACATTCGAATCGATCATTAATTTTAATTTTTATTCTAATTTTTAATATTTTCACAGTAGTTTAAAATAAATGTTTCCATTAGAAAAAAACAATTTTGTAAACTAAAACAATTTAGTAATTCAATCAGTGAGTGAAAAAATTCACTCACTGATTGAATTACTAAACATTTGAATCGATCAACAATTTTTATTTTTATTCTAATTTCAAATATTTTCATAGTAGTTTAAAATAAATGTATCCATTAGAAAAAAAAAAACAAATTTGTAAACTAAAATATTTAAATCTTTTGATTCTCAATTCACTCAGTGATCTAGAGCTGGTAAGTGGGATATCAAACATTCGAATCGATCATTAATTTTTATATTTATTCTAATTTTTAACATTTTCATAGTAGTTTAAAATAAATATATCCATTAGAAAAAATAAATTTGTAAACTAAAATATTAAAATCTTTTGATAAAAAATTCACTCAATGATCAGGTGATTGAGTTACCAAACATTTGAATAGATCAACAATTTCTATTTTTATTCTAATTTTCAATATTTTCATAGTAGTTTAAAATAAAAGTTTCCATTAGAAAAAACAAATTTGTAAACTAAACTATTAAAATGTTTTGATATGCAATTCACTCACTGATCTAGAGCTGGTGATTGTGATATCAAACATTAGAATCGATCAATAATTTTTATTTTTATTCTAATTTTAAATATTTCATAGAAGTTTAAAATAAATGTATCAATTAGACAAAAACAAATTTGTGAACTAAACTATTAAAATCTTTTGATACACAATTCACTCACTGATCTAGAGCTGGTGATTGGGATATCAAACTTTCGAATAGACCAATAATTTTTATTTTTATTCTAATTTTTAATATTTTCATAGTAGTTTAAAATAAATGTATCCATTAGAAAAAAAAACAAATTTGTAAATTAAAATATTAAAATCTTTTGATACACAATTTACTCAGTGATCTGGAGCTGGTGATTGTGATACCAAACATTCGAATAGATCAATAATTTTAATTTATATTCTAATTTTTAGTATTATCATAGTAGTTTAAAATAAATGTATCGATTAGAAAAAAACAAATTTGTAAACTAAACTATTCAAATCTTTTGATACACAATTCATTCACTGATCTACAGCTGGTGATTGGGATATCAAATATTTGAATCGATAAATAATTTTGATTTTTATTCAACTTTTTAATATGTTCATAGTAGTTTAAAATATATGTATCCATTAGGAAAAAAAACAGTTTGTAAACTAAAATATTAAAATCTTTTGATACACAATTCACTGACTGATCTAGACCTGGTGATTGGGATATCAAACATTCGAATCAATCAATTATTTTTATTTTTATTCTAATTTTTAATTTTTTCATAGTAGTTTAAAATAAATGTATCCATTAGAAAAAAACAAATTTGTAAACTAAACTATTAAAATCTTTTGATACACAATTCACTCACTGATCTAGAGCTGGTGATTGGGATATCAAACATTCGAATCGATCAATAAATTTTATTTTTATTCTAATTTTTAAAATTTTCATAGTAGTTTAAAATAAATATATCCATTGGAAAAAAACAAATTTGTAAACTAAACTACTAAAATCTTTTGATACACATTTCACTCATTGATCTAGAGCTGGTGATTGGGATATCAAATATTCGAATAGATCAATAATTTTTATTTTTACTCCAATTATCAATATTTTCATAGTAGTTTTAAATAAATGTTTCGATTAAGAAAAAACCAGTTTGTAAACTAAAATATTAAAATGTTTTGATACACAATTCACTCAGTGATCTGGAGCTGGTGATTGTGATACCAAACATTCGAATAGATCAATAATTTTAATTTTTTTTCTAATTTTTAATATTTTCATAGTAGTTTAAAATAAATGTATCGATTAGGAAAAAACAAATTTGTAAACTAAAATATTAAAATCTTTTGATAAACAATTCACTCACTGATCAAGAGCTGGTGATTGAGTTACCAAACCTTTGAATCGATCAATAATTTTTGTTTTTATTTTAATTTTCAATATTTTCATAGTAGTTTAAAATAAATGTTTCCATTAGAAAAAACAAATTTGTAAACTAAACTATTAAAATGTTTTGATACGCAATTCACTCACTGATCTTGAGCTGGTGATTGTGATATCAGACATTAGAATCGATCAATAATTTTAATTTTTATTCTTATTTTAAATATTTTCATAGAAGTTTAAAATAAATGTATCACATAGACCAAAACAAATTTGTAAACTAAACTATTAAAATCTCTTGATACACAATTCATTCAATGATCAAGAGCTGGTGATTGGGATATCAAACTTTCGACTACATCAATTATTTTTATTTATATTCTAATTTTCAATATTTTCATAGAAGTTTAAAATAAATGTATCAATTAGACAAAAACAAATTTGTAAACTAAAATATTAAAATCTTTTGATACACGATTCACTTACTGATCTAGAGCTGGTGATTGGGATATCAAACATTCGAATCGATCATTAATTTTTATTTTTATTCTAATTTTTAATATTTTCACAGTAGTTTAAAATAAATGTTTCCATTAGAAAAAAAACCATTTTGTAAACTATAATAAAAAATCTTTTGATAAAAAATTCACTCACTGATTGAATTACTAAACATTTGAATCGATCAAAAATTTTTATTTTTATTCTAATTTTAAATATTTTCATAGTAGTTTAAAATAAATGTTTCCATTAGAAAAAAACCAATTTGTAAACTAAACTATTAAAATGTTTTGATACGCAATTCATTCGCTGATCTAGAACTGGTGATTGTGATATCAAACATTCGAATCGATCAATAAATTTTCTTTTTATTCTAATTTTAAATATTTTCATACAAGTTTAAAATAAATATATCAATTAGACAAAAACAAATTTGTAAACTAAACTATTAACATCTTTTGATACACAATTCACTTTGTGATCTAGAGCTGGTGATTGAGATATAAAACTTTCGAATCAATCAATAATTTTTATTTTTATTATAATTTTTAATATTTTCATAATAGTTTAAATTAAATGTATCGATTAGACAAAAACAAATTTTTAATCTAAAATATTAAAATCTTTTGATACTTAATTCACTCACTGATCTAGAGCTGGTGATTGGGATATCAAACATTCGAGTCAATTAATTATTTTTATTTTTATTCTAATTTTTAATTTTTTCATTGTAGTTTAAAATAAATATATCCATTAGAAAAAAACAAATTTGTAAACTATACTATTAAAATCTTTTGATACAAAATTTACTGACTAATCCAGACTTAGAGATTAGGATATCAAACATTCGAATCAATCAAAATTTTTTATTTTTATTATAATTTTTAATACTCATAGTAGTTTAAAATGAATTGATCCATTAGAAAAAAACAAATTTGTAAACTAAACTATTAAAATGTTTTGATACGCAATTCATTCACTGATTTAGAACTGGTGATTGTGATATCAAACATTCGAATCGATCAATAATTTTTATTTTTATTCTAATTTTAAATATTTTCATAAAAGTTTAAAATAAATGTATCAATAAGACAAAAACAAATTTGTAAACTAAACTATTAAAATCTTTTGTTACACAATTCACTCACTGATATAGAGCTGATGTTTGAGATATTAAAAATTTGAATCGATCAAAAACTTTTTTTTTTATTATAATTTTTAATATTTTCATAGAAGTTAAAAATAAATGTATCCATTGGAGAAAAACAAATTTGTAAACTAAACTTTTCAAATCTTTTGATACACACTTCACTCACTGATATAGGGCTGGTGATTGGGATATCAAACATTCGCATTGATCAATAACATTTATTTTTATTTTAATTTTTAATTTTTTCATAGTAATTTAAAATAAATGTATCCATTAGAAAAAAACAAATTTGTAAACTAAACTGTTAAAATCTTTTGATACACAATTCACTCACTGATCTAGAGCTGGTGATTGGGATATCAAACATTCGAATAGATCAATAATTTTTATTTTTATTCTAATTATTAATATTTTAATAGTAGTTTTAAATAAATGTTTTGATTAGGAAAAAACAAATTTGTAAACTAAACTATTTAAATCTTTTGATACACGATTCACTCACTGATCTAGAGCTGGTGATTGGGATATAAAACATTCGAAACGATCCTTAATTTTTTATATTTATTCTAATTTTTAATATTTTAATAGTAGTTTAAAATAAATGTATCCATTAGAAAAAAACAAATTTGTAAACTAAAATATTAAAATCTTTTGATACACAATTCACTCACTGATCAAGAGCTGGTGATTGAGTTACTAAACATTTGAATAGATCAACAATTTTTATTTTTATTCTAATTTTCAATATTTTCATAGTAGTTTAAAATAAATGTTTCCATTAGAAAAAAACAAATTTGTAAACTAAACTATTAAAATCTTTTGATACACGATTCACTTACTAATCTAGAGCTGGTGATTGAGATATGAAACATTCGAATCGATCAATAATTTTTATATTTATTTTAATTTTTAATATTTTCATAGCAATTTAAAATAAATGTATCGATTAGGAAAAATTAAATTTGTAAACTAAAATATTAAAATCTTTTGATACTTAATTCACTCACTGATCTAGAGCTGGTGATTGAGATACCAAACATTCGAATCGATAAATAATTTTTATTTTTATTCTAATTTTTAATATTTTCATAGTAGTTTAAAATAAATGTTCCCATTAGAAAAAAACAAATTTGTAAACTAAACTATTAAAATGTTTTGATACGCAATTCATTCACTGATCTAGAACTGGTGATTGTGATATCAAACATTCGAATCGATCATTAATTTTTATTTTTATTCTAATTTTTAATATTTTCATAGTAGTTTAAAATAAATGTTCCCATTAGAAAAAAACAAATTTGTAAACTAAACTATTAAAATGTTTTGATACGCAATTCATTCACTGATCTAGAACTGGTGATTGTGATATCAAACATTCGAATCGATCATTAATTTTTATTTTTATTCTAATTTTTAATATTTTCATAGTAGTTTAAAATAAATGTTTCCATTAGAAAAAAACAAATTTGTAAACTAAACTATTAAAATGTTTTGATACGCAATTCATTCACTAATCTAGAACTGGTGATTGTGATATCAAACATTCGAATCGTTCAAAAATGTTTATTTTTATTCTAATTTTAAATATTTTCATACAAGTTTAAAATAAATGTATCGATTAGGAAAAAACAAATTTGTAAATTAACTATTAAAATCTTTTGATACACAATTCACTCACTGATCTAGAGATGGTGATTGGGATATCAAACATTTGAATAGATCAATAATTTTTATTTTTATTCTAGTTTTTAATATTTTCATAGTAGTTTAAAATAAAAGTTTCCATTGAAAAAAACAAATTTGTAAACTAAACTTTTCAAATCTTTTGATACACATTTCGCTCACTGATATAGAGCTGGTGATTAAATTACCAAACATTTGAATCGATCAACAATTTTTATTTTTATTCTAATTTTCAATATTTACATAGTAGTTTAAAATAAATGTTTCCATTAGAAAAAAACAAATTTGTAAACTAAACTATTAAAATGTTTTGATACGCAATTCATTCACTGATCTAGAACTGGTGATTGTGATATCAAACATTCGAATCGATCAATAATTTTTATTTTTATTCTAATTTTAAATATTTTCATAAAAGTTTAAAATAAATGTATCAATAAGACAAAAACAAATTTGTAAACTAAACTATTAAAATCTTTTGTTACACAATTCACTCACTGATATAGAGCTGATGTTTGAGATATTAAAAATTTGAATCGATCAAAAACTTTTTTTTTTATTATAATTTTTAATATTTTCATTGAAGTTAAAAATAAATGTATCCATTGGAGAAAAACAAATTTGTAAACTAAACTGTTAAAATCTTTTGATACACAATTCACTCACTGATCTAGAGCTGGTGATTGGGATATCTAACATTCGAATAGATCAAAAATTGTTATTTTTATTCTAATTTTTATTATTTTCATAGTAGTTTAAAAAAATGTATCCATTAGAAAAAAACAAATTTGTAAACTAAACTATTAAAATCTTTTGATACACAATTCACTCACTGATCTAGAGCTGGTAATTGGGATGTCAAACATTCGAATCGATCCTTAATTTTTTATATTTATTCTAATTTTTAATATTTTAATAGTAGTTTAAAATAAATGTATCCATTAGAAAAAAACAAATTTGTAAACTAAAATATTAAAATCTTTTGATACACAATTCACTCACTGATCAAGAGCTGGTGATTGAGTTACCAAACATTTGAATAGATCAACAATTTTTATTTTTATTCTAATTTTCAATATTTTCATAGTAGTTTAAAATAAATGTTTCCATTAGAAAAAACAAATTTGTAAACTAAACTATTAAAATCTTTTGATACACGATTCACTTACTAATCTAAAGCTGGTGATTGAGATATGAAACATTCGAATCGATCAATAATTTTTATATTTATTTTAATTTTTAATATTTTCATAGCAGTTTAAAATAAATGTATCGATTAGGAAAAATTAAATTTGTAAACTAAAATATTAAAATCTTTTGATACTTAATTCACTCACTGATCTAGAGCTGGTGATTGAGATACCTAACATTCGAATCGATAAATAATTTTTATTTTTATTCTAATTTTTAATATTTTCATAGTAGTTTAAAATAAATGTATCTATTAGAAAAAAACAAATTTGTAAACTAAAATATTAAAATCTTTTGATACACGATTCACTCACTGATCTTGAGCTGGTGATTGGGATATCAAACATTCGAATCGATCATTAATTTTTATTTTTATTCTAATTTTTAATATTTTCATAGTAGTTTAAAATAAATGTTTCCATTAGAAAAAAACAAATTTGTAAACTAAACTATTAAAATGTTTTGATACGCAATTCATTCACTGATCTAGAACTGGTGATTGTGATATCAAACATTCGAATCGATTAATAATTTTTATTTTTATTCTAATTTTTAATATTTTCATAGTAGTTTAAAATAAATGTATCGATTAGAAAAAAAAAAATTTGTAAATTAACTATTAAAATCTTTTGATACACAATTCACTCACTGATCTTGAGCTGGTGATTGGGATATCAAACTTTCGACTAGATCAATTATTTTTATTTTTATTCTAATTTTCAATATTTAAATAATAGTTTAAAATAAATATTTTCATTAGAAAAAAACTAATTTGTAAACTAAACTATTAAAATCTTTTGATACACATTTCCCTCATTGATCTAGAGCTGGTGATTGGGATATCAAACATTCGAATAGATCAATAATTTTTATTTTTATTCCAATTATTAATATTTCCATAGTAGTTTTAAATAAATATTTCGATTAGGAAAAAACCAGTTTGTAAACAAAAATTTTAAAATCTTTTGATACACAATCCACTCTGTGATCTAGAGCTAGTAATTGGGATATCAAACATTCGAATAGATCAATAATTTTTATATTTATTCTAATTTTTAATATTTTCATAGTAGTTTAAAATAAATGTTTCCATTAGAAAAAAACAAATTTGTAAACTAAACTATTAAAATCTTTTGGTACACAATTCACTAACTAATCTACAGCTGGTGATTGGGATATCAAACATTTGAATCGATCATTAATTTTTATATTAATTCTTATTTTTAACATTTTCATAGTAGTTTAAAATAAATGTTTCCATTAGAAAAAACAAATTTGTAAACTAAAATATTAAAATCTTTTGATACACGATTCACTTACTAATCTAGAGCTGGTGATTGAGATATGAAACATTCGAATCGATCAATAATTTTAATATTTATTCTAATTTTTAATATTTTCATAGCAGTTTTAAATAAATGTATCGATTAGGAAAAATTAAATTTGTAAACTAAAATATTAAAATCTTTTGATACTTAATTCACTCACTGATCTAGAGCTGGTGATTGAGATATCAAACATTCGAATCGATAAATAATTTTTATTTTTATTCTAATTTTTAATATTTTCATAGTAGTTTAAAATAAATGTTCCCATTAGAAAAAAACAAATTTGTAAACTAAACTATTAAAATGTTTTGATACGCAATTCATTCACTGATCTAGAACTGGTGATTGTGATATCAAACATTCGAATCGATCATTAATTTTTATTTTTATTCTAATTTTTAATATTTTCATAGTAGTTTAAAATAAATGTTTCCATTAGAAAAAAACAAATTTGTAAACTAAACTATTAAAATGTTTTGATACGCAATTCATTCACTAATCTAGAACTGGTGATTGTGATATCAAACATTCGAATCGTTCAAAAATGTTTATTTTTATTCTAATTTTAAATATTTTCATACAAGTTTAAAATAAATGTATCGATTAGGAAAAAACAAATTTGTAAATTAACTATTAAAATCTTTTGATACACAATTCACTCACTGATCTAGAGATGGTGATTGGGATATCAAACATTTGAATAGATCAATAATTTTTATTTTTATTCTAGTTTTTAATATTTTCATAGTAGTTTAAAATAAAAGTTTCCATTGAAAAAAACAAATTTGTAAACTAAACTTTTCAAATCTTTTGATACACATTTCGCTCACTGATATAGAGCTGGTGATTAAATTACCAAACATTTGTATCGATCAACAATTTTTATTTTTATTCTAATTTTCAATATTTTCATAGTAGTTTAAAATAAATGTTTCCATTAGAAAAAAACAAATTTGTAAACTAAACTATTAAAATGTTTTGATACGCAATTCATTCACTGATCTAGAACTGGTGATTGTGATATCAAACATTTGAATTGATCAACAATTTTTATTTTTATTCTAATTATAAATATTTTCATACAAGTTTAAAATAACTGTTTCAATTAGACAAAAACAAATTTGTAAACTAAACTACTAAAATCTTTTAATAAACAATTCACTCACTGATCTAGAGCTGGTGATTGGGATATCGCACATTCGAATCGATCAAAAGTAGTTTAAAATAAATGTATCGATTAGAAAAAAACAAATTTGTAAACTAAAATATTAAAATCTTTTGGGACACGATTCACTCACTGATCTTGAGCTGGTGATTGGGATGTCAAACATTTGAATCGATCAATAATTTTTATTTTTATTCTAATTTTTAATATTTAAATAGTAGTTTAAAATAAATGTTTCCATTGAAAAAAACAAATTTGTAAACTAAACTTTTCAAATCTTTTGATACACGTTTCACTCACTGATATAGAGCTGGTGATTTGGATATCAAACATTCGCATTGATCAAAAACATTTATTTTTATTCTAGTTTTTAATATTTTCATAGTAGTTTAAAATAAATGTATCCATTAGGAAGAAACAAATTTGTAAATTAAACTATTAAAATCTTTTGATACACAATTCACTCACTGATCTAGAGCTGGTGATTGGGATATCAAACATTCGAATAGATCAATAATTTTTATTTTTATTCTAATTATTAATATTTTCATAGTAGTTTTAAATAAATGTTTCGATTAGGAAAAAACAAATTTGTAAACCAAACTATTAAAATCTTTTGATACACAATTCACTCACTGATCTAAAGGTGGTGATTGGGATATCAAACATTCGAATCGATAAATAATTTTTATTTTTATTCTAATTTGTAATATCTTCATAGTAGTTTAAAATAAATGTATCGATTAGAAAAAAACAAATTTGTAAACTAAACTATTCAAAACTTTTGATACACAATTCACTCACTGATCTAGACCTGGTGATTGGAATATCACACATTCGCATTGATCAATAATTGTTATTTTTATTTAATTTTTAATATTTTCATAGTAGTTTAAAAAAATGTATCCATTAGAAAAAAACAAATTTGTAAACTAAACTATTAAAATCTTTTGATACACAATTCACTCACTGATCTAGAGCTGGTAATTGGGATGTCAAACATTCGAAACGATCAATAATTTTTATTTTTATTCTAATTTTTAATATTTTCATAGTAGTTTAAAATAAATGTATCCATTAGAAAAAAACAAATTTGTAAACTAAACTATTAAAATCTTTTGATACACGATTCACTCGCTGATCTAGAGCTGGTGATTGGGATATCAAACATTCGAATCGATCTTTAATTTTTATATTTATTCTAATTTTTAATATTTTCATAGTAGTTTAAAATAAATGTATCCATTAGAAAAAACAAATTTGTAAACTAAAATATTAAAATCTTTTGATAAAAAATTCACTCAATGATCTAGAGCTGGTGATTGTGATATCAAACATTAGAATCGATCAATAATTTTTATTTTTATTCTAATTTTAAATATTTCATAGAAGTTTAAAATAAATGTGTCAATTAGACAAAAACAAATTTGTGAACTAAACTATTAAAATCTATTGATACACAATTCACTCACTGATCTAGATCTGGTGATTGGGATATCAAACTTTCGAATAGACCAATAATTTTTATTTTTATTCTAATTTTTAATATTTAAATAGTAGTTTAATATAAATGTTTCCATTGAAAAAAACAAATTTGTAAACTATACTTTTCAAATCTTTTGATACACGTTTCACTCACTGATATAGAGCTGGTGATTTGGATATCAAACATTCGCATTGATCAAAAACTTTTATTTTTATTCTAGTTTTTAATATTTTCATAGTAGTTTAAAATAAATGTATCCATTAGAAAAAAAAATAAATTTGTAAACTAAAATATTTAAATCTTTTGATGCTTAATTCACTCAGTGATCTCGAGCTGGTAAGTGGGATATCAAACATTCGAATCGATCATTAGTTTTTATATTTATTCTAATTTAAACAAATTTGTAAACTAAAATATTAAAATATTTTGATAAACAATTCACTCACTGATCAAGAGCTGGTGATTGAGTTACCAAACATTTGAATCGATCAATAATTTTTGTTTTTATTTTAATTTTCAATATTTTCATAGTAGTTTAAAATAAATGTTTCCATTAGAAAAAAACAAATTTGTAAACTAAACTATTAAAATGTTTTGATACGCAATTCACTCACTGATCTTGAGCTTGGTATTGTGATATCAGACATTCGACTAGATCAATTATTTTTATTTTTATTCTAATTTTCAATATTTTCATAGAAGTTTAAAATAAATGTATCAATTAGACAAAAGCAAATTTGTAAACTAAAATATTAAAATCTTTTGATACACGATTCACTCACTGATCTAGAGCTGGTGATTGGAATATCAAACATTCGAATCGATCATTAATTTTAATTTTTATTCTAATTTTTAATATTTTCACAGTAGTTTAAAATTAATGTTTCCATTAGAAAAAAACAATTTTGTAAACTATATTAATAAAATCTTTTGATAAAAAATTCACTCACTGATTGAATTACTAAACATTTGAATCGATCAACAATTTTTATTTTTATTCTAATTTTAAATATTTTCATAGTAGTTTAAAATAAATGTTTCCATTAGAAAAAAACCAATTTGTAAACTAAACTATTAAAATGTTTTGATACGCAATTCATTCACTGATTTAGAACTGGTGATTGTGATATCAAACATTCGAATCGATCAATAAATTTTCTTTTTATTCTAATTTTAAATATTTTCATACAAGTTTAAAATAAATATATCAATTAGACAAAAACAAATTTGTAAACTAAACTATTAACATCTTTTGTTACACAATTCACTCACTGATATAGAGCTGATGTTTGAGATATTAAAAATTTGAATCGATCAAAAACTTTTTTTTTTATTATAATTTTTAATATTTTCATAGAAGTTAAAAATAAATGTATCCATTGGAGAAAAACAAATTTGTAAACTAAACTTTTCAAATCTTTTGATACACACTTCACTCACTGATATAGGGCTGGTGATTGGGATATCAAACATTCGCATTGATCAAAAACTTTTATTTTTTTCTAGTTTTTAATATTTTCATAGTAGTTTAAAATAAATGTATCCATTAGAAAAAAAAAACAAATTTGTAAACTAAAATATTTAAATCTTTTGATTCTCAATTCACTCAGTGATCTAGAGCTGGTAAGTGGGATATCAAACATTCGAATCGATCATTAATTTTTATATTTATTCTAATTTTTAACATTTTCATAGTAGTTTAAAATAAATATATCCATTAGAAAAAACAAATTTGTAAACTAAAATATTAAAATCTTTTGATAAAAAATTCACTCAATGATCAGGTGATTGAGTTACCAAACATTTGAATAGATCAACAATTTCTATTTTTATTCTAATTTTCAATATTTTCATAGTAGTTTAAAATAAAAGTTTCCATTAGAAAAAACAAATTTGTAAACTAAACTATTAAAATGTTTTGATATGCAATTCACTCACTGATCTAGAGCTGGTGATTGTGATATCAAACATTAGAATCGATCAATAATTTTTATTTTTATTCTAATTTTAAATATTTCATAGAAGTTTAAAATAAATGTATCAATTAGACAAAAACAAATTTGTGAACGAAACTATTAAAATCTTTTGATACACAATTCACTCACTGATCTAGAGCTGGTGATTGGGATATCAAACTTTCGAATAGACCAATAATTTTTATTTTTATTCTAATTTTTAATATTTTCATAGTAGTTTAAAATAAATGTATCCATTAGAAAAAAAAACAAATTTGTAAACTAAAATATTAAAATCTTTTGATACACACTCCACTCGCTGGTTTAGAGCTGGTGATTCAGATATCAAACATTCGAATCGATAAATAATTTTAATTTATATTCTAATTTTTAGTATTTTCATAGTAGTTTAAAATAAATGTATCGATTAGAAAAAAACAAATTTGTAAACTAAACTATTCAAATCTTTTGATACACAATTCATTCACTGATCTACAGCTGGTGATTGGGATATCAAATATTTGAATCGATAAATAATTTTGATTTTTATTCAACTTTTTAATATGTTCATAGTAGTTTAAAATATATGTATCCATTAGGAAAAAAAACAGTTTGTAAACTAAAATATTAAAATCTTTTGATACACAATTCACTGACTGATCTAGACCTGGTGATTGGGATATCAAACATTCGAATCAATCAATTATTTTTATTTTTATTTTAATTTTTAATTTTTTCATAGTAGTTTAAAATAAATGTATCCATTAGAAAAAAACAAATTTGTAAACTAAACTATTAAAATCTTTTGATACACAATTCACTCACTGATCTAGAGCTGGTGATTGGGATATCAAACATTCGAATCGATCAATAAATTTTATTTTTATTCTAATTTTTAAAATTTTCATAGTAGTTTAAAATAAATATATCCATTGGAAAAAAACAAATTTGTAAACTAAACTACTAAAATCTTTTGATACACATTTCACTCATTGATCTAGAGCTGGTGATTGGGATATCAAATATTCGAATAGATCAATAATTTTTATTTTTATTCCAATTATCAATATTTTCATAGTAGTTTTAAATAAATGTTTCGATTAAGAAAAAACCAGTTTGTAAACTAAAATATTAAAATGTTTTGATACACAATTCACTCAGTGATCTGGAGCTGGTGATTGTGATACCAAACATTCGAATAGATCAATAATTTTAATTTTTGTTCTAATTTTTAATATTTTCATAGTAGTTTAAAATAAATGTATCGATTAGGAAAAAACAAATTTGTAAACTAAAATATTAAAATCTTTTGATAAACAATTCACTCACTGATCAAGAGCTGGTGATTGATTTACCAAACCTTTGAATTGATCAATAATTTTTGTTTTTATTTTAATTTTCAATATTTTCATAGTAGTTTAAAATAAATGTTTCCATTAGAAAAAACAAATTTGTAAACTAAACTATTAAAATGTTTTGATACGCAATTCACTCACTGATCTTGAGCTGGTGATTGTGATATCAGACATTAGAATCGATCAATAATTTTAATTTTTATTCTTATTTTAAATATTTTCATAGAAGTTTAAAATAAATGTATCACATAGACCAAAACAAATTTGTAAACTAAACTATTAAAATCTCTTGATACACAATTCATTCAATGATCAAGAGCTGGTGATTGGGATATCAAACTTTCGACTACATCAATTATTTTTATTTATATTCTAATTTTCAATATTTTCATAGAAGTTTAAAATAAATGTATCAATTAGACAAAAACAAATTTGTAAACTAAAATATTAAAATCTTTTGATACACGATTCACTTACTGATCTAGAGCTGGTGATTGGGATATCAAACATTCGAATCGATCATTAATTTTTATTTTTATTCTAATTTTTAATATTTTCACAGTAGTTTAAAATAAATGTTTCCATTAGAAAAAAACCATTTTGTAAACTATAATAATAAAATCTTTTGATAAAAAATTCACTCACTGATTGAATTACTAAACATTTGAATCGATCAAAAATTTTTATTTTTATTCTAATTTTAAATATTTTCATAGTAGTTTAAAATAAATGTTTCCATTAGAAAAAAACCAATTTGTAAACTAAACTATTAAAATGTTTTGATACGCAATTCATTCACTGATTTAGAACTGGTGATTGTGATATCAAACATTCGAATCGATCAATAAATTTTCTTTTTATTCTAATTTTAAATATTTTCATACAAGTTTAAAATAAATATATCAATTAGACAAAAACAAATTTGTAAACTAAAATATTAAAATCTTTTGATACACGATTCACTTACTGATCTAGAGCTGGTGATTGGGATATCAAACATTCGAATCGATCATTAATTTTAATTTTTATTCTAATTTTTAATATTTTCACATTAGTTTAAAATAAATGTTTCCATTAGAAAAAACAATTTTGTAAACTATAATAATAAAATCTTTTGATAAAAAATTCACTCACTGATTGAATTACTAAACATTTGAATCGATCAACAATTTTTATTTTTATTCTAATTTCAAATATTTTCATAGTAGTTTAAAATAAATGTATCCATTAAAAAAAAAACAAATTTGTAAACTAAAATATTTAAATCTTTTGATTCTCAATTCACTCAGTGATCTAGAGCTGGTAAGTGGGATATCAAACATTCGAATCGATCATTAATTTTTATATTTATTCTAATTTTTAACATTTTCATAGTAGTTTAAAATAAATATATCCATTAGAAAAAACAAATTTGTAAACTAAAATACTAAAATCTTTTGATAAAAAATTCACTCAATGATCAGGTGATTGAGTTACCAAACATTTGAATAGATCAACAATTTCTATTTTTATTCTAATTTTCAATATTTTCATAGTAGTTTAAAATAAAAGTTTCCATTAGAAAAAACAAATTTGTAAACTAAACTATTAAAATGTTTTGATATGAATTCACTCACTGATCTAGAGCTGGTGATTTTGATATCAAACATTAGAATCGATCAATAATTTTTATTTTTATTCTAATTTTAAATATTTCATAGAAGTTTTAAAATAAATGTATCAATTAGACAAAAACAAATTTGTGAACTAAACTATTAAAATCTTTTGATACACAATTCACTCACTGATCTAGAGGTGGTGATTGTGATATCAAACTTTCGAATAGACCAATAATTTTTATTTTTATTCTAATTTTTAATATTTTCATAGTAGTTTAAAATAAATGTATCCATTAGAAAAAAAAACAAATTTGTAAACTAAAATATTAAAATCTTTTGATACACACTCCACTCGCTGGTTTAGAGCTGCTGATTCAGATATCAAACATTCGAATCGATAAATAATTTTAATTTATATTCTAATTTTTAGAATTTTCATAGTAGTTTAAAATAAATGTATCGATTAGAAAAAAACAAATTTGTAAACTAAACTATTCAAATCTTTTGATACACAATTCATTCACTGATCTACAGCTGGTGATTGGGATATCAAACATTTGAATCGATAAATAATTTTGATTTTTATTCAACTTTTTAATATGTTCATAGTAGTTTAAAATAAATGTATCCATTAGGAAAAAAACAGTTTGTAAACTAAAATATTAAAATCTTTTGATACACAATTCACTGACTGATCTATAAATTGGTGATTGGGATATCAAACATTCGAATCAATCAATTATTTTTATTTTTATTCTAATTTTTAATATTTTCATAGTAGTTTAAAATAAATGTATCCATTAGAAAAAAACAAATTTGTAAACTAAACTATTAAAATCTTTTGATACACAATTCACTCACTGATCTAGAGCTGGTGATTGGGATATCAAACATTCGAATCAATCAATTATTTTTATTTTTATTCTAATTTTTAATTTTTTCATTGTAGTTTAAAATAAATATATCCATTAGGAAAAAACAAATTTGTAAACTAAACTATTAAAATCTTTTGATACAAAATTCACTGACTAATCCAGACTAAGAGATTATGATATCAAACATTCGAATCAATCAAAATTTTTTATTTTTATTATAATTTTTAATATTTCATAGTAGTTTAAAATGAATTGATCCATTAGAAAAAAACAAATTTGTAAACTAAACTATTAAAATGTTTTGATACGCAATTCATTCACTGATATAGAGCTGATGTTTGAGATATTAAAAATTTGAATCGATCAAAAACTTTTTTTTTTTATTCTAATTTTTAATATTTTCATAGTAGTTTAAAATAAATGTATCCATTGGAGAAAAACAAATTTGTAAACTAAACTTTTCAAATCTTTTGATACACATTTCACTCACTGATATAGGGCTGGTGATTGGGATATCAAACATTCGCATTGATCAATAACATTTATTTTTATTCTAATTTTTAATATTTTCATAGTAATTTAAAATAAATGTATCCATTAGAAAAAAACAAATTTGTAAACTAAACTGTTAAAATCTTTTGATACACAATTCACTCACTGATCTAGAGCTGGTGATTGGGATATCAAACATTCGAATAGATCAATAGTTTTTATTTTAATTCTAATTATTAATATTTTCATAGTAGTTTTAAATTAATGTTTTGATTAGGAAAAAACAAATTTGTAAACTAAATTATTTAAATCTTGTGATACACGATTCACTCACTGATCTAGAGCTGGTGATTGGGATATCAAACATTCGAATCGATCTTTAATTTTTATATTTATTCTAATTTTTAATATTTTAATAGTAGTTTAAAATAAATGTTTCCATTAGAAAAAACAAATTTGTAAACTAAACTATTAAAATGTTTTGATACGCAATTCACTCACTGATCTAGAGCTGGTGATTGTGAAATCAAACATTAGAATCGATTAAAAATTTTTATTTTTATTCTAATTTTAAATATTTCATAGAAGTTCAAAATAAATGTATCAATTAGACAAAAACAAATTTGTAAACTAGACTATTAAAATCTTTTGATACACAATTCACTCACTGATCTAGAGCTGGTGATTGGGATATCAAACTTTCGAATAGATCAATAATTTTTATTTTTATTCTAATTTTTAATATTTTCATAGTAGTTTAAAATAAATGTATCCATTAGAAAAAAAAACAAATTTGTAAACTAAACTATTAAAATCTTTTGATGCTCAATTCACTCAGTGATCTAGAGCTGGTGAATGAAATATCAAATATTTGAATCGATCATTAATTTTTATATTTATTCTAATTTTTAACATTTTCATAGTAGTTTAAAATAAATGTATCGATTAAAATATTAAAATCTTTTGATACACAATCCACTCACTGATCTAGAGCTAATGAAGCACAATTCACTCACTGATCTTCAGCTGGTGATTGAAATATCAAACATTTGAATCGATAAATAATTTTGATTTTTATTCAACTTTTTAATTTGTTCATTAAAATAAATTTTTAGTTTAAAACAAATGTATCCATTAGGAAAAAACCAGTTTGTAAACTAAAATTTTAAAATCTTTTGATACACAATTCACTGACTGATCTAGACCTGGTGATTGGGATATCAAACATTCGAATCAATCAATTATTTTTAATTTTATTCTAATTTCTAATTATTTCATAGTAGTTTAAAATAAATGTATCTATTAGAAAAAAACAAATTTGTAAACTAAACTATTAAAATCTATTGATACACAATTCACTCACTGATCTAGAGCTGCAGATTGGGATATCAAACATTCGAAACGATCAAAAATTTTTATTTTTATTCTAATTTTTAATATTTTCATAGTAGTTAAAAATAAATGTATCGATTAGAAAAAAACAAATTTGTAAACTAAAATATTAAAAAATTTTTAGACGAAATTTACAAACAGCTTTAGAGCTTTCGATTGAGATATTAAATATTCGAATCGATGAAAAATTTATATTTTTATTCTAATTTTTAATATTTTCATAGTAGTTTAAAATAAATGTATCCATTAGAAAAAAACAAATTTGTAAACTAAAATATTAAAATCTTTTGATACACGATTCACTCACTGATCTAGAGCTGATGTTTGGGATATTAAACATTTGAATCGATCAATAATTTTTATTTTTATTCTAATTTTTAATATTTTAATAGTAGTTTAAAATAAATGTATCCATTGAAAAAAACAAATTTGTAAACTAAACTTTTCAAATCTTTTGATGCACATTTCACTCACTGATATAGAGCTGGTGATTGGGATATCAAACATTCGCATTGATCAAAAACATTTATTTTTATTCTAATTTTTAATATTTTCATAGTAGTTTAAAATAAATGTATCCATTAGAAAAAAACAAATTTGTAAACTAAACTATTAAAATATTTTGATACACAATTCACTCATTGATCTAGAGCTGGTGATTGGTATATCAAACATTCGAATAGATCAATCATTATCATTTTTATTCAAATTATTAATATTTTCATAGTAGTTTTAAATAAATGTTTCGATTAGGAAAAAACAAATTTGTAAACCAAACTATTAAAATCTTTTGATACACAATTCACTTACTGATCTAGAGGTGGTGATTGGGATACCAAACATTCGAATCGATAAATAATTTTTATTTTTATTCTAATTTGTAATATCTTCATAGTAGTTTAAAATAAATGTATCGATTAGAAAAAAACAAATTTGTAAATTAAACTATTCAAATCTTTTGATACACAATTCACTCACTGATCTAGACCTGGTGATTGGGATATCAAACATTCGCATTGATCAATAATTGTTATTTTTATTCTAATTTTTAATATTTTCATAGCAGTTTAAAATAAATGTATCCATTAGAAAAAAACAAATTAGTAAACTAAACTAATAATTTTTTTATAATTTTTATTTTTGTTCTAATTTTTAATATTTTCATAGTAGTTTAAAATAAATGTATCCATTAGAAAAAAACAAATTTGTAAACTATTAAAATCTTTTGATACACGATTCACTCACTGATCTAGAGCTGGTAATTGGGATATCAAACTTTCGAATAGATCAATAATTTTTATTTTTATTCTTATTTTTATTATTTTCATAGTAGTTTAAAATAAATGTATCCATTAGAAAAAAAAACAAATTTGTAAACTAAAATATTAAAATCTTTTGATGCTCAATTCACTCAGTGATCTAGATCTGGTAAATGGGATATCAAACATTCGAATCGATCATTAATTTTTATATTTATTCTAATTTTTAACATTTTCATAGTAGTTTAAAATAAATGAATCGATTAGGAAAAAACAAATTTGTAAACTAAAATATTAAAATCTTTTGATACACAATCCACTCACTGTTTTAGAGCTGGTGATTCAGATATTAAACATTCGAATAGATCAATAATTTTAATTTTTATTCTAATTTTAATATTTTCATAGTAGTTTAAAATAAATGTATCGATTAGGAAAAAACAAATTTGTAAACTAAAATATTAAATTCTTTTGATACACGATTCACTCACTGATTTAGAGCTGGTGATTGGGATATCAAACATTCGAATCGATCGTTAATTTTTATATTTATTCTAATTTTTAATATTTTCATAGTAGTTTAAAATAAATGTTTCCATTAGAAAAAAACAAATTTGTAAACTAAACTATTAAAATGTTTTGATACGCAATTCACTGATCTAGAACTGGTGATTGTGATATCAAACATTCGAATCGATCAATAATTTTTATTTTTATTCTAATTTTAAATATTTTCATACAAGTTTAAAATAAATGTATCAATTAGACAAAAACAAATTTTTAAACTAAACTATTAAAATCTTTTGATACACAATTCACTCACTGATCTAGAGCTGGTGATTGGGATATCAAACATTCTAATCGATCAAAAAAAAATATTTTTATTCTAATTTTTAATATTTTCATAGTAGTTAAAAATAAATGTATCGATTAGAAAAAAACAAATTTGTAAACTAAAATATTAAACATTTTTTAGACGAAATTTACACACTGCTTTAGAGCTTTCGATTGAAATATTTAATATTCGAATCGATCAAAAAAAATTATTTTTATTCTATTTTTTAATATTTTCATAGTAGTTTAAAATAAATGTATCTATTAGAAAAAAACAAATTTGTAAACTAAACTATTAAAATCTTTTGATACACAATTCACTCACTATTTCAGAGCTGGTGAATGAAATATCAAATATTTGAATCGATCAATAATTTTGATTTTTATTCAATTTTTTTAATATTTTCATAGTATTTTAAAATTAATGTATCATTTAGGAAAAAACAAGTTTGTAAACTAAAATATTAAAATCTTTTGATACACAATTCACTGACTAATCTAGGCTTAGAGATTAGGATATCAAACATTCGAATCAATAAATAATTTTTATTTTTATTCTAATTTGTCATATCTTCATAGTAGTTTAAAATAAATGTATCCATTAGAAAAAAACCAATTTGTAAACTAGACTATTAAAATCTTTTGATACACAATCCACTCACTGATCTAGAGCTGGTGATTGGGATATCAAACATTCGCATTGATCAATAACTGTTATTTTTATTCTAGTTTTTAATTATTTCATAGTAGTTAAAAATAAATGTATCCATTAGAAAAAAACTAATTTGTAAACTAAACTATTAAAATCTTTTGATACACAATTCACTAACTAATCTAGACTTAGAGATTAGGATATCAAACATTCGAATCAATAAATAATTTTTATTTTTATTCTAATTTATCATATCTTCATAGAAGTTTTAAATAAATGTTTCGATTAGGAAAAAACCAATTTGTAAACCAAACTATTACAATCTTTTGATACACAATTCACTCACTGATCAAGAGCTGGTGATTGAGTTACCAAACATTTGAATAGATCAACAATTTTTATTTTTATTCTAATTTTCAATATTTTCATAGTAGTTTAAAATAAATGTATCCAAAAAAAAAAAACAAATTTGTAAACTAAACTATTAAAATCTTTTGATACACAATTCACTCACTGATCTAGAGCTGGTTATTGTGATATCAAACATTCATCGATCAACAATTTTTATTTTTATTCTAATTTTTAATATTTTCACAGTAGTTTAAAATAAATGTTTCCATTAGAAAAAAACAATTTTGTAAACTAAAATATTAAAACCTTTTGATAAAAAATTCACTCACTGAATGAATTAATTAACATTTGGATCGATCAACAATTTTTATTTTTATTCTAATTTTCAATATTTTCATAGTAGTTTAAAATAAATGTTTCCATTAGAAAAAAACAAATTTGTAAACTAAACTATTAAAATGTTTTGATACGCAATTCACTGATCTAGAACTGGTGATTGTGATATCAAACATTCGAATCGATCAATAATTTTTATTTTTATTCTAATTTTAAATATTTTCATACAATTTTAAAATAAATGTATCAATTAGACAAAAACAAATTTGTAAACTAAACTATTAAAATCTTTTGATACACAATTCACTCACTGATCTAGAGCTGGTGATTGGGATATCAAACATCCGAATCTATCAAAAATTTTTATTTTTATTCTTATTTTTAATATTTTCATAGTAGTTAAAAATAAATGCATCGATTAGAAAAAAACAAATTTGTAAACTAAAATATTAAAATTTTTTTAGAAGAAATTTACACACAGCTTAAGAGCTTTCGATTAAAATATTTAATATTCGAATAAATCAAAAAATTTTATTTTTATTCTAATTTTTAAAATTTTCATAGTAGTTTAAAATAAATGTATCCTATAGAAAAAATCAAATTTGTAAACTAAACCATTAAAATATTTTGATAAACAATTCATTCACTGTTTTATAGCTGGTGATTGGGATATAAAACATTCGAATCGATCAATAATTTTTATATTTATTCTAATTTTCAAATATGAAAACTAAACTTTTAAAATGTTTTGGTACGCTATTCACTCGCTGATCTACAGCTGGTGATTGTGATATCAAACATTCGATTCGATCAATAATTTTAATTTTTATTCTAATTTTAAATATTTTCATAGAAGTTTAAAATAAATGTATCAATTAGACAGAAACAAATTTGTTAACTAAACTATTGAAATTTTTTGATACTCAATTCACTCACTGATCTAGAGCTAATGACTGGGATATCAAACATTCGAATAGATCAATAATTTTTATTTTTATTCTAATTTTTAATATTTTCAAAGTAGTTTAAAATAAATGTATTGATTAGGAAAAAACCAATTTGTAAACTGAAATATTAAAATCTTTTGATAAACAATTCACTCTGTGATCTAGAGCTGGTGATTGGGATATCAAACATTCGAATCGATAAATAATTTTTATTTTTATTCTAATTTTTAATATTTTCATAGTAGTTTAAAATAAATGTATCGATTAGGAAAAAACAAATTTGTAAACTAAAATATTAAAATAATTGATACACAATTCACTCACTGATCTAAAGCTGGTGATTGGGATATCAAACATTCGAATCGATCAATAATTTTTATTTTTATTTTAATTTTTAATATTTTCATAGTTGTTTAAAATAAATGTATCGATTAGAAAAAAACAAATTTGTAAACTGAACTATTCAAATCTTTTGATACACAATTCACCCACTGATCTAGAGCTGGTGATTTGGATATCAAACATTTGCATTGATCAATAATTTTTATTTTTATTCTAATTTTTAATATATTTTTATAGTAGTCTAAAATAAATGTATCCATTAGAAAAAAACAAATTTGTAAACTAAACTAGTAAAATCTTTTGATACACAATTCACTCACTGATCTAGGGCTGGTAATTGGGATGTCAAACATTCGAATCAATCAATAATTTTTATTTTTATTCTAATTTTTAATATTTTCATGGTAGTTTAAAATAAATGTTTCCATTAGAAAAAAACAAATTTGTAAACTAAACTATTAAAATCTTTTGATACACAATTCACTGACTAATCCAGACCTGGGGTGCTATTCTTGAACCATTACGAATATTTTCGGTACCAAGTTAGTGTCAAAGTATTACGAAAATCATAAAATGGTATTCTTGAAATCGGATTACGAAAATTTTCGCAACAGAACGTTACGAAAATTTCCGTAATGGTATTTTGGTTCCTTATTTCATTTTCGTAATGAAATTGCATGTAATAATTTTATTTTTCAAGAATAAGAGTAAGATATATTATATCAAAATTAGAGAAAACGATAATAAATTTGGTAAACAATAATTAATTTATGTGTCTTCACTTTTAAATTAATTGATACATTAAAAGATGATATTAATTGCACAGTATAGATCCATTCTTGCTTGCATTAAGATTTTTTTATGTTAACGCGATAACCAAACAAACGTAAAAAAATTCATGTGCTTTGTAAAATTAATATCTTTAGAAGAAAAACATAATTTGTATAGTAATTATTAAATTAATTAATTAATTAATTAATTGTAAGTAATATAATTATTCGAAACGCATCCTCTTATGCACAAAAAAAATAACATAGATTATTTTAACATTTTTTCATATAAAACACAAATTTCAATTTATGTCAAAATCGAACAATTTTTTCTGTCAAAAAATGAACTATTCCATAATTTTTATTCACCACGGGTTTGTTTCCGTAATAGTTTCAAGAATATCAATTAATGATTTTTCCATTACGATTACGAAAACAGCGTTACGAAAATTTAAGATACCGAAAATTTTCGTCATAGTTCAAGAATAGCACCCCTGGTGATTGGACTATCAAACATTCGTATCGATCAATAATTTTTATTTCTATTCTAATTTTTATTATTTTCATAGTAGTTTAAAATAAATTTATCCATTAGAAAAAACAAATTTGTAAACTAAATCATTAAAATCTTTTTATAAACATATCATTCACTGTTTTATAGCTGGTGATAGGGATATAAAACTTTCGAATCGATCAAAATTTTTTATTTTTATTCTAATTTTTAATATTTTCAAAGTAGTTAAAAATAAATGTGTCGATTAGAACAAAACAAATTTGTAAACTAAAATATTAAAAATTTTTTAGATGAAATTATCACACAGCTTTTGAGCTTTTGATTGAGGTATTAAATATTCGAATAGATCAAAAATTTTTATTTTTATTCGACTTTTTAATATTTTCATAGCAGTTTAAAATAAATGTATCCATTAGAAAAAAACAAATTTGTAAACTAAACTATTAAAATCTTTTTGTACACAATTCACTTACTTATCTTTAGCTGGTGAATGAAATATCAAACATTTGAATCGATCAATAATTTTGATTTTGATTTAACTTTTTAATATGTTCATAGTATTTTAAAATATATGTATCCATTAGGAAAAAACAAGTTTGTAAACTAAATTATTTTGTAAACTAAAATATTAAAATCTTTTGATACACAATTCACTCAATGATCAAGAGCTGGTGATTGAGTTACCAAACATTTGAATCGATCAATAATTTTTATTTTTATTCTTATTTTCAATATTTTCATAGTAGTTTAAAATAAATGTATCAATTAGACACAAACAAAATTGTAAACTAAACTATTGAAATTTTTTGATACACAATTCACTCACTGATCTAGAGCTAATGACTGGGATATCAAACATTCGAATAGATCAATAATTTTTATTTTTATTCTAATTTTATATATTTTCATAGTAGTTTAAAATAAATGTATTGATTAGGAAAAAACAAATTTGTAAACTGAAATATTAAAATCTTTTGATAAACAATTCACTCTGTGATCTAGAGCTGGTGATTGGGATATCAAACATTCGAAACGATAAATAATTTTTATTTTTATTCTAATTTTTAATATTTTCATAGTAGTTTAAAATAAATGTATCGATTAGAAAAAAACTAATTTGTAAACTGAACTATTCAAATCTTTTGATACACAATTCACCCACTGATCTAGAGCTGGTGATTTGGATATCAAACATTTGCATTGATCAATAATTTTTATTTTTATTCTAATTTTTAATATTTTCATAGTAGTTTAAAATAAATGTATCCATTAGAAAAAAACAAATTTGTAAACTAAACTAGTAAAATATTTTGATACACAATTCACTCACTGATCTAGGGCTGGTAATTGGGAGGTCAAACATTCGAATCGATCAATAATTTTTATTTTTATTCTAATTTTTAATATTTCATAGTAGTTTAAAATAAATGTATTCATTAAAAAAACAAATTTGTAAACTAAATTGTTAAAATCTTTTGATACACAATTTACTGACTATTCCAGACCTGGTGATTGGGATATCAAACATTCGAATCGATCAAAAATTTTTATTTTTATTCTAATTTTTAATATTTTCATAGTAGTTTAAAATAAATGTATCCATTAGAAAAAAACAAATTTGTAAACTGAACTATTAAAATCTTTTAATACACAATTCACTCACTGATCTAAAACTGGTGATTGGGATATCAAATATTCGAATCGATCAAAATTTTTTATTTTTATTCTAATTTTTAATATTTTCATAGTAGTTAAAAATAAATGTGTCGATTAGAACAAAACAAATTTGTAAACTAAAATTTTAAAAATTTTTTAGATGAAATTATCACACAGCTTTTGGGCTTTTGATTGAGGTATTAAATATTCGAATAGATCAAAAATTTTTATTTTTATTCGACTTTTTAATATTTTCATAGTAGTTTAAAATAAATGTATCCATTAGAAAAAAACAAATTTGTAAACTAAACTATTAAAATCTTTTGGTACACAATTCACTTACTTATCTTTAGCTGGTGAATGAAATATTAAACATTTGAATCGATCAATAATTTTGATTTTTATTCAACTTTTTAATATGTTCATAGTATTTTAAAATATATGTATCCAATAGGAAAAAACAAGTTTGTAAACTAAATTATTTTGTAAACTAAAATATTAAAATCTTTTGATACACAATTCACTCAATGATCAAGAGCTGGTGATTGAGTTACCAAACATTTGAATCGATCAATAATTTTTATTTTTATTCTTATTTTCAATATTTTCATAGTAGTTTAAAATAAATGTATCAATTAGACACAAACAAATTTGTAAACTAAACTATTGAAATTTTTTGATACACAATTCACTCACTGATCTAGAGCTAATGACTGGGATATCAAACATTCGAATGGATCAATAATTTTTATTTTTATTCTAATTTTATATATTTTCATAGTAGTTTAAAATAAATGTATTGATTAGGAAAAAACAAATTTGTAAACTAAAATATTAAAATCTTTTGATACACAATTCACTCAGTGATCTAGAGCTGGTGACTGGGATATCAAACATTCGAATGGATCATTAATTTTTATATTTATTCTAATTTTTAACATTTTCATAGCAGTTTAAAATAAATGTATCGATTAGGAAAAAACAAATTTGTAAACTTAAATATTTGAATCTTATGATACGCAATTTACTTACTGTACTAGAGCTGGTGATTGGGATATCAAACATTCGAATCGATAAATAATTTTTGTTTTTATTCTAATTTTTATTATTTTCATAGTAGTTTAAAATAAATGTATCGATTAGAAAAAAACAAATTTGTAAACTAAACTATTCAAATCTTTTGATACACAATTCACCCACTGATCTAGAGCTGGTGATTGGGATATCAAACATTCGCATTGATCAATAATTTTTATTTTTATTCTAATTTTTAATATTTTCATAGTAGATTAAAATAAATGTATCCATTATTAAAAACAAAATTGTGAACTAAATTGTTAAAATCTTTTGATACACAATTCACTCACTGATCTAGAGCTGGTGATTGAGGTATCAAACAATTGAATCGATCAATAAATTTTATTTTTATTCTAATTTTTAATATTTTCATAGTAGTATAAAATAAATGTTTCCATTAGAAAAAAACAAATTTGTAAACTAAAACATTAAAATCTTTTAATACACAATTCACTCACTGATCTAGAGCTGGTGATTGGAATATCAAACATTCGAATCGATCAATAATTTTTATTTTTATTCTAATTTTTAATATTTTCATAGTAGTTTAAATTAATTGAATCCATTGGAAAAAAAACAAATTTGTAAACTAAACTAGTAAAATATTTTGATACTCAATTCACTCAGTGATCTAGAGCTGGTGATTGAGATATAAAACTTTTTTAATACAATTTATAAACAACAAAAGAGCTGTCGATTAAGATATCAAACTTAAAAATCGGTTGATAATCTTTGCCGTTTATTCAACTTTATATGAGCTTCAAAGTAGTTTATAATAAATGTATCCATACCGAAAAACTATTTTTTTAAACCAAATGTTATAATTTTCATAATCAATATTTATGCGTAGTAGCATGGCTTTTGATTAAGATATCAAACTTTTGAATCGGTCAATAACTTTGACTTTTATGGACTATCGTCCATCAAAAAATAATTTATTTATCAATTAAATTATTTGTTTTTTAATTTATAAGCAACAAAATTAAAATCTTTTTTAATACAATTTATAGACAATTAAATAGCTGTCGATTAAGATATCAAACTTAAAAATCGGTTGATAATCTTTGCCGTTTATTCAACTTTATATCCATACCGAAAAACTATTTTTTTAAACCAAATGTTATAATTTTCATAATCAATATTTATGCGTAGTAGCATGGCTTTTGATTAAGATATCAAACTTTTGAATCGGTCAATAACTTTGACAATATATCACTATCGTCCATCAAAAATTATTTATTAAATAATTAATTTATTTATTTATTTAATTTTGAAAATTATAAGATGTTGAAAATTGGACTATCGTCCATCAAAAATTATTTATTTATCAATTAAATTATTTTTTTTTAATTTGTAAGCAAAAAGTTTTAAATCTTTTTTAATACAATTTATAGACAACAAAAGAGCTGTCGATTAAGATATCAAACTTTTGAATCGGTCAGTAACTTTGACTTTTATGGACTATCGTCCATCAAAATATAATTTATTTATCAATTAAATTATTTTTTTTAATTTATAAGCAAAAAAATTAAAATCTTTTTTTATACAATTTATAGACAACAAAAGAGCTGTCGATTGATATATCAAACTTAAAAATCGGTTGATAATCTTTGCCGTTTATTCAACTTTATATAAGCTTCAAAGTAGTTTATAATAAATGTATCCATACCGGAAAACTATTTTTTTAAACCAAATGTTATAATTTTCATAATAAATATTTATACGTAGTAGCATGGCTTTTGATTAAGATATCAAACTTTTGAATCGGTCAATAACTTTGACTTTTATGGACTATCGTCCATCAAAAAATAATCTATTTATCAATTAAATTATTTTTTTTTAATTTATAAGCAAAAATATTAAAATCTTTTTTAATACAATTTATAGACAACAAAAGAGCTGTCGATTAAGATATCAAACTTAAAAATCGGTTGATAATCTTTGCCATTTATTCAACTTTATATGAGCTTCAAAGTAGTTTATAATAAATGTATCCATACCGAAAAACTATTTTTTTAAACCAAATGTTTTAATTTTCATAATCAATATTTATGCGTAGTAGCATGGCTTTTGATTAAGATATCAAACTTTTGAATCGGTCAGTAACTTTGACTTTTATGGACTATCGTCCATCAAAAAATAATTTTTTATCAATTAAATTATTTTTTTTTAATTTATAAGCAAAAAAATTAAAATCTTTTTTAATACAATTTATAAACAACAAAAGAGCTGTCGATTAAGATATCAAACTTAAAAATCGGTTGATAATCTTTGCCGTTTATTCAACTTTATATCCATACCGAAAAACTATTTTTTTAAACCAAATGTTATAATTTTCATAATCAATATTTATGCGTAGTAGCATGGCTTTTGATTAAGATATCAAACTTTTGAATCGGTCAATAACTTTGACAATATATCACTATCGTCCATCAAAAATTATTTATTAAATAATTAATTTATTTATTTATTTAATTTTGAAAATTATAAGATGTTGAAAATTGGACTATCGTCCATCAAAAATTATTTATTTATCAATTAAATTATTTTTTTTTAATTTGTAAGCAAAAAGTTTTAAATCTCTTTTTAATACAATTTATAGACAACAAAAGAGCTGTCGATTAAGATATCAAACTTTTGAATCGGTCTGTAACTTTGACTTTTATGGACTATCGTCCATCAAAAAATAATTTATTTATCAATTAAATTATTTTTTTTTAATTTAGAAGCAAAAAAATTAAAATCTTTTTTAATACAATTTATAGACAATTAAATAGCTGTCGATTAAGATATCAAACTTTTGAATCGGTCAGTAACTTTGACTTTTATGGACTATCGTCCATCAAAAAATAATTTATTTATCAATTAAATTATTTTTTTTTAATTTATAAGCAAAAAAATTATTATAATTTATTAATTTATAAATTATTAATTTATAGACAACAAAAGAGGACTAAATAATAGTCCATAAAAAATTATTTATTAAATAATTAATTTGTTTATTTATTTAATTTTGAAAATATTAAGATGTTGAAAATTGGACTATCGTCCATCAAAAATTATTTATTTATCAATTAAATTATTTTTTTTTTAATTTGTAAGCAAAAAGTTTAAAATCTTTTTTTAAAAAATGTATAGACAACAAAAGAGCTGTCGATTAAGATATCAAACTTTTGAATCGGTCAGTAACTTTGACTTTTATTGACTATCGTCCATCAAAAAATAATTTATTTATCAATTAAATTATTTTTTTTTAATTTATAAGCAAAAATAGTGAAATCTTTTTTAAAACAATTTATAAACAACAAAAGAGCTGTCGATTAAGATATCAAACTTAAAAATCGGTTGATAATCTTTGCCGTTTATTCAACTTTATATCCATACCGAAAAACTATTTTTTTAAACCAAATGTTATAATTTTCATAATCAATATTTATGCGTAGTAGCATGGCTTTTGATTAAGATATCAAACTTTTGAATCGGTCAATAACTTTGACAATATATCACTATCGTCCATCAAAACTTATTTATTAAATAATTAATTTATTTATTTATTTAATTTTGAAAATTATAAGATGTTGAAAATTGGACTATCGTCCATCAAAAATTATTTATTTATCAATTAAATTATTATTTTTTAATTTGTAAGCAAAAAGTTTTAAATCTTTTTTTAATACAATTTATAGACAACAAAAGAGCTGTCGATTAAGATATCAAACTTTTGAATCGGTCAGTAACTTTGACTTTTATGGACTATCGTCCATCAAAATATAATTTATTTATAAATTAAATTATTTTTTTTAATTTATAAGCAAAAAGTTTAAAATCTTTTTTAATACAATTTATAGACAATTAAATAGCTGTCGATTAAGATATCAAACTTAAAAATCGGTTGATAATCTTTGCCGTTTATTCAACTTTATATGAGCTTCAAAGTAGTTTATAATAAATGTATCCATACCGAAAAATTATTTTTTTAAACCAAATGTTATAATTTTTATAATCAATATTTATGCGTAGTAGCATGGCTTTTGATTGAGATATCAAACTTTTGAATCGGTCAGTAACTTTGACTTTTATTGACTATCGTCCATCAAAAAATAATTTATTTATCAATTAAATTATTTTTTTTTAATTTATAAGCAAAAAAATTAAAATCTTTTTGAATACAATTTATAGAAAACAAAAGAGCTGTCGATTAAGATATCAAACTTAAAAATCGGTTGATAATCTTTGCCGTTTATTCAACTTTATATGAGCTTCAAAGTAGTTTATAATAAATGTATCCATACCGAAAAACTATTTTTTTAAACCAAATGTTATAATTTTCATAATCAATATTTATGCGTAGTAGCATGGCTTTTGATTAAGATATCAAACTTTTGAATCGGTCAGTAACTTTGACTTTTATGGACTATCGTCCATCAAAAAATAATTTATTTATCAATTAAATTATTTTTTTTTAATTTATAAGCAAAAAAATTAAAATCTTTTTTAATACAATTTATAAACAACAAAAGAGCTGTCGATTAAGATATCAAACTTAAAAATCGGTTGATAATCTTTGCCGTTTATTCAACTTTATATGAGCTTCAAAGTAGTTTATAATAAATGTATCCATACCGAAAAACTATTTTTTTAAACCAAATGTTATAATTTTCATAATCAATATTTATGCGTAGTAGCATGGCTTTTGATTAAGATATCAAACTTTTGAATCGGTCAATAACTTTGACTTTTATGGACTATCGTCCATCAAAAAATAATCTATTTATCAATTAAATTTTTTTTTTTTAATTTATAAGCAAAAATATTAAAATCTTTTTTAATACAATTTATAGACAACAAAAGAGCTGTCGATTAAGATATCAAACTTAAAAATCGGTTGATAATCTTTGCCGTTTATTCAACTTTATATGAGCTTCAAAGTAGTTTATAATAAATGTATCCATACCGAAAAACTATTTTTTTAAACCAAATGTTATAATTTTCATAATCAATATTTATGCGTAGTAGCATGGCTTTTGATTAAGATATCAAACTTTTGAATCGGTCAATAACTTTGACTTTTATGGACTATCGTCCATCAAAAAATAATTTATTTATCAATTAAATTATTTTTTTTTAATTTATAAGCAAAAAAATTAAAATCTTTTTTAATACAATTTATAGACAATTAAATAGCTGTCGATTAAGATATCAAACTTAAAAATCGATTGATAATCTTTGCCGTTTATTCAACTTTATATCCATACCGAAAAACTATTTTTTTAAACCAAATGTTATAATTTTCATAATCAATATTTATGCGTAGTAGCATGGCTTTTGATTAAGATATCAAACTTTTGAATCGGTCAATAACTTTGACAATATATCACTATCGTCCATCAAAAATTATTTATTAAATAATTAATTTATTTATTTATTTAATTTTGAAAATTATAAGATGTTGAAAATTGGACTATCGTCCATCAAAAATTATTTATTTATCAATTAAATTATTTTTTTTTAATTTGTAAGCAAAAAGTTTTAAATCTTTTTTTAATACAATTTATAGACAACAAAAGAGCTGTCGATTAAGATATCAAACTTTTGAATCGGTCAGTAACTTTGACTTTTATGGACTATCGTCCATCAAAATATAATTTATTTATAAATTAAATTATTTTTTTTAATTTATAAGCAAAAAGTTTAAAATCTTTTTTAATACAATTTATAGACAATTAAATAGCTGTCGATTAAGATATCAAACTTAAAAATCGGTTGATAATCTTTGCCGTTTATTCAACTTTATATGAGCTTCAAAGTAGTTTATAATAAATGTATCCATACCGAAAAATATTTTTTTAAACCAAATGTTATAATTTTTATAATCAAAATTAATGCGTAGTAGCATGGCTTTTGATTGAGATATCAAACTTTTGAATCGGTCAGTAACTTTGACTTTTATGGACTATCGTCCATCAACAAATAATTTATTTATCAATTAAATTATTTTTTTTTAATTTATAAGCACAAAAATTAAAATCTTTTTCAATACAATTTATAGAAAACAAAAGAGCTGTCGATTAAGATATCAAACTAAAAAATCGGTTGATAATCTTTGCCGTTTATTCAACTTTATATGAGCTTCAAAGTAGTTTATAATAAATGTATCCATACCGAAAAACTATTTTTTTAAACCAAATGTTATAATTTTCATAATCAATATTTATGCGTAGTAGCATGGCTTTTGATTAAGATATCAAACTTTTGAATCGGTCAGTAACTTTGACTTTTATGGAATATCGTCCATCAAAAAATAATTTATTTATCAATTAAATTATTTTTTTTTATTTATAAGCAAAAAAATTAAAATCTTTTTTGATACAATTTATAAACAACAAAAGAGCTGTCGATTAAGATATCAAACTTAAAAATCGGTTGATAATCTTTGCCGTTTATTCAACTTTATATGAGCTTCAAAGTAGTTTATAATAAATGTATCCATACCGAAAAACTATTTTTTTAAACCAAATGTTATAATTTTCATAATCAATATTTATGCGTAGTAGCATGGCTTTTGTTTAAGATATCAAACTTTTGAATCGGTCAATAACTTTGACTTTTATGGACTATCGTCCATCAAAAAATAATCTATTTATCAATTAAATAATTTTTTTTTAATTTATAAGCAAAAATATTAAAATCTTTTTTAATACAATTTATAGACAACAAAAGAGCTGTCGATTAAGATATCAAACTTAAAAATCGGTTGATAATCTTTGCCGTTTATTCAACTTTATATGAGCTTCAAAGTAGTTTATAATAAATGTATCCATACCGAAAAACTATTTTTTTAAACCAAATGTTATAATTTTCATAATCAATATTTATGCGTAGTAGCATGGCTTTTGATTAAGATATCAAACTTTTGAATCGGTCAATAACTTTGACTTTTATGGACTATCGTCCATCAAAAAATAATTTATTTATCAATTAAATTATTTTTTTTTAATTTATAAGCAAAAAAATTAAAATCTTTTTTAATACAATTTATAGACAATTAAATAGCTGTCGATTAAGATATCAAACTTAAAAATCGGTTGATAATCTTTGCCGTTTATTCAACTTTATATCCATACCGAAAAACTATTTTTTTAAACCAAATGTTATAATTTTCATAATCAATATTTATGCGTAGTAGCATGGCTTTTGATTAAGATATCAAACTTTTGAATCGGTCAATAACTTTGACAATATATCACTATCGTCCATCAAAAATTATTTATTAAATAATTAATTTATTTATTTATTTAATTTTGAAAATTATAAGATGTTGAAAATTGGACTATCGTCCATCAAAAATTATTTATTTATCAATTAAATTATTTTTTTTTAATTTGTAAGCAAAAAGTTTTAAATCTTTTTTTAATACAATTTATAGACAACAAAAGAGCTGTCGATTAAGATATCAAACTTTTGAATCGGTCTGTAACTTTGACTTTTATGGACTATCGTCCATCAAAATATAATTTATTTATCAATTAAATTATTTTTTTTAATTTATAAGCAAAAAGTTTAAAATCTTTTTTAATACAATTTATAGACAATTAAATAGCTGTCGATTAAGATATCAAACTTAAAAATCGGTTGATAATCTTTGCCGTTTATTCAACTTTATATGAGCTTCAAAGTAGTTTATAATAAATGTATCCATACCGAAAAATTATTTTTTTAAACCAAATGTTATAATTTTTATAATCAATATTTATGCGTAGTAGCATGGCTTTTGATTGAGATATCAAACTTTTGAATCGGTCAGTAACTTTGACTTTTATGGACTATCGTCCATCAAAAAATAATTTATTTATCAATTAAATTATTTTTTTTTAATTTATAAGCAAAAAAATTAAAATCTTTTTTAATACAATTTATAGACAATTAAATAGCTGTCGATTAAGATATCAAACTTTTGAATCGGTCAGTAACTTTGACTTTTATGGACTATCGTCCATCAAAAAATAATTTATTTATCAATTAAATTATTTTTTTTTAATTTAGAAGCAAAAAAATTATTATAATTTATTAATTTATAAATTATTAATTTATAGACAACAAAAGAGGACTAAATAATAGTCCATAAAAAATTATTTATTAAATAATTAATTTGTTTATTTATTTAATTTTGAAAATATTAAGATGTTGAAAATTGGACTATCGTCCATCAAAAATTATTTATTTATCAATTAAATTATTTTTTTTTTAATTTGTAAGCAAAAAGTTTAAAATCTTTTGTTAAAAAATGTATAGACAACAAAAGAGCTGTCGATTAAGATATCAAACTTTTGAATCGGTCAGTAACTTTGACTTTTATTGACTATCGTCCATCAAAAAATAATTTATTTATCAATTAAATTATTTTTTTTTAATTTATAAGCAAAAATAGTGAAATCTTTTTTAAAACAATTTATAAACAACAAAAGAGCTGTCGATTAAGATATCAAACTTAAAAATCGGTTGATAATCTTTGCCGTTTATTCAACTTTATATGAGCTTCAAAGTAGTTTATAATAAATGTATCCATACCGAAAAACTATTTTTTTAAACCAAATGTTATAATTTTCATAATCAATATTTATGCGTAGTAGCATGGCTTTTGATTAAGATATCAAACTTTTGAATCGGTCAGTAACTTTGACTTTTATGGACTATCGTCCATCAAAAAATAATTTATTTATCAATTAAATTATTTTTTTTTAATTTATAAGCAAAAAAATTAAAATCTTTTTTAATACAATTTATAAACAACAAAAGAGCTGTCGATTAAGATATCAAACTTAAAAATCGGTTGATAATCTTTGCCGTTTATTCAACTTTATATGAGCTTCAAAGTAGTTTATAATAAATGTATCCATACCGAAAAACTATTTTTTTAAACCAAATGTTATAATTTTCATAATCAATATTTATGCGTAGTAGCATGGCTTTTGATTAAGATATCAAACTTTTGAATCGGTCAATAACTTTGACTTTTATGGACTATCGTCCATCAAAAAATAATCTATTTATCAATTAAATTTTTTTTTTTTAATTTATAAGCAAAAATATTAAAATCTTTTTTAATACAATTTATAGACAACAAAAGAGCTGTCGATTAAGATATCAAACTTAAAAATCGGTTGATAATCTTTGCCGTTTATTCAACTTTATATGAGCTTCAAAGTAGTTTATAATAAATGTATCCATACCGAAAAACTATTTTTTTAAACCAAATGTTATAATTTTCATAATCAATATTTATGCGTAGTAGCATGGCTTTTGATTAAGATATCAAACTTTTGAATCGGTCAATAACTTTGACTTTTATGGACTATCGTCCATCAAAAAATAATTTATTTATCAATTAAATTATTTTTTTTTAATTTATAAGCAAAAAAATTAAAATCTTTTTTAATACAATTTATAGACAATTAAATAGCTGTCGATTAAGATATCAAACTTAAAAATCGATTGATAATCTTTGCCGTTTATTCAACTTTATATCCATACCGAAAAACTATTTTTTTAAACCAAATGTTATAATTTTCATAATCAATATTTATGCGTAGTAGCATGGCTTTTGATTAAGATATCAAACTTTTGAATCGGTCAATAACTTTGACAATATATCACTATCGTCCATCAAAAATTATTTATTAAATAATTAATTTATTTATTTATTTAATTTTGAAAATTATAAGATGTTGAAAATTGGACTATCGTCCATCAAAAATTATTTATTTATCAATTAAATTATTTTTTTTTAATTTGTAAGCAAAAAGTTTTAAATCTTTTTTTAATACAATTTATAGACAACAAAAGAGCTGTCGATTAAGATATCAAACTTTTGAATCGGTCAGTAACTTTGACTTTTATGGACTATCGTCCATCAAAATATAATTTATTTATAAATTAAATTATTTTTTTTTAATTTATAAGCAAAAAGTTTAAAATCTTTTTTAATACAATTTATAGACAATTAAATAGCTGTCGATTAAGATATCAAACTTAAAAATCGGTTGATAATCTTTGCCGTTTATTCAACTTTATATGAGCTTCAAAGTAGTTTATAATAAATGTATCCATACCGAAAAATTATTTTTTTAAACCAAATGTTATAATTTTTATAATCAAAATTAATGCGTAGTAGCATGGCTTTTGATTGAGATATCAAACTTTTGAATCGGTCAGTAACTTTGACTTTTATGGACTATCGTCCATCAACAAATAGTTTATTTATCAATTAAATTATTTTTTTTTAATTTATAAGCAAAAAAATTAAAATCTTTTTCAATACAATTTATAGAAAACAAAAGAGCTGTCGATTAAGATATCAAACTAAAAAATCGGTTGATAATCTTTGCCGTTTATTCAACTTTATATGAGCTTCAAAGTAGTTTATAATAAATGTATCCATACCGAAAAACTATTTTTTTAAACCAAATGTTATAATTTTCATAATCAATATTTATGCGTAGTAGCATGGCTTTTGATTAAGATATCAAACTTTTGAATCGGTCAGTAACTTTGACTTTTATGGACTATCGTCCATCAAAAAATAATTTATTTATCAATTAAATTATTTTTTTTTATTTATAAGCAAAAAAATTAAAATCTTTTTTAATACAATTTATAAACAACAAAAGAGCTGTCGATTAAGATATCAAACTTAAAAATCGGTTGATAATCTTTGCCGTTTATTCAACTTTATATGAGCTTCAAAGTAGTTTATAATAAATGTATCCATACCGAAAAACTATTTTTTTAAACCAAATGTTATAATTTTCATAATCAATATTTATGCGTAGTAGCATGGCTTTTGTTTAAGATATCAAACTTTTGAATCGGTCAATAACTTTGACTTTTATGGACTATCGTCCATCAAAAAATAATCTATTTATCAATTAAATAATTTTTTTTTAATTTATAAGCAAAAATATTAAAATCTTTTTTAATACAATTTATAGACAACAAAAGAGCTGTCGATTAAGATATCAAACTTAAAAATCGGTTGATAATCTTTGCCGTTTATTCAACTTTATATGAGCTTCAAAGTAGTTTATAATAAATGTATCCATACCGAAAAACTATTTTTTTAAACCAAATGTTATAATTTTCATAATCAATATTTATGCGTAGTAGCATGGCTTTTGATTAAGATATCAAACTTTTGAATCGGTCAATAACTTTGACTTTTATGGACTATCGTCCATCAAAAAATAATTTATTTATCAATTAAATTATTTTTTTTTAATTTATAAGCAAAAAAATTAAAATCTTTTTTAATACAATTTATAGACAATTAAATAGCTGTCGATTAAGATATCAAACTTAAAAATCGGTTGATAATCTTTGCCGTTTATTCAACTTTATATCCATACCGAAAAACTATTTTTTTAAACCAAATGTTATAATTTTCATAATCAATATTTATGCGTAGTAGCATGGCTTTTGATTAAGATATCAAACTTTTGAATCGGTCAATAACTTTGACAATATATCACTATCGTCCATCAAAAATTATTTATTAAATAATTAATTTATTTATTTATTTAATTTTGAAAATTATAAGATGTTGAAAATTGGACTATCGTCCATCAAAAACTATTTATTTATCAATTAAATTATTTTTTTTTAATTTGTAAGCAAAAAGTTTTAAATCTTTTTTTAATACAATTTATAGACAACAAAAGAGCTGTCGATTAAGATATCAAACTTTTGAATCGGTCAGTAACTTTGACTTTTATGGACTATCGTCCATCAAAAAATAATTTATTTATCAATTAAATTATTTTTTTTTTAATTTATAAGCAAAAAAATTAAAATATTTTTTATGCAATTTATAGACAATTAAATAGCTGTCGATTAAGATATCAAACTTAAAAATCGGTTGATAATCTTTGCCGTTTATTCAACTTTATATCCATACCGAAAAACTATTTTTTTAAACCAAATGTTATAATTTTCATAATCAATATTTATGCGTAGTAGCATGGCTTTTGATTAAGATATCAAACTTTTGAATCGGTCAATAACTTTGACAATATATCACTATCGTCCATCAAAAATTATTTATTAAATAATTAATTTATTTATTTATTTAATTTTGAAAATTATAAGATGTTGAAAATTGGACTATCGTCCATCAAAAATTATTTATTTATCAATTAAATTATTTTTTTTTAATTTGTAAGCAAAAAGTTTTAAATCTTTTTTTAATACAATTTATAGACAACAAAAGAGCTGTCGATTAAGATATCAAACTTTTGAATCGGTCAGTAACTTTGACTTTTATGGACTATCGTCCATCAAAATATAATTTATTTATAAATTAAATTATTTTTTTTAATTTATAAGCAAAAAGTTTAAAATCTTTTTTAATACAATTTATAGACAATTAAATAGCTGTCGATTAAGATATCAAACTTAAAAATCGGTTGATAATCTTTGCCGTTTATTCAACTTTATATGAGCTTCAAAGTAGTTTATAATAAATGTATCCATACCGAAAAATTATTTTTTTAAACCAAATGTTATAATTTTTATAATCAAAATTTATGCGTAGTAGCATGGCTTTTGATTGAGATATCAAACTTTTGAATCGGTCAGTAACTTTGACTTTTATGGACTATCGTCCATCAACAAATAATTTATTTATCAATTAATTTTTTTTTTTTTAATTTATAAGCAAAAAGTTTAAAATCTTTTTTCATACAATTTATAGACAATTAAATAGCTGTCGGTTAAGATATCAAACTTAAAAATCGGATGATAATCTTTGCCGTTTATTCCACTTTATATGAGCTTCAAAGGAGTTTATAATAAATGTATCCATACCGAAAAATTATTTTTTAAAATCAAATGTTATAATTTTAATAGTCAATACTTATGTGTAGTAGCATGGCTTTTGATTAAGATATCAAACTTTTGAATCGGTCAGTAACTTTGACTTTTATTGACTATCGTCCATCAAAAAATAATTTATTTATCAATTAAATTATTTTTTTTTAATTTATAAGCAAAAAAATTAAAATCTTTTTCAATACAATTTATAGAAAACAAAAGAGCTGTCGATTAAGATATCAAACTAAAAAATCGGTTGATAATCTTTGCCGTTTATTCAACTTTATATGAGCTTCAAAGTAGTTTATAATAAATGTATCCATACCGAAAAACTATTTTTTTAAACCAAATGTTATAATTTTCATAATCAATATTTATGCGTAGTAGCATGGCTTTTGATTAAGATATCAAACTTTTGAATTGGTCAGTAACTTTGACTTTTATGGACTATCGTCCATCAAAAAATAATTTATTTATCAATTAAATTATTTTTTTTTAATTTATAAGCAAAAAGTTTAAAATCTTTTTTTATACAATTTATAGACAATTAAATAGCTGTCGATTAAGATATCAAACTTAAAAATCGGATGATAATCTTTGCCGTTTATTCCACTTTATATGAGCTTCAAAGTAGTTTATAATAAATGTATCCATACCGAAAAACTATTTTTTTAAACCAAATGTTATAATTTTCATAATCAATATTTATGCGTAGTAGCATGGCTTTTGATTAAGATATCAAACTTTTGAATCGGTCAATAACTTTGACTTTTATGGACTATCGTCCATCAAAAAATAATTTATTTATCAATTAAATTTTTTTTTTTAATTTATAAGCAAAAAGTTTAAAATCTTTTTTAATACAATTTATAGACAATTAAATAGCTGTCGATTAAGATATCAAACTTAAAAATCGGTTGATAATCTTTGCCGTTTATTCAACTTTATATAAGCTTCAAAGTAGTTTATAATAAATGTATCCATACCGAAAAATTATTTTTTTAAACCAAATGTTATAATTTTCATAATCAATATTTATACGTAGTAGCATGGCTTTTGATTAAGATATCAAACTTTTGAATCGGTCAGTAACTTTGACTTTTATGGACTATCGTCCATCAAAAAATAATTTATTTATCAATTAAATTATTTTTTTTTTTATTTATAAGCAAAAAAATTAAAATCTTTTTTAATACAATTTATAGACAATAAAAGAGCTGTCGATTAAGATATCAAACTTAAAAATCGGTTGATAATCTTTGCCGTTTATTCAACTTTATATGAGCTTCAAAGTAGTTTATAATAAATGTATCCATACCGAAAAACTATTTTTTTAAACCAAATGTTATAATTTTTATAATCAATATTTATGCGTAGTAGCATGGCTTTTGATTAAGATATCAAACTTTTGAATCGGTCAGTAACTTTTACTTTTATGGACTATCGTCCATCAAAAAATAATTTATTTATCAATTAAATTTTTGTTTTTTAATTTATAAGCAAAAAAATTAAAATCTTTTGTAATACAATTTATAGACAACAAAAGAGCTGTCGATTAAGATATCAAACTTAAAAATCGGTTGATAATCTTTGCCGTTTATTCAACTTTATATGAGCTTCAAAGTAGTTTATAATAAATGTATCCATACCGAAAAACTATTTTTTTAAACCAAATGTTATAATTTTCATAATAAATATTTATGCGTAGTAGCATGGCTTTTGATTAAGATATCAAACTTTTGAATCGGTCAATAACTTTGACTTTTATGGACTATCGTCCATCAAAAAATAATCTATTTATCAATTAAATTATTTTTTTTTAATTTGTAAGCAAAAATATTAAAATCTTTTTTAATACAATTTATAGACAACAAAAGAGCTGTCGATTGATATATCAAACTTAAAAATCGGTTGATAATCTTTGCCGTTTATTCAACTTTATATAAGCTTAAAGTAGTTTATAATAAATGTATCCATACCGAAAAATTATTTTTTAAAACCAAATGTTATAATTTTCGTAATCAATATTTATGCGTAGTAGCATGGCTTTTGATTAAGATATCAAACTTTTGAATCGGTCAGTAACTTTGACTTTTATGGACTATCGTCCATCAAAATATAATTTATTTATCAATTAATTTTTTTTTTTAATTTGTAAGCAAAAAGTTTAAAATCTTTTTTAAAACAATTTATAGACAATTAAATAGCTGTCGATTAAGATATCAAACTTAAAAATCGGTTGATAAAATTTGCCGTTTATTCAACTTTATATGAGCTTCAAAGTAGTTTATAATAAATGTATCCATACCGAAAAACTATTTTTTTAAACCAAATGTTATAATTTTCATTATTAATATTTATGCGTAGTAGCATGGCTTTTGATTAAGATATCAAACTTTTGAATCGGTCAATAACTTTTACTTTTATGGACTATCGTCCATCAAAAAATAATCTATTTATCAATTAAATTATTTTTTTTTAATTTATAAGCAAAAATATTAAAATCTTTTTTAATACAATTTATAGACAAGTAAAGAGCTGTCGATTGATATATCAAACTTAAAAATCGGTTGATAACCTTTGCCGTTTATTCAACTTTATATGAGCTTCAAAGTAGTTTATAATAAATGTATCCATACCGAAAAATTATTTTTTAAAACCAAATGTTATAATTTTCATAATCAATATTTATGCGTAGTAGCATGGCTTTTGATTAAGATATCAAACTTTTGAATCGGTCAGTAACTTTGATTTTTATGGACTATCGTCCATCAAAAAATAATTTATTTATCAATTAAATTATTATTTTTTTAATTTGTAAGCAAAAAGTTTAAAATCTTTTTAAATACAATTTATAGACAACAAAAGAGCTGTCGATTAAGATATCAAACTTAAAAATCGGATGATAATCTTTGCCGTTTATTCGACTTTATATGAGCTTCAAAGTAGTTTATAATAAATGTATCCATACCGAAAAACTATTTTTTTAAACCAAATGTTATAATATTTATAATTAATATTTATGCATAGTAGCATGGCTTTTGATTAAGATATCAAACTTTTGAATCGGTCAATAACTTTGACTTTTATGGGCTATCGTCCATCAAAAAATAATTTATTTATCAATTAAATTTTTTTTTTTAATTTATAAGCAAAAAGTTTAAAATCTTTTTTAATACAAATTATAGACAATTAAATAGCTGTCGATTAAGATATCAAACTTAAAAATCGGTTGATAATCTTTGCCGTTTATTCAACTTTATATAAGCTTCAAAATAGTTTATAATAAATGTATCCATACCGAAAAATTATTTTTTTAAACCAAATGTTATAATTTTCATAATCAATATTTATACGTAGTAGCATGGCTTTTGATTAAGATATCAAACTTTTGAATCGGTCAGTAACTTTGACTTGTATGGACTATCGTCCATCAAAAAATAATTTATTTATCAATTAAATTATTTTTTTTTAATTTATAAGCAAAAAGTTTAAAATCTTTTTTTATACAATTTATAGACAATTAAATAGCTGTCGATTAAGATATCAAACTTAAAAATCGGATGATAATCTTTGCCGTTTATTCCACTTTATATGAGCTTCAAAGGAGTTTATAATAAATGTATCCATACCGAAAAATTATTTTTTTAAACCAAATGTTATAATTTTCATAATAAATATTTATGCGTAGTAGCATGGCTTTTGATTAAGATATCAAACTTTTGAATCGGTCAATAACTTTGACTTTTATGGACTATCGTCCATCAAAAAATAATCTATTTATCAATTAAATTATTTTTTTTTAATTTATAAGCAAAAATATTAAAATCTTTTTTAATACAATTTATAGACAACAAAAGAGCTGTCGATTGATATATCAAACTTAAAAATCGGTTGATAATCTTTGCCGTTTATTCAACTTTATATAAGCTTCAAAGTAGTTTATAATAAATGTATCCATACCGAAAAAATATTTTTTAAAACCAAATGTTATAATTTTCATAATCAATATTTATGCGTAGTAGCATGGCTTTTGATTAAGATATCAAACTTTTGAATCGGTCAATAACTTTTACTTTTATGGACTATCGTCCATCAAAATATAATTTATTTATCAATTAATTTTTTTTTTTAATTTGTAAGCAAAAATATTAAAATCTTTTATAATACAATTTATAGACAAGTAAAGAGCTGTCGATTGATATATCAAACTTAAAAATCGGTTGATAATCTTTGCCGTTTATTCAACTTTATATGAGCTTCAAAGTAGTTTATAATAAATGTATCCATACCGAAAAATTATTTTTTAAAACCAAATGTTATAATTTTCATAATCAATATTTATGCGTAGTAGCATGGCTTTTGATTAAGATATCAAACTTTTGAATTTTAAATAGTTTTATAGATAATCTATAGATAATTATAGATAAATTATAGATAATCTATAGAGTTTTATAGATAACCTATAAAACAATTTATAGACAATTAAATAGCTGTCGATTAAGATATCAAACTTTTGAATCGGTCAGTAACTTTGACTTTTATGGACTATCGTCCATCAAAAAATAATTTATTTATCAATTGAATTATTTTTTTTTAATTTATAAGCAAAAAGTTTAAAATCTTTTTTAATACAATTTATAGACAACAAAAGAGCTGTCGATTAAGATATCAAACTTAAAAATCGGTTGATAATCTTTGCCGTTTATTCAACTTTATATGAGTTTTAAAGTAGTTTATAATAAATGTATCCATACCGAAAAACTATTTTTTTAAACCAAATATTATAATTTTCATAATCAATATTTATGCGTAGTAGCATGGCTTTTGATTAAGATATCAAACTTTTGAATCGGTCATTAACTTTGACTTTTATGGACTATCGTCCATCAAAAAATAATTTATTTATCAATTAAATTATTTTTTTTAATTTATAAGCAAAAAAATTAAAATATATTTTAAAACAATTTATAGAAAACAAAAGAGCTGTTGATTAAGATATCAAACTTAAAAATCGGTTGATAATCTTTGCCGTTTATTCAACTTTATATGAGCTTCAAAGTAGTTTATAATAAATGTATCCATACCGAAAAACTATTTTTTTAAACCAAATGTTATAATTTTCATTATTAATATTTATGCGTAGTAGCATGGCTTTTGATTAAGATATCAAACTTTTGAATCGGTCAATAACTTTGACTTTTATGGACTATCATCCATCAAAAAATAATTTATTTATCAATAAAATTATTTTTTTTTAAATTTGTAAGCGAAAAGTTTAAAATCTTTTTAAATTCAATTTATAGACAATTAAATAGCTGTCGATTAAGATATCAAACTTAAAAATCGGTTGATAATCTTTGCCGTTTATTCAACTTTATATAAGCTTCAAAGTAGTTTATAATAAATGTATCCATACCGAAAAATTATTTTTTAAAACCAAATGTTATAATATTTATAATCAATATTTATGCGTAGTAGCATGGCTTTTGATTGAGATATAAACTTTTGAATCGGTCAGTAACTTTGACTTTTATGGACTATCGTCCATCAAAAAATAATTTATGTATAAATTAAATTATTTTTTTTTAATTTGTAAGCAAAAAATTTAAAATCTTTTTTAATACAATTTATAGACAACAAAAGAGCTGTCGATTAAGATATCAAACTTAGAAATCGGTTGATAATTTTTGCCGTTTATTCAACTTTATATGAGCTTCAAAGTAGTTTATAATAAATGTATCCATACCGAAAAACTATTTTTTTAAACCAAATGTTATAATATTTATAATTAATATTTATGCATAGTAGCATGGCTTTTGATTAAGATATCAAACTTTTGAATCGGTCAGTAACTTTGATTTTTATGGACTATCGTCCATCAAAAAATAATTTATTTATCAATTAAATTATTTTTTTTTTAATTTGTAAGCAAAAAGTTTAAAATCTTTTTAAATACAATTTATAGACAACAAAAGAGCTGTCGATTAAGATATCAAACTTAAAAATCGGATGATAATCTTTGCCGTTTATTCGACTTTATATGAGCTTCAAAGTAGTTTATAATAAATGTATCCATACCGAAAGACTATTTTTTTAAACCAAATGTTATAATTTTCATAATCAATATTTATGCGTAGTAGCATGGCTTTTGATTAAGATATCAAACTTTTGAATCGGTCAATTATCATCCAAAGATTATCATCCGATTTTTAAGTTTGATATCTTAATCGACAGCTATTTAATTGTCTATAAATTGTATAAAAAAAGTATTTAAACTTTTTGCTTCTAAATTAAAAAAAAATAATTTAATTGATAAATAAATTATATTTTGATGGACGATAGTCCATAAAAGTAAAAGTTACGGACCGATTCAAAAGTTTGATATCTTAATCAAAAGCCATGCTACTACGCATAAATATGGATTATGAAAATTATAACATTTGGTTTTAAAAAATAATTTTTCGGTATGGATACATTTATTATAAACTACTTTGAAGCTTATATAAAGTTGAATAAACGTCAAAGATTATCTACCGATTTTTAAGTTTGATATATCAATCGACAGCTCTTTACTTGTCTATAAATTGCATTAAAAAAGATTTTAATATTTTTGCTTACAAATTAAAAAAAAATAATTTAATTGATAAATAAATTATTTTTTGATGGACGATAGTCCATAAATGTCAAAGTTATTGACCGATTCAAAAGTTTGATATCTTAATCAAAAGCCATGCTACTACGCATAAATATTGATTATAAAAATTATAACATTTGGTTTAAAAAAATAGTTTTTCGGTATGGATATAAAGTTGAATAAACGGCAAAGATTATCAACCGATTTTTAAGTTTGATATCTTAATCGACAGCTATTTAATTGTCTATAAATTGTATTAAAAAAGATTTTAATTTTTTTGCTTATAAATTTAAAAAAAATAATTTAATTGAAAAATAATTTATTTTTTGATGGACGATAGTCCATAAAAGTCAAAGTTATTGACCGATTCAAAAGTTTGATATCTTAATCAAAAGCCATGCTACAACGTATAAATATTGATTATGAAAATTATAACATTTGGTTTAAAAAAATAGTTTTTCGGTATGGATACATTTATTATAAACTACTTTGAAGCTCATATAAAGTTGAATAAACGGCAAATATTATCAACCGATTTTTAAGTTTGATATCTTAATCGACAGCTCTTTTGTTGCCTATAAATTGTATTAAAAAAGATTTTAAACTTTTTGCTTATAAATTAAAAAAAATAATTTAATTGATAAATAAATTTTTTTTTTGATGGACGATAGTCCATAAAAGTCAAAGTTACTAACCGATTCAAAAGTTTGATATCTTAATCGACAGCTATTTAATTGTCTATAAATTGTATAAAAAAAGATTTTATTTAAAACTTTTTGCTTACAAATTAAAAAAAAATAATTTAATTGATAAATAAATAATTTTTGATGGACGATAGTCCAATTTTCAACATCTTATAATTTTCAAAATTAAATAAATAAATAAATTAATTATTTAATAAATAATTTTTGATGGACGATAGTGATATATTGTCAAAGTTATTAACCGATTCAAAAGTTTGATATCTTAATCAAAAGCCATGCTACTACGCATGAATATTGATTATGAAAATTATAACATTTGGTTTAAAAAAATAGTTTTTGGGTATGGATATAAAGTTGAATAAACGGCAAAGATTATCAACCGATTTTTAAGTTTGATATCTTAATCGACAGCTCTTTTGTTGTCTATAAATTGTATTAAAAAAGATTTTAATATTTTTGCTTATAAATTAAAAAAAAAAAATTTAATTGATAAATAGATTATTTTTTGATGGACGATAGTCCATAAAAGTCAAAGTTATTGACCGATTCAAAAGTTTGATATCTTAATCAAAAGCCATGCTACTACGCATAAATATTGATTATGAAAATTATAACATTTGGTTTAAAAAAATAGTTTTTCGGTATGGATACATTTATTATAAACTACTTTGAAGCTCATATAAAGTTGAATAAACGGCAAAGATTATCAACCGATTTTTAAGTTTGATATCTTAATCGACAGCTCTTTTGTTGTCTATAAATTGAATTAAAAAGATTTTAATTTTTTTGCTTATAAATTAAAAAAAAATAATTTAATTGATAAATAAATTATATTTTGGTGGACGATAGTCCATAAAAGTAAAAGTTACTGACCGATTCAAAAGTTTGATATCTTAATCAAAAGCCATGCTACTAAGCATAAATATTGATTATAAAAATTATAACATTTGGTTTAAAAAAATAGTTTTTCGGTATGGATACATTTATTATAAACTACTTTGAAGCTCATATAAAGTCGAATAAACAGCAAAGATTATCAACCGATTTTTAAGTTTGATATCTTAATCGACAGCTCTTTTGTTGTCTATAAATTGTATTAAAAAAGATTTTAATTTTTTTGCTTATAAATTAAAAAAAAATAATTTAATTGCTAAATAAATTATTTTTTGATGGACGATAGTCAATAAAAGTCAAAGTTACTGACCGATTCAAAAGTTTGATATCTTAATCAAAAGCCATGCTACTACGCATAAATATTGACTATAAAAATTATAACATTTGATTTTAAAAAATAATTTTTCGGTATGGATACATTTATTATAAACTCCTTTGAAGCTCATATAAAGTGGAATAAACGGCAAAGATTATCATCCGATTTTTAAGTTTGATATCTTAATCGACAGCTATTTAATTGTCTATAAATTGTATAAAAAAAGATTTTAAACTTTTTGCTTATAAATTAAAAAAAATAATTTAATTGATAAATAAATTATTTTTTGATGGACGATAGTCCATAAAAGTCAAAGTTATTGACCGATTCAAAAGTTTGATATCTTAATCAAAAGCCATGCTACACCGCATAAATATTAATTATGAAAATTATAACATTTGGTTTAAAAAAATAGTTTTTCAGTATGGATACATTTATTATAAACTACTTTGAAGCTCATATAAAGTTGAATAAACGGCAAAGATTATCAACCGATTTTTAAGTTTGATATCTTAATCGACAGCTATTTAATTGTCTATAAATTGTAAAAAAAAAGATTTTAAACTTTTTGCTTTTTAATTAAAAAAAAAATAATTTAATTGATAAATAAATTATTTTTTGATGGACGATAGTCCATAAAAGTCAAAGTTACTGACCGATTCAAAAGTTTGATATTTTAATCGACAGCTATTTAATTGTCTATAAATTCTATAAAAAAAGATTTTAATTTTTTTTGCTTCTAAATTAAAAAAAAATAATTTAATTGATAAATAAATTATTTTTTGATGGACGATAGTCCATAAAAGTCAAAGTTACTGACCTATTCAAAAGTTTGATACCTCAATCAAAAGCCATGCTACTACGCATAAATATTGATTATAAAAATTATAACATTTGGTTTAAAAAAATAATTTTTCGGTATGGATACATTTATTATAAACTACTTTGAAGCTCATATAAAGTTGAATAAACGGCAAAGATTATCAACCGATTTTTAAGTTTGATATCTTAATCGACAGCTATTTAATTGTCTATAAATTGTATTAAAAAAGATTTTAAACTTTTTGCTTATAAATTAAAAAAAATAATTTAATTGATAAATAAATTATATTTTGATGGACGATAGTCCATAAAAGTCAAAGTTACTGACCGATTCAAAAGTTTGATATCATAATCGACAGCTCTTTTGTTGTCTATAAATTGTATTAAAAAAGATTTAAATTTTTTTGCTTACAAATTAAAAAAAAAATATTTAATTGATAAATAAATAATTTTTGATGGACGATAGTCCAATTTTCAACATCTTATAATTTTCAAAATTAAATAAATAAATAAATTAATTATTTAATAAATAATTTTTGATGGACGATAGTGATATATTGTCAAAGTTATTGACCGATTCAAAAGTTTGATATCTTAATCAAAAGCCATGCTACTACGCATAAATATTGATTATGAAAATTATAACATTTGGTTTAAAAAAATAGTTTTTCGGTATGGATATAAAGTTGAATAAACGGCAAAGATTATCATCCGATTTTTAAGTTTGATATCTTAATCGACAGCTATTATATTGTCTATAAATTGAATTAAAAAAGATTTTAATTTTTTTGCTTATAAATTAAAAAAAAATAATTTAATTGATAAATAAATTATTTTTTGATGGACGATAGTCCATAAAAGTCAAAGTTATTGACCGATTCTAAAGTTTGATATTTTAATCAAAAGCCATGCTACTACGCATAAATATTGATTATGAAAATTATAACATTTGGTTTAAAAAAATAGTTTTTCGGTATGGATACATTTATTATAAACTACTTTGGAGCTCATATAAAGTTGAATAAACGGCAAAGATTATCAACCGATTTTTAAGTTTGATATCTTAATCGACAGCTCTTTTGTTGTCTATAAATTGTATTAAAAAAGATTTTAATATTTTTGCTTATAAATTAAAAAAAATAATTTAATTGATAAATAGATTATTTTTTGATGGACGATAGTCCATAAAAGTCAAAGTTATTGACCGATTCAAAAGTTTGATATCTTAATCGAAAGCCATGCTACTACGCATAAATATTGATTATGAAAATTATAACATTTGGTTTAAAAAAATAGTTTTTCGGTATGGATACATTTATTATAAACTACTTTGAAGCTCATATAAAGTTGAATAAACGGCAAAGATTATCTACCAATTTTTAAGTTTGATATCTTAATCGACAGCTCTTTTGTTGTCTATAAATTGTATTAAAAAAGATTTTAAGTTTTTTGCTTATAAATTAAAAAAAAATAATTTAATTGATAAATAAATTATTTTTTGATGGACGATAGTCTATAAAAGTCAAAGTTACTGACCGATTCAAAAGTTTGATATCTTAATCAAAAGCCATGTTTTTGATTATAAATATAATAAATAATATATAAATATAAATATAAATAAACGCATAAATATTGATTATAAAAATTATAACATTTGGTTTAAAAAAATATTTTCTCGGTATGGATACATTTATTATAAACTACTTTGAATCTCATATAAAGTTGAATAAACGGCAAAGGTTATCAACCGATTTTTAAGTTTGATATCTTAATCGACAGCTCTTTTGTTGTCTATAAATTGTATTAAAAAAGATTTTAATTTTTTTGCTTATAAATTAAAAAAAAATAATTTAATTGATAAATAAATTATTTTTTGATGGACGATAGTCAATAAAAGTCAAAGTTACTGACCGATTCAAAAGTTTGATATCTTAATCAAAAGCCATGCTACCACACATAAGTATTGACTATACAAATTATAACATTTGATTTTAAAAAATATTTTTTCGGTATGGATACATTTATTATAAACTCCTTTGAAGCTCATATAAAGTGGAATAAACGGCAAAGATTATCATCCGATTTTTAAGTTTGACATCTTAATCGACAGCTATTTAATTGTCTTTAAATTGTATAAAAATTTTTTTAAACTTTTTGCTTATAAATTAAAAAAAAATAATTTAATTGATAAATAAATTATTTTTTGATGGACGATAGTCCATAAAAGTCAAAGTTACTGACCGATTCAAAAGTTTGATATCTTAATCGACAGCTCTTTTGTTGTCTATACATTGTTTTAAAAAAAGATTTTAAACTTTTTGCTTACAAATTAAAAAAATATAATTTAATTGATAAATAAATAAGTTTTGATGGACGATAGTCCAATTTTGAACATCTTAATATTTTCAAAATTAAATAAATAAACAAATTAATTATTTAATAAATAATTTTTTATGGACTATTATTTAGTCCTCTTTTGTTGTCTATAAATTAATAATTTATAAATTAATAAATTATAATAATTTTTTTGCTTCTAAATAAAAAAAAAATAATTTAATTGATAAATAAATTATTTTTTGATGGACGATAGTCCATAAAAGTCAAAGTTACTGACCGATTCAAAAGTTTGATATCTTAATCAAAAGCCATGCTACTACGCATAAATATTGATTATGAAAATTATAACATTTGGTTTAAAAAAATAGTTTTTCGGTATGGATACATTTATTATAAACTACTTTGAAGCTCATATAAAGTTGAATAAACGGCAAAGATTATCAACCGATTTTTAAGTTTGATATCTTAATCGACAGCTCTTTTGTTGTCTATAAATTGTATTAAAAAAGATTTTAATTTTTTTGCTTATAAATTAAAAAAAAATAATTTAATTGATAAATAAATTATTTTTTGATGGACGATAGTCCATAAAAGTCAAAGTTATTGACCGATTCAAAAGTTTGATATCTTAATCAAAAGCCATGCTACTACGCATAAATATTAATTATGAAAATTATAACATTTGGTTTAAAAAAATAGTTTTTCGGTATGGATACATTTATTATAAACTACTTTGAAGCTCATATAAAGTTGAATAAACGGCAAAGATTATCAACCGATTTTTAAGTTTGATATCTTAATCGACAGCTATTTAATTGTCTATAAATTGTAAAAAAAAAGATTTTAAACTTTTTGCTTTTTAATTAAAAAAAAATAATTTAATTGATAAATAAATTATTTTTTGATGGACGATAGTCCATAAAAGTCAAAGTTACTGACCGATTCAAAAGTTTGATATTTTAATCGACAGCTATTTAATTGTCTATAAATTCTATAAAAAAAGATTTTAATTTGGACGATAGTCCAATTTTCAACATCTTATAATTTTCAAAATTAAATAAATAAATAAATTAATTATTTAATAAATAATTTTTGATGGACGATAGTGATATATTGTCAAAGTTATTGACCGATTCAAAAGTTTGATATCTTAATCAAAAGCCATGCTACTACGCATAAATATTGATTATGAAAATTATAACATTTGGTTTAAAAAAATAGTTTTTCGGTATGGATATAAAGTTGAATAAACGGCAAAGATTATCATCCGATTTTTAAGTTTGATATCTTAATCGACAGCTATTATATTGTCTATAAATTGAATTAAAAAAGATTTTAATTTTTTTGCTTATAAATTAAAAAAAAATAATTTAATTGATAAATAAATTATTTTTTGATGGACGATAGTCCATAAAAGTCAAAGTTATTGACCGATTCTAAAGTTTGATATTTTAATCAAAAGCCATGCTACTACGCATAAATATTGATTATGAAAATTATAACATTTGGTTTAAAAAAATAGTTTTTCGGTATGGATACATTTATTATAAACTACTTTGGAGCTCATATAAAGTTGAATAAACGGCAAAGATTATCAACCGATTTTTAAGTTTGATATCTTAATCGACAGCTCTTTTGTTGTCTATAAATTGTATTAAAAAAGATTTTAATATTTTTGCTTATAAATTAAAAAAAATAATTTAATTGATAAATAGATTATTTATTGATGGACGATAGTCCATAAAAGTCAAAGTTATTGACCGATTCAAAAGTTTGATATCTTAATCGAAAGCCATGCTACTACGCATAAATATTGATTATGAAAATTATAACATTTGGTTTAAAAAAATAGTTTTTCGGTATGGATACATTTATTATAAACTACTTTGAAGCTCATATAAAGTTGAATAAACGGCAAAGATTATCTACCAATTTTTAAGTTTGATATCTTAATCGACAGCTCTTTTGTTGTCTATAAATTGTATTAAAAAAGATTTTAAGTTTTTTGCTTATAAATTAAAAAAAAATAATTTAATTGATAAATAAATTATTTTTTGATGGACGATAGTCTATAAAAGTCAAAGTTACTGACCGATTCAAAAGTTTGATATCTTAATCAAAAGCCATGTTTTTGATTATAAATATAATAAATAATATATAAATATAAATATAAATAAACGCATAAATATTGATTATAAAAATTATAACATTTGGTTTAAAAAAATATTTTCTCGGTATGGATACATTTATTATAAACTACTTTGAATCTCATATAAAGTTGAATAAACGGCAAAGGTTATCAACCGATTTTTAAGTTTGATATCTTAATCGACAGCTCTTTTGTTGTCTATAAATTGTATTAAAAAAGATTTTAATTTTTTTGCTTATAAATTAAAAAAAAATAATTTAATTGATAAATAAATTATTTTTTGATGGACGATAGTCAATAAAAGTCAAAGTTACTGACCGATTCAAAAGTTTGATATCTTAATCAAAAGCCATGCTACCACACATAAGTATTGACTATACAAATTATAACATTTGATTTTAAAAAATATTTTTTCGGTATGGATACATTTATTATAAACTCCTTTGAAGCTCATATAAAGTGGAATAAACGGCAAAGATTATCATCCGATTTTTAAGTTTGACATCTTAATCGACAGCTATTTAATTGTCTTTAAATTGTATAAAAATTTTTTTAAACTTTTTGCTTATAAATTAAAAAAAAATAATTTAATTGATAAATAAATTATTTTTTGATGGACGATAGTCCATAAAAGTCAAAGTTACTGACCGATTCAAAAGTTTGATATCTTAATCGACAGCTCTTTTGTTGTCTATACATTGTTTTAAAAAAAGATTTTAAACTTTTTGCTTACAAATTAAAAAAATATAATTTAATTGATAAATAAATAAGTTTTGATGGACGATAGTCCAATTTTGAACATCTTAATATTTTCAAAATTAAATAAATAAACAAATTAATTATTTAATAAATAATTTTTTATGGACTATTATTTAGTCCTCTTTTGTTGTCTATAAATTAATAATTTATAAATTAATAAATTATAATAATTTTTTTGCTTCTAAATAAAAAAAAAATAATTTAATTGATAAATAAATTATTTTTTGATGGACGATAGTCCATAAAAGTCAAAGTTACTGACCGATTCAAAAGTTTGATATCTTAATCAAAAGCCATGCTACTACGCATAAATATTGATTATGAAAATTATAACATTTGGTTTAAAAAAATAGTTTTTCGGTATGGATACATTTATTATAAACTACTTTGAAGCTCATATAAAGTTGAATAAACGGCAAAGATTATCAACCGATTTTTAAGTTTGATATCTTAATCGACAGCTCTTTTGTTGTCTATAAATTGTATTAAAAAAGATTTTAATTTTTTTGCTTATAAATTAAAAAAAAATAATTTAATTGATAAATAAATTATTTTTTGATGGACGATAGTCCATAAAAGTCAAAGTTATTGACCGATTCAAAAGTTTGATATCTTAATCAAAAGCCATGCTACTACGCATAAATATTAATTATGAAAATTATAACATTTGGTTTAAAAAAATAGTTTTTCGGTATGGATACATTTATTATAAACTACTTTGAAGCTCATATAAAGTTGAATAAACGGCAAAGATTATCAACCGATTTTTAAGTTTGATATCTTAATCGACAGCTATTTAATTGTCTATAAATTGTAAAAAAAAAGATTTTAAACTTTTTGCTTTTTAATTAAAAAAAAATAATTTAATTGATAAATAAATTATTTTTTGATGGACGATAGTCCATAAAAGTCAAAGTTACTGACCGATTCAAAAGTTTGATATTTTAATCGACAGCTATTTAATTGTCTATAAATTCTATAAAAAAAGATTTTAATTTTTTTTGCTTCTAAATTAAAAAAAAATAATTTAATTGATAAATAAATTATTTTTTGATGGACGATAGTCCATAAAAGTCAAAGTTACTGACCTATTCAAAAGTTTGATACCTCAATCAAAAGCCATGCTACTACGCATAAATATTGATTATAAAAATTATAACATTTGGTTTAAAAAAATAATTTTTCGGTATGGATACATTTATTATAAACTACTTTGAAGCTCATATAAAGTTGAATAAACGGCAAAGATTATCAACCGATTTTTAAGTTTGATATCTTAATCGACAGCTATTTAATTGTCTATAAATTGTATTAAAAAAGATTTTAAACTTTTTGCTTATAAATTAAAAAAAATAATTTAATTGATAAATAAATTATATTTTGATGGACGATAGTCCATAAACGTCAAAGTTACTGACCGATTCAAAAGTTTGATATCATAATCGACAGCTCTTTTGTTGTCTATAAATTGTATTAAAAAAGATTTAAATTTTTTTGCTTACAAATTAAAAAAAAAATATTTAATTGATAAATAAATAATTTTTGATGGACGATAGTCCAATTTTCAACATCTTATAATTTTCAAAATTAAATAAATAAATAAATTAATTATTTAATAAATAATTTTTGATGGACGATAGTGATATATTGTCAAAGTTATTGACCGATTCAAAAGTTTGATATCTTAATCAAAAGCCATGCTACTACGCATAAATATTGATTATGAAAATTATAACATTTGGTTTAAAAAAATAGTTTTTCGGTATGGATATAAAGTTGAATAAACGGCAAAGATTATCAACCGATTTTTAAGTTTGATACCTTAATCGACAGCTATTATATTGTCTATAAATTGAATTAAAAAAGATTTTAATTTTTTTGCTTATAAATTAAAAAAAAATAATTTAATTGATAAATAAATTATTTTTTGATGGACGATAGTCCATAAAAGTCAAAGTTATTGACCGATTCAAAAGTTTGATATTTTAATCAAAAGCCATGCTACTACGCATAAATATTGATTATGAAAATTATAACATTTGGTTTAAAAAAATAGTTTTTCGGTATGGATACATTTATTATAAACTACTTTGGAGCTCATATAAAGTTGAATAAACGGCAAAGATTATCAACCGATTTTTAAGTTTGATATCTTAATCGACAGCTCTTTTGTTGTCTATAAATTGTATTAAAAAAGATTTTAATATTTTTGCTTATAAATTAAAAAAAAATAATTTAATTGATAAATAGATTATTTTTTGATGGACGATAGTCCATAAAAGTCAAAGTTATTGACCGATTCAAAAGTTTGATATCTTAATCGAAAGCCATGCTACTACGCATAAATATTGATTATGAAAATTATAACATTTGGTTTAAAAAAATAGTTTTTCGGTATGGATACATTTATTATAAACTACTTTGAAGCTCATATAAAGTTGAATAAACGGCAAAGATTATCTACCAATTTTTAAGTTTGATATCTTAATCGACAGCTCTTTTGTTGTCTATAAATTGTATTAATAAAGATTTTAAGTTTTTTGCTTATAAATTAAAAAAAAATAATTTAATTGATAAATAAATTATTTTTTGATGGACGATAGTCTATAAAAGTCAAAGTTACTGACCGATTCAAAAGTTTGATATCTTAATCAAAAGCCATGTTTTTGATTATAAATATAATAAATAATATATAAATATAAATATAAATAAACGCATAAATATTGATTATAAAAATTATAACATTTGGTTTAAAAAAATATTTTCTCGGTATGGATACATTTATTATAAACTACTTTGAATCTCATATAAAGTTGAATAAACGGCAAAGGTTATCAACCGATTTTTAAGTTTGATATCTTAATCGACAGCTCTTTTGTTGTCTATAAATTGTATTAAAAAAGATTTTAATTTTTTTGCTTATAAATTAAAAAAAAATAATTTAATTGATAAATAAATTATTTTTTGATGGACGATAGTCAATAAAAGTCAAAGTTACTGACCGATTCAAAAGTTTGATATCTTAATCAAAAGCCATGCTACCACACATAAGTATTGACTATACAAATTATAACATTTGATTTTAAAAAATATTTTTTCGGTATGGATACATTTATTATAAACTCCTTTGAAGCTCATATAAAGTGGAATAAACGGCAAAGATTATCATCCGATTTTTAAGTTTGATATCTTAATCGACAGCTATTTAATTGTCTTTAAATTGTATAAAAAATTTTTTAAACTTTTTGCTTATAAATTAAAAAAAAATAATTTAATTGATAAATAAATTATTTTTTGATGGACGATAGTCCATAAAAGTCAAAGTTACTGACCGATTCAAAAGTTTGATATCTTAATCGACAGCTCTTTTGTTGTCTATACATTGTTTTAAAAAAAGATTTTAAACTTTTTGCTTACAAATTAAAAAAATATAATTTAATTGATAAATAAATAAGTTTTGATGGACGATAGTCCAATTTTGAACATCTTAATATTTTCAAAATTAAATAAATAAACAAATTAATTATTTAATAAATAATTTTTTATGGACTATTATTTAGTCCTCTTTTGTTGTCTATAAATTAATAATTTATAAATTAATAAATTATAATAATTTTTTTGCTTCTAAATAAAAAAAAAATAATTTAATTGATAAATAAATTATTTTTTGATGGACGATAGTCCATAAAAGTCAAAGTTACTGACCGATTCAAAAGTTTGATATCTTAATCAAAAGCCATGCTACTACGCATAAATATTGATTATGAAAATTATAACATTTGGTTTAAAAAAATAGTTTTTCGGTATGGATACATTTATTATAAACTACTTTGAAGCTCATATAAAGTTGAATAAACGGCAAAGATTATCAACCGATTTTTAAGTTTGATATCTTAATCGACAGCTCTTTTGTTGTCTATAAATTGTATTAAAAAAGATTTTAATTTTTTTGCTTATAAATTAAAAAAAAATAATTTAATTGATAAATAAATTATTTTTTGATGGACGATAGTCCATAAAAGTCAAAGTTATTGACCGATTCAAAAGTTTGATATCTTAATCAAAAGCCATGCTACTACGCATAAATATTAATTATGAAAATTATAACATTTGGTTTAAAAAAATAGTTTTTCGGTATGGATACATTTATTATAAACTACTTTGAAGCTCATATAAAGTTGAATAAACGGCAAAGATTATCAACCGATTTTTAAGTTTGATATCTTAATCGACAGCTATTTAATTGTCTATAAATTGTAAAAAAAAAGATTTTAAACTTTTTGCTTTTTAATTAAAAAAAAATAATTTAATTGATAAATAAATTATTTTTTGATGGACGATAGTCCATAAAAGTCAAAGTTACTGACCGATTCAAAAGTTTGATATTTTAATCGACAGCTATTTAATTGTCTATAAATTCTATAAAAAAAGATTTTAATTTTTTTTGCTTCTAAATTAAAAAAAAATAATTTAATTGATAAATAAATTATTTTTTGATGGACGATAGTCCATAAAAGTCAAAGTTACTGACCTATTCAAAAGTTTGATACCTCAATCAAAAGCCATGCTACTACGCATAAATATTGATTATAAAAATTATAACATTTGGTTTAAAAAAATAATTTTTCGGTATGGATACATTTATTATAAACTACTTTGAAGCTCATATAAAGTTGAATAAACGGCAAAGATTATCAACCGATTTTTAAGTTTGATATCTTAATCGACAGCTATTTAATTGTCTATAAATTGTATTAAAAAAGATTTTAAACTTTTTGCTTATAAATTAAAAAAAATAATTTAATTGATAAATAAATTATATTTTGATGGACGATAGTCCATAAAAGTCAAAGTTACTGACCGATTCAAAAGTTTGATATCATAATCGACAGCTCTTTTGTTGTCTATAAATTGTATTAAAAAAGATTTAAATTTTTTTGCTTACAAATTAAAAAAAAAATATTTAATTGATAAATAAATAATTTTTGATGGACGATAGTCCAATTTTCAACATCTTATAATTTTCAAAATTAAATAAATAAATAAATTAATTATTTAATAAATAATTTTTGATGGACGATAGTGATATATTGTCAAAGTTATTGACCGATTCAAAAGTTTGATATCTTAATCAAAAGCCATGCTACTACGCATAAATATTGATTATGAAAATTATAACATTTGGTTTAAAAAAATAGTTTTTCGGTATGGATATAAAGTTGAATAAACGGCAAAGATTATCAACCGATTTTTAAGTTTGATATCTTAATCGACAGCTATTATATTGTCTATAAATTGAATTAAAAAAGATTTTAATTTTTTTGCTTATAAATTAAAAAAAAATAATTTAATTGATAAATAAATTATTTTTTGATGGACGATAGTCCATAAAAGTCAAAGTTATTGACCGATTCAAAAGTTTGATATCTTAATCGAAAGCCATGCTACTACGCATAAATATTGATTATGAAAATTATAACATTTGGTTTAAAAAAATAGTTTTTCGGTATGGATACATTTATTATAAACTACTTTGGAGCTCATATAAAGTTGAATAAACGGCAAAGATTATCAACCGATTTTTAAGTTTGATATCTTAATCGACAGCTCTTTTGTTGTCTATAAATTGTATTAAAAAAGATTTTAATATTTTTGCTTATAAATTAAAAAAAAATAATTTAATTGATAAATAGATTATTTTTTGATGGACGATAGTCCATAAAAGTCAAAGTTATTGACCGATTCAAAAGTTTGATATCTTAATCGAAAGCCATGCTACTACGCATAAATATTGATTATGAAAATTATAACATTTGGTTTAAAAAAATAGTTTTTCGGTATGGATACATTTATTATAAACTACTTTGAAGCTCATATAAAGTTGAATAAACGGCAAAGATTATCTACCAATTTTTAAGTTTGATATCTTAATCGACAGCTCTTTTGTTGTCTATAAATTGTATTAAAAAAGATTTTAAGTTTTTTGCTTATAAATTAAAAAAAAATAATTTAATTGATAAATAAATTATTTTTTGATGGACGATAGTCTATAAAAGTCAAAGTTACTGACCGATTCAAAAGTTTGATATCTTAATCAAAAGCCATGTTTTTGATTATAAATATAATAAATAATATATAAATATAAATATAAATAAACGCATAAATATTGATTATAAAAATTATAACATTTGGTTTAAAAAAATATTTTCTCGGTATGGATACATTTATTATAAACTACTTTGAATCTCATATAAATTTGAATAAACGGCAAAGGTTATCAACCGATTTTTAAGTTTGATATCTTAATCGACAGCTCTTTTGTTGTCTATAAATTGTATTAAAAAAGATTTTAATTTTTTTGCTTATAAATTAAAAAAAAATAATTTAATTGATAAATAAATTATTTTTTGATGGACGATAGTCAATAAAAGTCAAAGTTACTGACCGATTCAAAAGTTTGATATCTTAATCAAAAGCCATGCTACCACACATAAGTATTGACTATACAAATTATAACATTTGATTTTAAAAAATATTTTTTCGGTATGGATACATTTATTATAAACTCCTTTGAAGCTCATATAAAGTGGAATAAACGGCAAAGATTATCATCCGATTTTTAAGTTTGATATCTTAATCGACAGCTATTTAATTGTCTTTAAATTGTATAAAAAATTTTTTAAACTTTTTGCTTATAAATTAAAAAAAAATAATTTAATTGATAAATAAATTATTTTTTGATGGACGATAGTCCATAAAAGTCAAAGTTACTGACCGATTCAAAAGTTTGATATCTTAATCGACAGCTCTTTTGTTGTCTATACATTGTTTAAAAAAAGATTTTAAACTTTTTGCTTACAAATTAAAAAAATATAATTTAATTGATAAATAAATAATTTTTGATGGACGATAGTCCAATTTTGAACATCTTAATATTTTCAAAATTAAATAAATAAACAAATTAATTATTTAATAAATAATTTTTTATGGACTATTATTTAGTCCTCTTTTGTTGTCTATAAATTAATAATTTATAAATTAATAAATTATAATAATTTTTTATTCTCAACCGATTTTTAAGTTTGATATCTTAATCGACAGCTATTTAATTGTCTATAAATTGAATAAAAAAAGATTTTAATATTTTTGCTTATAAATTAAAAAAAAATAATTTAATTGATAAATAGATTATTTTTTGATGGACGATAGTCCATAAAAGTCAAAGTTATTGACCGATTCAAAAGTTTGATATCTTAATCAAAAGCCATGCTACTACGCATAAATATTTTTTTTTTTTTTTTTTTTTTTTATTTATTATTATTACAACTGACTTATTTTATAAGTCATCTAGCAATTTTTCTATCTTAACTTAATTCACATTTGTTGGGATAAAGCCCAATGGCTAGTCCCAAAGATAAATATAATTATTTATTTAAATAAATATTTGCTATAATATAGTATTATTTTAGTTTGCAATCACTAGATCCATTGGTTTGGTTCTTTGTAAGCGTCGTATTGCTATCGGACAGTCCAGCATACGACGGATTTCGATATTCTCATGTTGTTGAAGGCGTGAATCATGTTTGGCAGCATAAACTGCAATTACTTCATTGATGTCTTCCATCTTTAAGTCACGGTGCAGGTCTTCATTTCGAATGTACCACGGGGCATTTACAATATTCCGAAGTACTTTATTTTGGAACGTCTGAATTATCTTAACGTTTGTTTTCTTAGTACAGCCCCAAAGCTGTATTCCGTAAGTCCACACAGGTTTCAGAGTTTGCCGATATAGGAGCAATTTATTATGTATAGATAGTTCCGAGTCTCTACCTATGAGCCAATACATTTTCCTGTATTTGATGTTTAATTCGTTCTTTTTCTTTTTGACATGTTCTTTCCATTTAAGTTTGGCATCAAGCGTCATCCCTAGATATTTTGCTGTATTTGCATAAGGGACTTGTTTAGAGTTTATTACGATTGGTATACTGACATAGTTTGTTTTATTAGTAAAATTCACATGAACCGATTTTGTTTCATTGAGCTTAATTCTCCATTTCTTCATCCAGTTACTAACTGTATTAATTGATGTTTGTAATTTTTCTGTAGCTTGCGTTACATTACTCCCAACTGCCAAAATTGCTGTGTCGTCAGCAAATGTAGCTATGGTTGTTTCTTTCATTAGTGGTATATCTCGTGTGTACAGGAGGTACAAGATGGGGCCTAAAACGCTTCCTTGCGGCACTCCTGCTGAAATTTTCTTTAGATCCGAATATTCATCTTCATATTTTACACGGAAATGCCTGTCGGTTATGTAAGATTTTAGGATTTCATAATACTGTTTGGGAAGATCGCGATGTAACTTGTACTCTAATCCTTTATGCCATACACGATCAAATGCTTGCGCTACATCCAAGAAGAGGCTTGAACATATATTTTTCGTTTCTAGAGTACGTTCTATAATATCTGTGATTCTATGAACTTGCTCTAGGGTCGAATGTTTTTCTCTGAATCCAAACTGATAAGCAGGTATAAGATCATTATCCTTTATTATAGGCTTTAGTCTCTTCAGAAGTAGTTTTTCAAATATCTTCGATATAGTAGGAAGCAGAGATATTGGTCTAAATGACTTTTTATCGTTACTGTTTTTGTTTGGCTTTAAAATCATGATCACTTCTGCTACCTTCCACTGCCTTGGAACGTATCTTAATCTAAACACAGCATTGATTATGTGCAGAAGTTTGTGTATTGCTTTGTCTGGTAGTTCTTTTATAATTTGCCCAGTTATTAAATCATATCCAGGAGCTTTTTTCGGATTTACACTTTTTATTTCTTCTTTTAACTCACGGAGAGTTACAGTTTGTATTTCAAGCTCATTTGATCTGTGTACAAAATTAACATTTTCATTCGCAGATTGTCTGGGTAGTGGTTGAAAAGTTTCTTCGAGGTGTCTCGCAAACAGATCCGCTTTTTGCTTACTACTACGAGCCCACGTACCATTATCATTTCTAATAGGTGCTGTTAAATTTTCATTTCTAATAGGTGCATAAATATTGATTATAAAAATTATAACATTTGGTTTAAAAAAATAGTTTTTCGGTATGGATACATTTATTATAAACTACTTTGAAGCTCATATAAAGTTGAATAAACGGCAAAGATTATCAACCGATTTTTAAGTTTGATAACTTAATCGACAGCTCTTTTGTTGTCTATAAATTGTAATAAAAAGATTTTAAATTTTTTGCTTATAAATTAAAAAAAAATAATTTAATTGATAAATAAATTATTTTTTGATGGACGATAGTCCATAAAAGTTAAAGTTAATGACCGATTCAAAAGTTTGATATCTTAATCGACAGCTATTTAATTGTCTATAAATTGTATTAAAAAAGATTTAAAATTTTTTGCTTCTAAATTAAAAAAAAATAATTTAATTGATAAATAAATTATTTTTTAATGGACGATAGTCCATAAAAGTCAAAGTTACTGACCGATGCAAAAGTTTGATATCTCAATCAAAAGCCATGCTACTACGCATAAATATTGATTATAAAAATTATAACATTTGGTTTAAAAAAATAATTTTTCGTTATGGATACAATTATTATAAACTACTTTGAAGCTTATATAAAGTTGAATAAACGGCAAAGATTATCAACCGATTTTTAAGTTTGATAACTTAATCGACAGCTCTTTTGTTTTCTATAAATTGTATTAAAAAAGATTTTAATTTTTTTGCTTCAAAATTAAAAAAAAATAATTTAATTGATAAATAAATTATTTTTTGATGGACGATAGTCCATAAAAGTCAAAGTTACTGACCGATTCAAAAGTTTGATATCTTAATCAGAAGCCATGCTACTACGCATAAATATTGATTATAAAAATTATAACATTTATTTTAAAAAATAATTTTTCGGTATGGATACATTTATTATAAACTACTTTGAAGCTCATATAAAGTTGAATAAACGGTAAAGATTATCAACCGATTTTTAAGTTTGATATCTTAATCGACAGCTATTTAATTGTCTATAAATTGTATAAAAAAAGATTTTAAACTTTTTGCTTTTAAATTAAAAAAAAATAATTTAATTGATAAATAAATTATTTTTTGATGGACGATAGTCCATAAAAGTAAAAGTTACTGACCGATTCAAGAGTTTGATATCTTAATCAAAAGCCATGCTACTACGCATAAATAATGATTATGAAAATTATAACATTTGGTTTAAAAAAATAGTTTTTCGGTATGGATACATTTATTATAAACTACTTTGAAGCTCATATAAAGTTGAATAAACGGCAAAGATTATCAACCGATTTTTAAGTTTGATATCTTAATCGACAGCTCTTTTGTTGTCTATAAATTGTATTAAAAAAGATTTTAAAGTTTTTGCCTATAAATTAAAAAAAATAATTTAATTGATAAATAAATTATATTTTGATGGACGATAGTCCATAAAAGTCAAAGTTACTGACCGATTCAAAAGTTTGATATCTTAATCAAAAGCCATGCTACTACGCATAAATATTGATTATGAAAATTATAACATTTGGATTAAAAAAATAATTTTTCGGTATGGATACATTTATTATAAACTACTTTGAAGCTCATATAAAGTTGAATAAACGGCAAAGATTATCAACCGATTTTTAAGTTTGATATCTTAATCGACAGCTCTTTTGTTGTCTATAAATTGTATTGAAAAAGATTTTAAACTTTTTGCCTATAAATTAAAAAAAATAATTTAATTGATAAATAAATTATATTTTGATGGACGATAGTCCATAAAAGTCAAAGTTATTGACCGATTCAAAAGTTTGAAATCTTACTCAAAAGCCATGCTACTACGCATAAATATTGATTATGAAAATTATAACATTTGGTTTAAAAAAATAGTTTTTCGGTATGGATACATTTATTATAAACTACTTTGAAGCTCATATAAAGTCGAATAAACGGCAAAGATTATCAACCGATTTTAAGTTTGATATCTTAATCGACAGCTCTTTTGTTGTCTATAAATTGTATTAAAAAAGATTTTAAACTTTTGGCTTATAAATTAAAAAAAAATAATTTAATTGATAAATAAATTATTTTTTGATGGACGATAGTCAATAAAAGTCAAAGTTATTGACCGATTCAAAAGTTTGATATCTTAATCAAAAGCCATGCTACTACGCATAAATATTGATTATAAAAATTATAACATTTGGTTTAAAAAAATAGTTTTTCGGTATGGATACATTTATTATAAACTACTTTGAAGCTCATATAAAGTTGAATAAACGGCAAAGATTATCAACCGATTTTTAAGTTTGATATCTTAATCGACAGCTCTTTTGTTGTCTATAAATTGTATTAAAAAAGATTTAAATTTTTTTGCTTATAAATTAAAAAAAAATAATTTAATTGATAAATAAATTATTTTTTGATGGACGATAGTCAATAAAAGTCAAAGTTACTGACCGATTCAAAACTTTGATATCTTAATCGACAGCTATTTAATTGTCTATAAATTGTATTAAAAAATATTTTAATTTTTTTGCTTCTAAATTAAAAAAAAATAATTTAATTGATAAATAAATTATTTTTTGATGGACGATAGTCCATAAAAGTCAAAGTTACTGACCGATTCAAAAGTTTGATATCTCAATCAAAAGCCATGCTACTACGCATAAATATTGATTATAAAAATTATAACATTTGGTTTAAAAAAATAATTTTTCGGTATGGATACATTTATTATAAACTACTTTGAAGCTCATATAAAGTTGAATAAACGGCAAAGATTATCAACCGATTTTTAAGTTTGATATCTTAATCGACAGCTCTTTAATTGTCTATAAATTGTATTAAAAAAGATTTTAAACTTTTTGCTTATAAATTAAAAAAAATAATTTAATTGATAAATAAATTATATTTTGATGGACGATAGTCCATAAAAGTCAAAGTTACTGACCGATTCAAAAGTTTGATATCTTAATCGACAGCTCTTTTGTTGTCTATAAATTGTATTAAAAAGATTTAAAACTTTTTGCTTACAAATTAAAAAAAAATAATTTAATTGATAAATAAATAATTTTTGATGGACGATAGTCCAATTTTCAACATCTTATAATTTTCAAAATTAAATAAATAAATAAATTAATTATTTAATAAATAATTTTTGATGGACGATAGTGATATATTGTCAAAGTTATTGACCGATTCAAAAGTTTGATATCTTAATCAAAAGCCATGCTACTACGCATAAATATTGATTATGAAAATTATAACATTTGGTTTAAAAAAATAGTTTTACGGTATGGATATAAAGTTGAATAAACGGCACAGATTATCAACCGATTTTTAAGTTTGATATCTTAATCGACAGCTATTTAATTGTCTATAAATTGTATTAAAAAAGATTTTAATATTTTTGCTTATAAATTAAAAAAAAATAATTTAATTGATAAATAAATTATTTTTTGATGGACGATAGTCCATAAAAGTCAAAATTATTGACCGATTCAAAAGTTTGTTATCTTAATCAAAAGCCATGCTACTACGCATAAATATTGATTATGAAAATTATAACATTTGGTTTAAAAAAATAGTTTTTCGGTATGGATACATTTATTATAAACTACTTTGAAGCTCATATAAAGTTGAATAAACGGCAAAGATTATCAACCGATTTTTAAGTTTGATATCTTAATCGACAGCTCTTTTGTTGTCTATAAATTGTATTAAAAAAGATTTTAATTTTTTTGCTTATAAATTAAAAAAAAAATAATTTAATTGATAAATAAATTATTTTTTGATGGACGATAGTCCATAAAAGTCAAAGTTATTGACCGATTCAAAAGTTTGATATCTTAATCAAAAGCCATGCTACTACGCATAAATATTGATTATGAAAATTATATTATTTGGTTTAAAAAAATAGTTTTTCGGTATGGATACATTTATTATAAACTACTTTGAAGCTCATATAAAGTTGAATAAACGGCAAAGATTATCAACCGATTTTTAAGTTTGATATCTTAATCGACAGCTCTTTTGTTGTCTATAAATTGTATTAAAAAGATATTAATTTTTTTGCTTATAAATTAAAAAAAAATAATTTAATTGATAAATAAATTATTTTTTGATGGACGATAGTCCATAAAAGTAAAAGTTACTGACCGATTCAAAAGTTTGATATCTTAATCAAAAGCCATGCTACTAAGCATAAATATTGATTATGAAAATTATAACATTTGGTTTAAAAAATAGTTTTTCGGTATGGATACATTTATTATAAACTACTTTGAAGCTCATATAAAGTTGAATAAACGGCAAAGATTATCAACCGATTTTTAAGTTTGATATCTTAATCGACAGCTCTTTTGTTGTCTATAAATTGTATTAAAAAAGATTTTAATTTTTTTGCTTATAAATTAAAAAAAAATAATTTAATTGATAAATAAATTATTTTTTGATGGACGATAGTCAATAAAAGTCAAAGTTACTAACCGATTCAAAAGTTTGATATCTTAATCGACAGCTATTTAATTGTCTATAAATTGTATTAAAAAAGATTTTAATTTTTTTGCTTCTAAATTAAAAAAAAATAATTTAATTGATAAATAAATTATTTTTTGATGGACGATAGTCCATAAAAGTCAAAGTTACTGACCGATTCAAAAGTTTGATATCTCAATCAAAAGCCATGCTACTACGCATAAATATTGATTATAAAAATTATAACATTTGGTTTAAAAAAATAATTTTTCGGTATGGATACATTTATTATAAACTACTTTGAAGCTCATATAAAGTTGAATAAACGGCAAAGATTATCAACCGATTTTTAAGTTTGATATCTTAATCGACAGCTCTTTTGTTGTCTATAGATTGTATTAAAAAGATATTAATTTTTTTGCTTATAAATTAAAAAAAAATAATTTAATTGATAAATAAATTATTTTTTGATGGACGATAGTCCATAAAAGTCAAAGTTATTGACCGATTCAAAAGTTTGATATCTTTATCAAAAGCCATGCTACTAAGCATAAATATTGATTATAAAAATTATAACATTTGGTTTAAAAAATAGTTTTTCGGTATGGATACATTTATTATAAACTACTTTGAAGCTCATATAAAGTTGAATAAACGGCAAAGATTATCAACCGATTTTTAAGTTTGATATCTTAATCGACAGCTATTTAATTGTCTATAAATTGTATTAAAAAAGATTTTAAACTTTTTGCTTATAAATTAAAAAAAATAATTTAATTGATAAATAAATTATATTTTGATGGACGATAGTCCATAAAAGTCAAAGTTACTGACCGATTCAAAAGTTTGATATCTTAATCGACAGCTCTTTTGTTGTCTATAAATTGTATTAAAAAGATTTAAAACTTTTTGCTTACAAATTAAAAAATAATAATTTAATTGATAAATAAATAATTTTTGATGGACGATAGTCCAATTTTCAACATCTTATAATTTTCAAAATTAAATAAATAAATAAATTAATTATTTAATAAATAATTTTTGATGGACGATAGTGATATATTGTCAAAGTTATTGACCGATTCAAAAGTTTGATATCTTAATCAAAAGCCATGCTACTACGCATAAATATTGATTATGAAAATTATAACATTTGGTTTAAAAAAATAGTTTTTCGGTATGGATATAAAGTTGAATAAACGGCAAAGATTATCAACCGATTTTTAAGTTTGATATCTTAATCGACAGCTATTTAATTGTCTATAAATTGTATAAAAAAAGATTTTAAACTTTTTGCTTTTAAATTAAAAAAAAATAATTTAATTGATAAATAAATTATTTTTTGATGGACGATAGTCCATAAAAGTAAAAGTTACTGACCGATTCAAGAGTTTGATATCTTAATCAAAAGCCATGCTACTACGCATAAATAATGATTATGAAAATTATAACATTTGGTTTAAAAAAATAGTTTTTCGGTATGGATACATTTATTATAAACTACTTTGAAGCTCATATAAAGTTGAATAAACGGCAAAGATTATCAACCGATTTTTAAGTTTGATATCTTAATCGACAGCTCTTTTGTTGTCTATAAATTGTATTAAAAAAGATTTTAAAGTTTTTGCCTATAAATTAAAAAAAATAATTTAATTGATAAATAAATTATATTTTGATGGACGATAGTCCATAAAAGTCAAAGTTACTGACCGATTCAAAAGTTTGATATCTTAATCAAAAGCCATGCTACTACGCATAAATATTGATTATGAAAATTATAACATTTGGATTAAAAAAATAATTTTTCGGTATGGATACATTTATTATAAACTACTTTGAAGCTCATATAAAGTTGAATAAACGGTAAAGATTATCAACCGATTTTTAAGTTTGATATCTTAATCGACAGCTATTTAATTGTCTATAAATTGTATAAAAAAAGATTTTAAACTTTTTGCTTTTAAATTAAAAAAAAATAATTTAATTGATAAATAAATTATTTTTTGATGGACGATAGTCCATAAAAGTAAAAGTTACTGACCGATTCAAGAGTTTGATATCTTAATCAAAAGCCATGCTACTACGCATAAATAATGATTATGAAAATTATAACATTTGGTTTAAAAAAATAGTTTTTCGGTATGGATACATTTATTATAAACTACTTTGAAGCTCATATAAAGTTGAATAAACGGCAAAGATTATCAACCGATTTTTAAGTTTGATATCTTAATCGACAGCTCTTTTGTTGTCTATAAATTGTATTAAAAAAGATTTTAAAGTTTTTGCCTATAAATTAAAAAAAATAATTTAATTGATAAATAAATTATATTTTGATGGACGATAGTCCATAAAAGTCAAAGTTACTGACCGATTCAAAAGTTTGATATCTTAATCAAAAGCCATGCTACTACGCATAAATATTGATTATGAAAATTATAACATTTGGATTAAAAAAATAATTTTTCGGTATGGATACATTTATTATAAACTACTTTGAAGCTCATATAAAGTTGAATAAACGGCAAAGATTATCAACCGATTTTTAAGTTTGATATCTTAATCGACAGCTCTTTTGTTGTCTATAAATTGTATTGAAAAAGATTTTAAACTTTTTGCCTATAAATTAAAAAAAATAATTTAATTGATAAATAAATTATATTTTGATGGACGATAGTCCATAAAAGTCAAAGTTATTGACCGATTCAAAAGTTTGAAATCTTACTCAAAAGCCATGCTACTACGCATAAATATTGATTATGAAAATTATAACATTTGGTTTAAAAAAATAGTTTTTCGGTATGGATACATTTATTATAAACTACTTTGAAGCTCATATAAAGTCGAATAAACGGCAAAGATTATCAACCGATTTTAAGTTTGATATCTTAATCGACAGCTCTTTTGTTGTCTATAAATTGTATTAAAAAAGATTTTAAACTTTTGGCTTATAAATTAAAAAAAAATAATTTAATTGATAAATAAATTATTTTTTGATGGACGATAGTCAATAAAAGTCAAAGTTATTGACCGATTCAAAAGTTTGATATCTTAATCAAAAGCCATGCTACTACGCATAAATATTGATTATAAAAATTATAACATTTGGTTTAAAAAAATAGTTTTTCGGTATGGATACATTTATTATAAACTACTTTGAAGCTCATATAAAGTTGAATAAACGGCAAAGATTATCAACCGATTTTTAAGTTTGATATCTTAATCGACAGCTCTTTTGTTGTCTATAAATTGTATTAAAAAAGATTTAAATTTTTTTGCTTATAAATTAAAAAAAAATAATTTAATTGATAAATAAATTATTTTTTGATGGACGATAGTCAATAAAAGTCAAAGTTACTGACCGATTCAAAACTTTGATATCTTAATCGACAGCTATTTAATTGTCTATAAATTGTATTAAAAAATATTTTAATTTTTTTGCTTCTAAATTAAAAAAAAATAATTTAATTGATAAATAAATTATTTTTTGATGGACGATAGTCCATAAAAGTCAAAGTTACTGACCGATTCAAAAGTTTGATATCTCAATCAAAAGCCATGCTACTACGCATAAATATTGATTATAAAAATTATAACATTTGGTTTAAAAAAATAATTTTTCGGTATGGATACATTTATTATAAACTACTTTGAAGCTCATATAAAGTTGAATAAACGGCAAAGATTATCAACCGATTTTTAAGTTTGATATCTTAATCGACAGCTCTTTAATTGTCTATAAATTGTATTAAAAAAGATTTTAAACTTTTTGCTTATAAATTAAAAAAAATAATTTAATTGATAAATAAATTATATTTTGATGGACGATAGTCCATAAAAGTCAAAGTTACTGACCGATTCAAAAGTTTGATATCTTAATCGACAGCTCTTTTGTTGTCTATAAATTGTATTAAAAAGATTTAAAACTGTTTGCTTACAAATTAAAAAAAAATAATTTAATTGATAAATAAATAATTTTTGATGGACGATAGTCCAATTTTCAACATCTTATAATTTTCAAAATTAAATAAATAAATAAATTAATTATTTAATAAATAATTTTTGATGGACGATAGTGATATATTGTCAAAGTTATTGACCGATTCAAAAGTTTGATATCTTAATCAAAAGCCATGCTACTACGCATAAATATTGATTATGAAAATTATAACATTTGGTTTAAAAAAATAGTTTTACGGTATGGATATAAAGTTGAATAAACGGCACAGATTATCAACCGATTTTTAAGTTTGATATCTTAATCGACAGCTATTTAATTGTCTATAAATTGTATTAAAAAAGATTTTAATATTTTTGCTTATAAATTAAAAAAAAATAATTTAATTGATAAATAAATTATTTTTTGATGGACGATAGTCCATAAAAGTCAAAATTATTGACCGATTCAAAAGTTTGTTATCTTAATCAAAAGCCATGCTACTACGCATAAATATTGATTATGAAAATTATAACATTTGGTTTAAAAAAATAGTTTTTCGGTATGGATACATTTATTATAAACTACTTTGAAGCTCATATAAAGTTGAATAAACGGCAAAGATTATCAACCGATTTTTAAGTTTGATATCTTAATCGACAGCTCTTTTGTTGTCTATAAATTGTATTAAAAAAGATTTTAATTTTTTTGCTTATAAATTAAAAAAAAAATAATTTAATTGATAAATAAATTATTTTTTGATGGACGATAGTCCATAAAAGTCAAAGTTATTGACCGATTCAAAAGTTTGATATCTTAATCAAAAGCCATGCTACTACGCATAAATATTGATTATGAAAATTATATTATTTGGTTTAAAAAAATAGTTTTTCGGTATGGATACATTTATTATAAACTACTTTGAAGCTCATATAAAGTTGAATAAACGGCAAAGATTATCAACCGATTTTTAAGTTTGATATCTTAATCGACAGCTCTTTTGTTGTCTATAAATTGTATTAAAAAGATATTAATTTTTTTGCTTATAAATTAAAAAAAAATAATTTAATTGATAAATAAATTATTTTTTGATGGACGATAGTCCATAAAAGTAAAAGTTACTGACCGATTCAAAAGTTTGATATCTTAATCAAAAGCCATGCTACTAAGCATAAATATTGATTATGAAAATTATAACATTTGGTTTAAAAAATAGTTTTTCGGTATGGATACATTTATTATAAACTACTTTGAAGCTCATATAAAGTTGAATAAACGGCAAAGATTATCAACCGATTTTTAAGTTTGATATCTTAATCGACAGCTCTTTTGTTGTCTATAAATTGTATTAAAAAAGATTTTAATTTTTTTGCTTATAAATTAAAAAAAAATAATTTAATTGATAAATAAATTATTTTTTGATGGACGATAGTCAATAAAAGTCAAAGTTACTAACCGATTCAAAAGTTTGATATCTTAATCGACAGCTATTTAATTGTCTATAAATTGTATTAAAAAAGATTTTAATTTTTTTGCTTCTAAATTAAAAAAAAATAATTTAATTGATAAATAAATTATTTTTTGATGGACGATAGTCCATAAAAGTCAAAGTTACTGACCGATTCAAAAGTTTGATATCTCAATCAAAAGCCATGCTACTACGCATAAATATTGATTATAAAAATTATAACATTTGGTTTAAAAAAATAATTTTTCGGTATGGATACATTTATTATAAACTACTTTGAAGCTCATATAAAGTTGAATAAACGGCAAAGATTATCAACCGATTTTTAAGTTTGATATCTTAATCGACAGCTCTTTTGTTGTCTATAGATTGTATTAAAAAGATATTAATTTTTTTGCTTATAAATTAAAAAAAAATAATTTAATTGATAAATAAATTATTTTTTGATGGACGATAGTCCATAAAAGTCAAAGTTATTGACCGATTCAAAAGTTTGATATCTTTATCAAAAGCCATGCTACTAAGCATAAATATTGATTATAAAAATTATAACATTTGGTTTAAAAAATAGTTTTTCGGTATGGATACATTTATTATAAACTACTTTGAAGCTCATATAAAGTTGAATAAACGGCAAAGATTATCAACCGATTTTTAAGTTTGATATCTTAATCGACAGCTATTTAATTGTCTATAAATTGTATTAAAAAAGATTTTAAACTTTTTGCTTATAAATTAAAAAAAATAATTTAATTGATAAATAAATTATATTTTGATGGACGATAGTCCATAAAAGTCAAAGTTACTGACCGATTCAAAAGTTTGATATCTTAATCGACAGCTCTTTTGTTGTCTATAAATTGTATTAAAAAGATTTAAAACTTTTTGCTTACAAATTAAAAAATAATAATTTAATTGATAAATAAATAATTTTTGATGGACGATAGTCCAATTTTCAACATCTTATAATTTTCAAAATTAAATAAATAAATAAATTAATTATTTAATAAATAATTTTTGATGGACGATAGTGATATATTGTCAAAGTTATTGACCGATTCAAAAGTTTGATATCTTAATCAAAAGCCATGCTACTACGCATAAATATTGATTATGAAAATTATAACATTTGGTTTAAAAAAATAGTTTTTCGGTATGGATATAAAGTTGAATAAACGGCAAAGATTATCAACCGATTTTTAAGTTTGATATCTTAATCGACAGCTATTTAATTGTCTATAAATTGTATTAAAAAAGATTTTAATATTTTTGCTTATAAATTAAAAAAAAATAATTTAATTGATAAATAAATTATTTTTTGATGGACGATAGTCCATAAAAGTCAAAATTATTGACCGATTCAAAAGTTTGTTATCTTAATCAAAAGCCATGCTACTACGCATAAATATTGATTATGAAAATTATAACATTTGGTTTAAAAAAATAGTTTTTCGGTATGGATACATTTATTATAAACTACTTTGAAGCTCATATAAAGTTGAATAAACGGCAAAGATTATCAACCGATTTTTAAGTTTGATATCTTAATCGACAGCTCTTTTGTTGTCTATAAATTGTATTAAAAAAGATTTTAATTTTTTTGCTTATAAATTAAAAAAAAAATAATTTAATTGATAAATAAATTATTTTTTGATGGACGATAGTCCATAAAAGTCAAAGTTATTGACCGATTCAAAAGTTTGATATCTTAATCAAAAGCCATGCTACTACGCATAAATATTGATTATGAAAATTATAACATTTGGTTTAAAAAAATAGTTTTTCGGTATGGATACATTTATTATAAACTACTTTGAAGCTCATATAAAGTTGAATAAACGGCAAAGATTATCAACCGATTTTTAAGTTTGATATCTTAATCGACAGCTCTTTTGTTGTCTATAAATTGTATTAAAAAGATATTAATTTTTTTGCTTATAAATTAAAAAAAAATAATTTAATTGATAAATAAATTATTTTTTGATGGACGATAGTCCATAAAAGTAAAAGTTACTGACCGATTCAAAAGTTTGATATCTTAATCAAAAGCCATGCTACTAAGCATATATATTGATTATGAAAATTATAACATTTGGTTTAAAAAATAGTTTTTCGGTATGGATACATTTATTATAAACTACTTTGAAGCTCATATAAAGTTGAATAAACGGCAAAGATTATCAACCGATTTTTAAGTTTGATATCTTAATCGACAGCTCTTTTGTTGTCTATAAATTGTGTTAAAAAAGATTTTAATTTTTTTGCTTATAAATTAAAAAAAAATAATTTAATTGATAAATAAATTATTTTTTGATGGACGATAGTCAATAAAAGTCAAAGTTACTGACCGATTCAAAACTTTGATATCTTAATCGACAGCTATTTAATTGTCTATAAATTGTATTAAAAAAGATTTTAATTTTTTTGCTTCTATATTAAAAAAAAATAATTTAATTGATAAATAAATTATTTTTTGATGGACGATAGTCCATAAAAGTCAAAGTTACTGACCGATTCAAAAGTTTGATATCTCAATCAAAAGCCATGCTACTACGCATAAATATTGATTATAAAAATTATAACATTTGGTTTAAAAAAATAATTTTTCGGTATGGATACATTTATTATAAACTACTTTGAAGCTCATATAAAGTTGAATAAACGGCAAAGATTATCAACCGATTTTTAAGTTTGATATCTTAATCGACAGCTATTTAATTGTCTATAATTGTATTAAAAAAGATTTTAAACTTTTTGCTTATAAATTAAAAAAAATAATTTAATTGATAAATAAATTATATTTTGATGGACGATAGTCCATAAAAGTCAAAGTTACTGACCGATTCAAAAGTTTGATATCTTAATCGACAGCTTTTTTTTTGTCTATAAATTGTATTAAAAAGATTTAAAACTTTTTGCTTACAAATTAAAAAAAAATAATTTAATTGATAAATAAATAATTTTTGATGGACGATAGTCCAATTTTCAACATCTTATAATTTTCAAAATTAAATAAATAAATAAATTAATTATTTAATAAATAATTTTTGATGGACGATAGTGATATATTGTCAAAGTTATTGACCGATTCAAAAGTTTGATATCTTAATCAAAAGCCATGCTACTACGCATAAATATTGATTATGAAAATTATAACATTTGGTTTAAAAAAATAGTTTTTCGGTATGGATATAAAGTTGAATAAACGGCAAAGATTATCAACCGATTTTTAAGTTTGATATCTTAATCGACAGCTATTTAATTGTCTATAAATTGTATTAAAAAAGATTTTAATATTTTTGCTTATAAATTAAAAAAAAATAATTTAATTGATAAATAAATTATTTTTGATGGACGATAGTCCATAAAAGTCAAAATTATTGACCGATTCAAAAGTTTGATATCTTAATCAAAAGCCATGCTACTACGCATAAATATTGATTATGAAAATTATAACATTTGGTTTAAAAAAATAGTTTTTCGGTATGGATACATTTATTATAAACTACTTTGAAGCTCATATAAAGTTGAATAAACGGCAAAGATTATCAACCGATTTTTAAGTTTGATATCTTAATCGACAGCTCTTTTGTTGTCTATAAATTGTATAAAAAAAGATTTTAATTTTTTTGCTTATAAATTAAAAAAAACTAATTTAATTGATAAATAAATTATTTTTTGATGGACGATAGTCCATAAAAGTCAAAGTTATTGACCGATTCAAAAGTTTGATATCTTAATCAAAAGCCATGCTACTACGCATAAATATTGATTATGAAAATTATAACATTTGGTTTAAAAAAATAGTTTTTCGGTATGGATACATTTATTATAAACTACTTTGAAGCTCATATAAAGTTGAATAAACGGCAAAGATTATCAACCGATTTTTAAGTTTGATATCTTAATCGACAGCTCTTTTGTTGTCTATAAATTGTATTAAAAAGATATTAATTTTTTTGCTTATAAATTAAAAAAAAATAATTTAATTGATAAATAAATTATTTTTTGATGGACGATAGTCCATAAAAGTCAAAGTTATTGACTGATTCAAAAGTTTGATATCTTTATCAAAAGCCATGCTACTAAGCATAAATATTGATTATAAAAATTATAACATTTGGTTTAAAAAATAGTTTTTCGGTATGGATACATTTATTATATACTACTTTGAAGCTCATATAAAGTTGAATAAACGGCAAAGATTATCAACCGATTTTTAAGTTTGATATCTTAATCGACAGCTCTTTTGTTGTCTATAAATTGTATTAAAAAAGATTTTAATTTTTTTGCTTATAAATTAAAAAAAAATAATTTAATTGATAAATAAATTATTTTTTGTTGGACGATAGTCAATAAAAGTCAAAGTTACTGATTGATTCAAAAGTTTGATATCTTAATCGACAGCTATTTAATTGTCTATAAATTGTATTAAAAAAGATTTTAATTTTTTTGCTTCTAAATTAAAAAAAAATAATTTAATTGATAAATAAATTATTTTTTGATGGACGATAGTCCATAAAAGTCAAAGTTACTGACCGATTCAAAAGTTTGATATCTCAATCAAAAGCCATGCTACTACGCACAAATATTGATTATAAAAATTATAACATTTGGTTTAAAAAAATAATTTTTCGGTATAGATACATTTATTATAAACTACTTTGAAGCTCATATAAAGTTGAATAAACGGCAAAGATTATCAACCGATTTTTAAGTTTGATATCTTAATCGACAGCTATTTAATTGTCTATAAATTGTATTAAAAAAGATTTTAATTTTTTGCTTATAAATTAAAAAAAATAATTTAATTGATAAATAAATTATATTTTGATGGACAATAGTCCATAAAAGTCAAAGTTACTGACCGATTCAAAAGTTTGATATCTTAATCGACAGCTCTTTTGTTGTCTATAAATTGTATTAAAAAGATTTAAAACTTTTTGCTTACAAATTAAAAAAAAATAATTTAATTGATAAATAAATAATTTTTGATGGACGATAGTCCAATTTTCAACATCTTATAATTTTCAAAATTAAATAAATAAATAAATTAATTATTTAATAAATAATTTTTGATGGACGATAGTGATATATTGTCAAAGTTATTGACCGATTCAAAAGTTTGATATCTTAATCAAAAGCCATGCTACTACGCATAAATATTGATTATGAAAATTATAACATTTGGTTTAAAAAAATAGTTTTTCGGTATGGATATAAAGTTGAATAAACGGCAAAGATTATCAACCGATTTTTAAGTTTGATATCTTAATCGACAACTATTTAATTGTCTATAAATCGTATTAAAAAAGATTTTAATATTTTTGCTTATAAATTAAAAAAAAATAATTTAATTGATAAATAAATTATTTTTTGATGGACGATAGTCCATAAAAGTCAAAATTATTGACCGATTCAAAAGTTTGATATCTTAATCAAAAGCCATGCTACTACGCATAAATATTGATTATGAAAATTATAACATTTGGTTTAAAAAAATAGTTTTTCGGTATGGATACATTTATTATAAACTACTTTGAAGCTCATATAAAGTTGAATAAACGGCAAAGATTATCAACCGATTTTTAAGTTTGATATCTTAATCGACAGCTCTTTTGTTGTCTATAAATTGTATTAAAAAAGATTTTAATTTTTTTGCTTATAAATTAAAAAAAACTAATTTAATTGATAAATAAATTATTTTTTGATGGACGATAGTCCATAAAAGTCAAAGTTATTGACCGATTCAAAAGTTTGATATCTTAATCAAAAGCCATGCTACTACGCATAAATATTGATTATGAAAATTATAACATTTGGTTTAAAAAAATAGTTTTTCGGTATGGATACATTTATTATAAACTACTTTGAAGCTCATATAAAGTTGAATAAACGGCAAAGATTATCAACCGATTTTTAAGTTTGATATCTTAATCGACAGCTCTTTTGTTGTCTATAAATTGTATTAAAAAGATATTAATTTTTTTGCTTATAAATTAAAAAAAAATAATTTAATTGATAAATAAATTATTTTTTGATGGACGATAGTCCATAAAAGTAAAAGTTACTGACCGATTCAAAAGTTTGATATCTTAATCAAAAGCCATGCTACTAAGCATAAATATTGATTATAAAAATTATAACATTTGGTTTAAAAAATAGTTTTTCGGTATGGATACATTTATTATAAACTACTTTGAAGCTCATATAAAGTTGAATAAACGGCAAAGATTATCAACCGATTTTTAAGTTTGATATCTTAATCGACAGCTCTTTTGTTGTCTATAAATTGTATTAAAAAAGATTTTAATTTTTTTGCTTATAAATTAAAAAAAAATAATTTAATTGATAAATAAATTATTTTTTGATGGACGATAGTCAATAAAAGTCAAAGTTACTGACCGATTCAAAAGTTTGATATCTTAATCGACAGCTATTTAATTGTCTATAAATTGTATTAAAAAAGATTTTAATTTTTTTGGTTCTAAATTAAAAAAAAATAATTTAATTGATAAATAAATTATTTTTTGATGGACGATAGTTCATAAAAGTCAAAGTTACTGACCGATTCAAAAGTTTGATATCTCAATCAAAAGCCATGCTACTACGCATAAATATTGATTATAAAAATTATAACATTTGGTTTAAAAAAATAATTTTTCGGTATGGATACATTTATTATAAACTACTTTGAAGCTCATATAAAGTTGAATAAACGGCAAAGATTATCAACCGATTTTTAAGTTTGATGTCTTAATCGACAGCTATTTAACTGTCTATAAATTGTATTAAAAAAGATTTTAAACTTTTTGCTTATAAATTAAAAAAAATAATTTAATTGATAAATAAATTATATTTTGATGGACGATAGTCCATAAAAGTCAAAGTTACTGACCGATTCAAAAGTTTGATATCTTAATCGACAGCTCTTTTGTTGTCTATAAATTGTATTAAAAAAGATTTTAATTTTTTTGCTTCTATATTAAAAAAAAATAATTTAATTGATAAATAAATAATTTTTGATGGACGATAGTCCAATTTTCAACATCTTATAATTTTCAAAATTAAATAAATAAATAAATTAATTATTTAATAAATAATTTTTGATGGACGATAGTGATATATTGTCAAAGTTATTGACCGATTCAAAAGTTTGATATCTTAATCAAAAGCCATGCTACTACGCATAAATATTGATTATGAAAATTATAACATTTGGTTTAAAAAAATAGTTTTTCGGTATGGATATAAAGTTGAATAAACGGCAAAGATTATCAACCGATTTTTAAGTTTGATATCTTAATCGACAGCTTTTTTGTTGTCTATAAATTGTATTAAAAAGATATTAATTTTTTTGCTTATAAATTAAAAAAAAATAATTTAATTGATAAATAAATTATTTTTTGATGGACGATAGTCCATAAAAGTCAAAGTTATTGACCGATTCAAAAGTTTGATATCTTTATCAAAAGCCATGCTACTAAGCATAAATATTGATTATAAAAATTATAACATTTGGTTTAAAAAATAGTTTTTCGGTATGGATACATTTATTATAAACTACTTTGAAGCTCATATAAAGTTGAATAAACGGCAAAGATTATCAACCGATTTTTAAGTTTGATATCTTAATCGACAGCTATTTAATTGTCTATAAATTGTATTAAAAAAGATTTTAAACTTTTTGCTTATAAATTAAAAAAAATAATTTAATTGATAAATAAATTATATTTTGATGGACGATAGTCCATAAAAGTCAAAGTTACTGACCGATTCAAAAGTTTGATATCTTAATCGACAGCTCTTTTGTTGTCTATAAATTGTATTAAAAAGATTTAAAACTTTTTGCTTACAAATTAAAAAATAATAATTTAATTGATAAATAAATAATTTTTGATGGACGATAGTCCAATTTTCAACATCTTATAATTTTCAAAATTAAATAAATAAATAAATTAATTATTTAATAAATAATTTTTGATGGACGATAGTGATATATTGTCAAAGTTATTGACCGATTCAAAAGTTTGATATCTTAATCAAAAGCCATGCTACTACGCATAAATATTGATTATGAAAATTATAACATTTGGTTTAAAAAAATAGTTTTTCGGTATGGATATAAAGTTGAATAAACGGCAAAGATTATCAACCGATTTTTAAGTTTGATATCTTAATCGACAGCTATTTAATTGTCTATAAATTGTATTAAAAAAGATTTTAATATTTTTGCTTATAAATTAAAAAAAAATAATTTAATTGATAAATAAATTATTTTTTGATGGACGATAGTCCATAAAAGTCAAAATTATTGACCGATTCAAAAGTTTGTTATCTTAATCAAAAGCCATGCTACTACGCATAAATATTGATTATGAAAATTATAACATTTGGTTTAAAAAAATAGTTTTTCGGTATGGATACATTTATTATAAACTACTTTGAAGCTCATATAAAGTTGAATAAACGGCAAAGATTATCAACCGATTTTTAAGTTTGATATCTTAATCAACAGCTCTTTTGTTGTCTATAAATTGTATTAAAAAAGATTTTAATTTTTTTGCTTATAAATTAAAAAAATAATAATTTAATTGATAAATAAATTATTTTTTGATGGACGATAGTCCATAAAAGTCAAAGTTATTGACCGATTCAAAAGTTTGATATCTTAATCAAAAGCCATGCTACTACGCATAAATATTGATTATGAAAATTATAACATTTGGTTTAAAAAAATAGTTTTTCGGTATGGATACATTTATTATAAACTACTTTGAAGCTCATATAAAGTTGAATAAACGGCAAAGATTATCAACCGATTTTTAAGTTTGATATCTTAATCGACAGCTCTTTTGTTGTCTATAAATTGTATTAAAAAGATATTAATTTTTTTGCTTATAAATTAAAAAAAAATAATTTAATTGATAAATAAATTATTTTTTGATGGACGATAGTCCATAAAAGTAAAAGTTACTGACCGATTCAAAAGTTTGATATCTTAATCAAAAGCCATGCTACTAAGCATAAATATTGATCATGAAAATTATAACATTTGGTTTAAAAAATAGTTTTTCGGTATGGATACATTTATTATAAACTACTTTGAAGCTCATATAAAGTTGAATAAACGGCAAAGATTATCAACCGATTTTTAAGTTTGATATCTTAATCGACAGCTCTTTTGTTGTCTATAAATTGTTATAAAAAAGATTTTAATTTTTTTGCTTATAAATTAAAAAAAAATAATTTAATTGATAAATAAATTATTTTTTGATGGACGATAGTCAATAAAAGTCAAAGTTACTGACCGATTCAAAATTTTGATATCTTAATCGACAGCTATTTAATTGTCTATAAATTGTATTAAAAAAGATTTTAATTTTTTTGCTTCTATATTAAAAAAAAATAATTTAATTGATAAATAAATTATTTTTTGATGGACGATAGTCCATAAAAGTCAAAGTTACTGACCGATTCAAAAGTTTGATATCTCAATCAAAAGCCATGCTACTACGCATAAATATTGATTATAAAAATTATAACATTTGGTTTAAAAAAATAATTTTTCGGTATGGATACATTTATTATAAACTACTTTGAAGCTCATATAAAGTTGAATAAACGGCAAAGATTATCAACCGATTTTTAAGTTTGATATCTTAATCGACAGCTATTTAATTGTCTATAATTGTATTAAAAAAGATTTTAAACTTTTTGCTTATAAATTAAAAAAAATAATTTAATTGATAAATAAATTATATTTTGATGGACGATAGTCCATAAAAGTCAAAGTTACTGACCGATTCAAAAGTTTGATATCTTAATCGACAGCTTTTTTTTTGTCTATAAATTGTATTAAAAAGATTTAAAACTTTTTGCTTACAAATTAAAAAAAAATAATTTAATTGATAAATAAATAATTTTTGATGGACGATAGTCCAATTTTCAACATCTTATAATTTTCAAAATTAAATAAATAAATAAATTAATTATTTAATAAATAATTTTTGATGGACGATAGTGATATATTGTCAAAGTTATTGACCGATTCAAAAGTTTGATATCTTAATCAAAAGCCATGCTACTACGCATAAATATTGATTATGAAAATTATAACATTTGGTTTAAAAAAATAGTTTTTCGGTATGGATATAAAGTTGAATAAACGGCAAAGATTATCAACCGATTTTTAAGTTTGATATCTTAATCGACAGCTATTTAATTGTCTATAAATTGTATTAAAAAAGATTTTAATATTTTTGCTTATAAATTAAAAAAAAATAATTTAATTGATAAATAAATTATTTTTGATGGACGATAGTCCATAAAAGTCAAAATTATTGACCGATTCAAAAGTTTGATATCTTAATCAAAAGCCATGCTACTACGCATAAATATTGATTATGAAAATTATAACATTTGGTTTAAAAAAATAGTTTTTCGGTATGGATACATTTATTATAAACTACTTTGAAGCTCATATAAAGTTGAATAAACGGCAAAGATTATCAACCGATTTTTAAGTTTGATATCTTAATCGACAGCTCTTTTGTTGTCTATAAATTGTATAAAAAAAGATTTTAATTTTTTTGCTTATAAATTAAAAAAAACTAATTTAATTGATAAATAAATTATTTTTTGATGGACGATAGTCCATAAAAGTCAAAGTTATTGACCGATTCAAAAGTTTGATATCTTAATCAAAAGCCATGCTACTACGCATAAATATTGATTATGAAAATTATAACATTTGGTTTAAAAAAATAGTTTTTCGGTATGGATACATTTATTATAAACTACTTTGAAGCTCATATAAAGTTGAATAAACGGCAAAGATTATCAACCGATTTTTAAGTTTGATATCTTAATCGACAGCTCTTTTGTTGTCTATAAATTGTATTAAAAAGATATTAATTTTTTTGCTTATAAATTAAAAAAAAATAATTTAATTGATAAATAAATTATTTTTTGATGGACGATAGTCCATAAAAGTCAAAGTTATTGACTGATTCAAAAGTTTGATATCTTTATCAAAAGCCATGCTACTAAGCATAAATATTGATTATAAAAATTATAACATTTGGTTTAAAAAATAGTTTTTCGGTATGGATACATTTATTATATACTACTTTGAAGCTCATATAAAGTTGAATAAACGGCAAAGATTATCAACCGATTTTTAAGTTTGATATCTTAATCGACAGCTCTTTTGTTGTCTATAAATTGTATTAAAAAAGATTTTAATTTTTTTGCTTATAAATTAAAAAAAAATAATTTAATTGATAAATAAATTATTTTTTGTTGGACGATAGTCAATAAAAGTCAAAGTTACTGATTGATTCAAAAGTTTGATATCTTAATCGACAGCTATTTAATTGTCTATAAATTGTATTAAAAAAGATTTTAATTTTTTTGCTTCTAAATTAAAAAAAAATAATTTAATTGATAAATAAATTATTTTTTGATGGACGATAGTCCATAAAAGTCAAAGTTACTGACCGATTCAAAAGTTTGATATCTCAATCAAAAGCCATGCTACTACGCACAAATATTGATTATAAAAATTATAACATTTGGTTTAAAAAAATAATTTTTCGGTATGGATACATTTATTATAAACTACTTTGAAGCTCATATAAAGTTGAATAAACGGCAAAGATTATCAACCGATTTTTAAGTTTGATATCTTAATCGACAGCTATTTAATTGTCTATAAATTGTATTAAAAAAGATTTTAATTTTTTGCTTATAAATTAAAAAAAATAATTTAATTGATAAATAAATTATATTTTGATGGACGATAGTCCATAAAAGTCAAAGTTACTGACCGATTCAAAAGTTTGATATCTTAATCGACAGCTCTTTTGTTGTCTATAAATTGTATTAAAAAGATTTAAAACTTTTTGCTTACAAATTAAAAAAAAATAATTTAATTGATAAATAAATAATTTTTGATGGACGATAGTCCAATTTTCAACATCTTATAATTTTCAAAATTAAATAAATAAATAAATTAATTATTTAATAAATAATTTTTGATGGACGATAGTGATATATTGTCAAAGTTATTGACCGATTCAAAAGTTTGATATCTTAATCAAAAGCCATGCTACTACGCATAAATATTGATTATGAAAATTATAACATTTGGTTTAAAAAAATAGTTTTTCGGTATGGATATAAAGTTGAATAAACGGCAAAGATTATCAACCGATTTTTAAGTTTGATATCTTAATCGACAACTATTTAATTGTCTATAAATCGTATTAAAAAAGATTTTAATATTTTTGCTTATAAATTAAAAAAAAATAATTTAATTGATAAATAAATTATTTTTTGATGGACGATAGTCCATAAAAGTCAAAATTATTGACCGATTCAAAAGTTTGATATCTTAATCAAAAGCCATGCTACTACGCATAAATATTGATTATGAAAATTATAACATTTGGTTTAAAAAAATAGTTTTTCGGTATGGATACATTTATTATAAACTACTTTGAAGCTCATATAAAGTTGAATAAACGGCAAAGATTATCAACCGATTTTTAAGTTTGATATCTTAATCGACAGCTCTTTTGTTGTCTATAAATTGTATTAAAAAAGATTTTAATTTTTTTGCTTATAAATTAAAAAATAATAATTTAATTGATAAATAAATTATTTTTTGATGGACGATAGTCCATAAAAGTCAAAGTTATTGACCGATTCAAAAGTTTGATATCTTAATCAAAAGCCATGCTACTACGCATAAATATTGATTATGAAAATTATAACATTTGGTTTAAAAAAATAGTTTTTCGGTATGGATACATTTATTATAAACTACTTTGAAGCTCATATAAAGTTGAATAAACGGCAAAGATTATCAACCGATTTTTAAGTTTGATATCTTAATCGACAGCTCTTTTGTTGTCTATAAATTGTATTAAAAAGATATTAATTTTTTGCTTATAAATTAAAAAAAAATAATTTAATTGATAAATAAATTATTTTTTGATGGACGATAGTCCATAAAAGTAAAAGTTACTGACCGATTCAAAAGTTTGATATCTTAATCAAAAGCCATGCTACTAAGCATAAATATTGATTATAAAAATTATAACATTTGGTTTAAAAAATAGTTTTTCGGTATGGATACATTTATTATAAACTACTTTGAAGCTCATATAAAGTTGAATAAACGGCAAAGATTATCAACCGATTTTTAAGTTTGATATCTTAATCGACAGCTCTTTTGTTGTCTATAAATTGTATTAAAAAAGATTTTAATTTTTTTGCTTATAAATTAAAAAAAAATAATTTAATTGATAAATAAATTATTTTTTGATGGACGATAGTCAATAAAAGTCAAAGTTACTGACCGATTCAAAAGTTTGATATCTTAATCGACAGCTATTTAATTGTCTATAAATTGTATTAAAAAAGATTTTAATTTTTTTGGTTCTAAATTAAAAAAAAAATAATTTAATTGATAAATAAATTATTTTTTGATGGACGATAGTTCATAAAAGTCAAAGTTACTGACCGATTCAAAAGTTTGATATCTCAATCAAAAGCCATGCTACTACGCATAAATATTGATTATAAAAATTATAACATTTGGTTTAAAAAAATAATTTTTCGGTATGGATACATTTATTATAAACTACTTTGAAGCTCATATAAAGTTGAATAAACGGCAAAGATTATCAACCGATTTTTAAGTTTGATGTCTTAATCGACAGCTATTTAACTGTCTATAAATTGTATTAAAAAAGATTTTAAACTTTTTGCTTATAAATTAAAAAAAATAATTTAATTGATAAATAAATTATATTTTGATGGACGATAGTCCATAAAAGTCAAAGTTACTGACCGATTCAAAAGTTTGATATCTTAATCGACAGCTCTTTTGTTGTCTATAAATTGTATTAAAAAGATTTAAAACTTTTTGCTTACAAATTAAAAAAAAATAATTTAATTGATAAATAAATAATTTTTGATGGACGATAGTCCAATTTTCAACATCTTATAATTTTCAAAATTAAATAAATAAATAAATTAATTATTTAATAAATAATTTTTGATGGACGATAGTGATATATTGTCAAAGTTATTGACCGATTCAAAAGTTTGATATCTTAATCAAAAGCCATGCTACTACGCATAAATATTGATTATGAAAATTATAACATTTGGTTTAAAAAAATAGTTTTTCGGTATGGATATAAAGTTGAATAAACGGCAAAGATTATCAACCGATTTTTAAGTTTGATATCTTAATCGACAGCTATTTAATTGTCTATAAATTGTATTAAAAGAGATTTTAATATTTTTGCTTATAAATTAAAAAAAAATAATTTAATTGATAAATAGATTATTTTTTGATGGACGATAGTCCATAAAAGTCAAAGTTATTGACCGATTCAAAAGTTTGATATCTTAATCAAAAGCCATGCTACTATGCATAAATAATATTGATTATGAAAATTATAACATTTGGTTTAAAAAAATAGTTTTTCGGTATGGATACATTTATTATAAACTACTTTTTATAATAAATGTTTTTGTTTTTGTTTTTGTTTTTGTTTTTGTTTTTGTTTTTGTTTTTGTTTTTGTTTTTGTTTTTGTTTTTGTTTTTGTTTTTGTTTTTGTTTTTGTTTTTGTTTTTGTTTTTGTTTTTGTTTTTGTTTTTGTTTTTGTTTTTGTTTTTGTTTTTGTTTTTGTTTTTGTTTTTGTTTTTGTTTTTGTTTTTGTTTTTGTTTTTGTTTTTGTTTTTGTTTTTGTTTTTGTTTTTGTTTTTGTTTTTGTTTTTGTTTTTGTTTTTGTTTTTGTTTTTGTTTTTGTTTTTGTTTTTGTTTTTGTTTTTGTTTTTGTTTTTGTTTTTGTTTTTGTTTTTGTTTTTGTTTTTGTTTTTGTTTTTGTTTTTGTTTTTGTTTTTGTTTTTGTTTTTGTT